>CM063508.1:151672419-151712419 GCA_032207245.1 Pardosa pseudoannulata
GCTTTACATAGAAGAATCAAGAGTTCGATTTTCTTCCTCATCTCATGCGAAAATACTCACCTATAACATTACTTATAAATTGTTTAGCTATTTATTAATTACATTATTTTAAGGGTAATTATTCATTACTCTCCTAAAGTAATTAAAATTTTAAGAAAGAAATATAAATATTTTCCTGCTGTACAAGGGGAGCGTTTCGCAGTTAAATTCCTCTTTCTAAATCTCGCACCCCCTTCCCTCCCCCCCCCAAAAAAAAGAATGTAAAAATAGTTTTCTTCATATATTTCAAATCTATAAGGTTCATAGTTTGGTTTAGTTTGGAGTGCTACAGTCTACTTTTTGCAACACGAGGGCTAATGAGACCAGGACCTACTGCTTAAAGCCGATTCCGAACTGCTACGAACATCCATGCCACAGTGGGATTCGAACCCACGATTGGTTTGGTTTGGTTTGGAGCGCTATGATCTACTTTTTGGAACACGAGGGATAATAAGACCGGGACCTACTGCTTAAAGCCGATTCCGAACTGCTACGAACATCCATGCCACAGTGGGATTCGAACCCACGAACTCCGGTACCTAAGGCCAGCACCCTAACCAATCGGCCATCGTCCGGCCATAAGGCTCATAGATAAAATTTATAACCTAATTGTATTAAATACTAGAGATTTTGTAATCGACATCTTCAAGGAATTTAGTTAAACGGTATGTTCCTTCGAATCTTCGTGATAATATATATAAGTCACCTGGAATGATCAGCTGATTGCCAGCTCTACGTGATACAGATATATGCAATTGTTTATTACACACCATAAAATAAATCATTCGTTCCCATTCTACTTCCATTTTAAAATAGAGGAAGAGCAGAAACATCCAGTCTCGTATTTTGAGTTTCTCCGAAATATATATACCATCTGGATAGGACGAGCGATAAAAGTTTACTACCTTCTATTCCCTCCACATATCCAGTGAAAAAGCCCGGAATTGGATGGCCGGTTACACGCCCCATGCCTCGCAATGAAGGATGCAAAAGAACAAAATATGGGGCGTAGATGTCAGGAAAATAGGGGTAGCGGAATAATATTTATTCTAGTGATTTCCTGTGGCGTGTGTATACGACTGGGGAAAAAGGTGAAAAACCCAATGTCTTTTCGATCGGAATGCTGTTTACCGAGGTTTCGGCGTTCGTATGAATAACCGCATTATTCTGCTTTTATTTCTGCGTAATAATTCTTCTGTGTTGTACGGGGGAGGGGAGGACGAGATGAGCAAAATGCGTAATGTGTTTCAGTGCAAAGCAAGGGCGCAGTTTGCATGTACGGACACTGACTGATACAAGTCTATTGTCAGATTTTAACGAAACGCTTGAGCTATTTATTGTGTGTATCAGTTATCTACTTTAATCTTGAAGTTTCAAGGCTATATTGATTGTTCTAAGATCCTTAATTAGCTTTTCTAATCTTAACACCATGGGGTGTATTAAGATAGATTGGGATGATTTTTTTTATATTCCTTAAGTATAAAATCAATATAAAGTGGATCAGGATATCTGAGTTTACTTACCATTTAGTTACTGTTTTCAGCTTCGTTAAAATAATAGATAACAGTTTATCTCTAAAGCTAACGGAATAAAGACAAAAATTTATATAGAACGTATACTTAATAAAATGTTTGTATATTATTACTATTAGTAAAGACATGGTCTTGTTTGGCCTATTTGGAAATTAATTTAGCTTTCTTAAGACGTGATCACACGATAGCATGCTTTGGAAAAGCAAGGGATTCAGTTAACGGCTCCTTTTCGTACAAAAGTGTGTAACACTTTTACACTTTTCTGATTTTTTTTAATATAGAGATTGAATAGATTGATTTTACATAATCTAGATTGTAGTTGATGTAAAATAAAAAGATTATTATTGATGTTATCCATGTTTAAAAAAAGGAAAAAATGTTCTGTTAGTTATAGATGTAACAAAATCTTTCTGTGTCCTATTGATATAGTTATTTATCCATTTAATCATTTATTTATTTATTGAAATATAACTGATAAGCGTCATTTGGATGTAACAGATTCAATTTAAGGCTCATTTTCGTACAAAAGTGTATTACACTTTTCTGATTATTTTTAATATAGAGATTGAATACATTGATATTACATAATCTAGATTGTAGTTGATGTAAAATAAAAAGGTGATTATTGATGTTGTCCATATAAAAAAGGGGGGAAAGAAGGAAAAAGTGTTCTTTTTGTTATAGATGTAACAAAATAACTTGCTGTATCCTATTGTATATAGTAATTTACTCATTTACTGATTTATCTATTTATTGAAATATAACTGATAAGTATCATTTGGATTTAACGGATTGAGTTTACGGTTCATTTTCGTACAAAAGTGTATTACACTAAACTGATTATTTTCAACATAGAGATTAAATAGATTAATTTTACATTATGTAGATTGTAGTTTATGTAAAATAAAAACGGGAATTTTTATGTTGTTCATGTAAAAAAATGGAAAAAAGGAAAAATTTCTTCTTTTGGTTATAAAGATGTAACAAAATATCCCGCTGTTTCCTATTGTATGTAGTTATTTATCTATTTACTCATTTATTTATTTACTGAAATATAACTGATAAGTGTCATTTGGATGTAACGAAATTCTATTTTATAATTGTATTCTTTTTCTATTTTATAATTGATTTTTTTCCTCCCATGTACTTTGTGTAGTCAAAATTCCTTGGTTGACTGAAGAAGTGAGTTCTGTACATTTTAGGATAGAAAATTTGTAAATTTCTCGTGGAATAGCAAAATATTTTCAACCGATTAAAGGCATTATCACAGGTTAACCTGATCCAAGATAAATATGATGAAAAAAAATTTCTGTCATAAAACATAAGGTCATAAAACACAAAATTAGAAAGATGCCTCAAAATTCAATTAGGAACATGTTACGAAGTAAAGGAATAATTTAAACAGAAGCAAGTTCAAAAGTGACTTATCCAAATACTGACTGACAAGGAATGGTCACGATCTTTGCAAAGGCTGAGGACAGACTAAAGAATTTTATTCTCTTCTTGTAGAGGCAAGATTCTTTCACGAATCGATAAGACCTTAAATGAAGACATTTTTCTAACAACTATGTAAGTCCTGCGATTTAACGATAAAAAATAATAATAAAATACCTAGTTTAATTCCTTATTGCCTTAGAATATATGCAAACTCGGCTCCAATCAGCATGGAATATAAATAAAATTAATTCCATAAACAATTTGTTCAATACTTTTCCAAAAAATTTAACCATTTTTATGTTTTAGAGATAGTTAATTAATTTGGTGAGGATGATATTTTTCTGTAATTTGGATAGAAAGGCGCCATTGTATGTGCAAAGACATATCGTCGTTGGCAATTTTCGCATGAATTGTAAGCCACTATATGTCGCCCCTAAAGAATATTTAACACTAAAAGGGTTACAAAAAACAGTTTTGGGTTTCTGTAGCCTTAATAAACTTTTTCAGCTATAAAAATGTTGGGTTTGTTATAATTATCAGAGAATCCTCCCTGTAACTGTTCTTTGAAATCGGCAGGCAATTATACGATTCTACAATCTAAATGCGGTCAAGAGCTTTCATAGATCCAGAAAGATCAACTTATGACACCACTATCACCCCTTAACACATTTGTGCATATTGTTTGAAATGCCAAAGGCATCAAGGAACTTCGGTGCCTTGTTCATCCAGTTTGTCCATAGTTCTACCATCAATAAAGTTCCTAATAAGTTTAAAAATTTGTCACAACCATATGCATGGGTTTGAAGACTTGATTAATTTTTCTTTAATATTATTTTTTCACTATAAAGACACTCTTGATCTCTTTTCAAAAATTGGAATATTTTAACATGTTAACCTCCAAAGAATCTTGCATTAAAGTATTTCAAAATTTTTATAATATCCCAAACAACATGAGTAACTAAAGAATAGCTGAACTACCAGATTAGGATTGCAATAGTCCTTCTAATTTCAAGCGGTCACGTGCTACTCTGCTAAGTTTAAAATAACAGCCCTACCTTTTAATTCCTCCCTAACCTCTTATTATTTATATAATATTTATGTGCTGTATGTTATGTTTGTAAAATAAAAAATAATTAAAAAATTATGTTTTAATTTGAATTATGAGTAAATGAATCAACAAAATAGTGTAATACATTGTTTCTACTAATTATGTTTTCCTTTACAGGAAAACTTCTTACTGCTACTTCTTATTATTACTTTTTGCCTTTAATAAATTTCTTGTATTATTTTCAGATCGCAAGAACTTCCACTAGCCCTCACTGATCTCCGACCCCTTACCTCCTTAAGACCTCCACCTTTAACATTTACTTCTCAAAGTTGTTAAATTTGATAGCATTAATAGATCTCACCTTAATTACTCTCTACTTTAAGATTAGAGTTAAGGCTATAGGGTAAAAGAACCTCATAAATGCCCGTTTATTACAGGGGAAGTGTTTAGTATAGCTTCATTTAGTCACCCCTATAATATTATAATGATATCCCATTTTTGCCAAACACGTTGTAATATTTCAATAAAAACTGTTTATGAAACATCACATATGCGGTAAGTTCAGACAAAATTGTGGACAAATGTGGTATGAAAGCTAGTTCTTTGATATATCTCTACAGAAAAAAGTCCTGTGCGGTAAAGTAAGGTAGCGGTGTAGGACCAAAGCATCGGCTGAACTGACACGAATCCAACGGTGTGGTAGTTCTCTGATTAAAAGCTTAATGAACCTTCAAACGCCAGACAGTTCATCAGTTTGTCAAAAAATTATATTGTTCATATCTTTCTCAAACTGAGGGAAAGGTCAAATTTCTCAGTTATCGAGGTTGTCTGTGATGTTTCTGAAGCCACTTGGACGAACCAAGCACGATTTGAGATCTACGCTGCTCTTTTAAGGCTAAGGAGTGCACCTCTCCTTTTAAAGAGATCCACTAGATTGAAAGAATAACTTTCCTCCAGTGGGTCTCGTAATTTAGAAACAGGGAATAAGCAGAAGACCCATAGGCTTGGCCTGCCACCCCCAGAAGTATTGCGTCACAAACTGGAGGACATTGTGACCACACTCAACAGTGACTTTTAAGAAACTGGTGCGAATCTTAGGCCCGCTCAAGCTTTGAACCCGCAGCCTTCCAGTTACGAGATCATTGCCTTTAACGATTGAATCACTGCAGGTCACATACCTAGGTACGAGCGTCACTCTGAAATTTTTGAGATACAATTAGGTTTTTAAAGTTATATTTACAAAATTTTAGGGGTGTTCAAAGTAGTTTCCTGGACCATCAATGCACTTTCGTAGACGAATTTTCCACAGATAAAATGACTCAAGCCATTCATTTCTTGGAATAGATGAAAAAATGCATTTATAGCCACATCAATCTCTTCTTCTGAATGAAAACGACGTCCACATAAGTTCATTTTTAATCAAAAGAATAGCCGAAAGTCACACATAGCTAGATCAGGTGAATACGGTGGATTTTCTATCACTTTAATTTGTTTTTGTTTAAGAAACTCATCTGGCTGTATGTGAAGATGCATTGTCATGGTGAAGCATTAGTCCCCTAACTTTCACTTCTTGTGGAATTTGTGGAAGACATTTAGTGGTATACCAGTTTGCTGTTACTGTCTTCTGTCCTTCCAACTTGATGGCTTTGACGAATCCCGTACTTCTGAAGAAAACGGCTTACATCAGTTTTTTCGGTGGGCCTTGTCTTTTCACCATTGTCAGCGTGGGATCATATTCAAAGACCCATAATTTGCTTTCTTGACATGTTAAAACATCAAAAAACGGTATGTACGTTTCATCTTCCGTTACAATTTTAGAAATTATGCGATGGCAACCATCATTTAGCAATTTAACAGTTTCTTTACTGATTCTGACACATTCCCCTTTATGGTTTTCAGTTAGATTATGGGAAACCCAACCGCAAACTACTTTTTTCATATGCAATTCTTCATTAATAATTTTGTGTATGACTGCGGATCCAATGTTAAGTTCTTTCTGTATAATTTGATAGGTACAGCGATTATTATCCTTTAACATTTTTCGTATGGCAGACACATTATCCACAAAAATAAATGAATAAATAAATAAATAATGCCCGTCAAAATTTGATGTGAAAATTTAAAAAGTTTGGGCCAGCCACAATCATATCTTTCATCTTTATATTTCAATTATAAGAATAATTAATGCTTAAACTACAAACTTTTTTGCTGTAATATTTTTTAGGAAAGTGCTCTTTACATTGCCTATTAGGTTTATGAGTTTTACACAGTCTTCAAATCAAACCGCATCGTCTAACTGACCGTCATTAAAGTGCAACAACTCTGCATAGACTGTTATAAGATTATGCAGTGTGTAGACAATATCAGCCCCAAAGCGAGAGAATTCCCCGATTTTGTTCCCAAGAGACTAAAGATTGTTCAGCAGTTTCGGGAAGTGAGAGTAAATGCCGAGTTGTGTTGCGGCCCTTCTGCGGGCTTTATTAGACCCTACACGATATTAGGCAGATGTACCAGTTTTTTCCTTCAGTGTGTATAAAACAATATGAAAATAATTCAAAAATTATTTACATATATCAAAACATTTATATAAAAGTTAATAGAAATCGGTAAATTTCTATACCTAATTTACACATTGGGTAAGGTCATTATACATGTTGAATATTATACATCTTTAATCATCTTTAATAAATAAAATGTTTGAATAATTTATTTTAATTATTAAACTATAAAATGCGCACTTTGCTTAAACAGCTTGAATATCAACAGAATCAATTAAAAATAGATCTTTTACCCCAAGAAACTGTAATTTAAAAAAAGACTTTGCTACTTGTTTCCGATAAATTAAATCTAATCAATTAACTTTGATCTGTTTAACGGATATCGGAAAGAAATACGAAGCTATTTGCGGAGACTAAGTTATTTTAGGGCATCTTTCGTGTTTAAATGCTAAAAGAAAATAGTCAGTCTTTTAAGGTGATACAAAAGTTAATCATTTGTATAGTTTGCATGGATATATTTTTTTACGATTGTATGTATTTTTATTTATCTTTTAGGAGACCCATTGGCTGAAAGATCTGCCAAATAAAATTTAAATTTATAAATCGCAAGGGATGTAGCCTTGTTAGCTGTGTCAATGTTTGAATAGAATGACTGAAAAACTCAGCAAATTTGATTTGATAAACAACATTCTTTGTTAAATATCTTTCTTCTTACAGCATTGTTAATTGCAGTTAATCATCAATTAAGTTTAATGTATTTATCACTGTTTTACCATGTTATTAACTGACAATGATAGCTAAGTATAAATTAGTTTTATGTAACTGTAACTACCTAACGAAAATCCCCTTCATACCATGCTAAATTAAAGTAAGTCATCAATCAATTACCATATAATTATATGGTAGTTAAACGCCAATTAATCTAACGAAACTATGGAAAATCATCCTTTTTTTATTTCAAATTTCGAATTGATTTTAATTGTAATGGATAACATTCAGAACCACGATTTTTTACTACATATAAAATTGAAAAAAAATAACCAACTTTATTATGATCAATTTTAATTATTGTTCTTAAAATTGAACTTTGACAGAGTATAAACGTTTTGCTTTCATTTCGGAAGCGTAACTGCTGAGTATCTGAGATTTTAAAATGAAAATATTCTTTAAAAAGAAAAAAATGTTTAATTAAACTAGAAAAATACAGAAAAAATGAACTTTAACAACTCAGGAACGAATATTTAACTAGTAATATATGTAAAAAAAATGTAAGTTAATTTCTAGTTAGGTCAACAAAGAAAAACTTAGTTACTTTTTATTAAATAATTACAATTAATATGAATATGTATATACATGTGATAGAATCACAATATAAGTGGCAAAATTGAAAGCGAATTTCCTTGCAGTATTTCGTTTTTCTTTCTATATATGGAGTTGGACTATTATTTTGGTTTATTACTATTTATTCGCTTTCTATTTTTTTTCGTTTGTAATTTATGAAGCTGATGGTGGTCTATAATTTTTCATTCTATCCATCTTTTTTAATGCTTCATTACTGCAAGGAACCTTTCTAGTGAGTTTTGAGCAGTCCAGTTCTTCAATTAATAGTCTATCAATAATAGCACACGACTCAAGGCGACAAATCCTTGACCTGCTGAGAAGATTTCCGTTCTAGATAGATTACTTCATAATCTACAGTGTTTCCTTGGATCCTATGTTCTGTTGATATCCATGATAGTATTAATGGTAGAATTCTTTATTCAGCAGTACTGTGGAGTTCCAGACGCATGCCTCGAAGTACAATGGTCGACTTGTTATTAGCTAGGAAATCAGCTGATGCCCTGCTTTTATTATCTGGCAGGTGGGACCTCGG
Organism: Pardosa pseudoannulata; assembly: GCA_032207245.1. Classification (NCBI taxonomy): domain Eukaryota; kingdom Metazoa; phylum Arthropoda; class Arachnida; order Araneae; family Lycosidae; genus Pardosa; species Pardosa pseudoannulata. Next base: position 151,680,847 of record CM063508.1, read on the forward strand.
TAAAAATGGAGTGGAGCCGTAAAGTCTAGGGTTGTGACACAATAACATAATAGCGATCATGCCCTGATGGATGGCCGATAAAAATTAATATCGAGACATATAGATAGCCCTCCTAAATTCCCCAGTCTATGAGGGCCCCGGAAAATGAGTGAGGTCATGCTGTACCGATGTCACTTCGTAGATCTTATAAAAGGGAGCGAGCCCGCTCTCGGGCTTCTTGGTTTTTTATAGAAACGGCTGCAGCTTGCAGAGCAACCTGTCCACCCCTCTAGAGAGAGATAAGCCTTGATGAGTCGCGGGGCGACTTTATTTTCTTTTGCGGACTTAGGCTGTGAGCCAAGTCTTGATTATAGACTGTTGGGACCATATTCACCACGATTTTAATACTCGGATCTAACCGCGAATCAGCAGTTTCGCATTCTTCAACAAGAATCCGACGCTTTTAGATCATTTTAATTCCCTGTTTCTGATCCCCAGAATTTGGAGGATTAATTCCCTAATCCATGGATACTATATTTTTCGGATGCGCTCTGCGTTGAAAATAAACAGGACGAATATATTTTCAAATTTAGAAGATCTCCAAGTTCTACAAATGTTTGAAATAACAGACAGCTGCAGGAAAAGATTTGTGCATCCAGATAGAACAAATGATTTGGATTGTTTGGATGATGTGGACTTTCGATCCGGTTATCATTTTAATAAATATACAGCTGAATCATTAATTCAAACGCTAGATGACACGATTTCAGCTCCTTCTGAAAAGTATAATGTTCTATCTTCTGCTGAAAATTTTTTGTTAGCATCAAGGTATTTGCTACTGGATCTTTCCAGATTTTTCAGAAAGGATTCTGCCTCGGTTTCATCAAAATTCTTCCTTATATATTCTTCCATTCTTGTATCGTGAGCAAATATCAGTAAAACTACTGATCCTTGACTAAATTTATAATTTCCTCAAACGATATTTATGCCTGGTTGAGTAAATATTAAATCAACTTAGCATGAGAACTATCCCCGGAGAATCTTGTTTATTGACCAATCAAAACATCACTTACATCAATCTATATCATAATCAATCTATAGATCAGGGAATCCACCAGTTTAAGTCACAGTTAACGGCGTGTGATCGCTGATCTACTGATTACCTGATCCGTTCTTTGATCCTAGATACCCCGATTTTGGTGAATATGACCCTTAGAGTCTAAGGAGAAAAAGGTTTCTCTTCCTTTGTCGCCAAGTTGGCTGAACAGTGATCAACTTCATCTCGTTCGAGAAGCAGCGACAGCAGTCTACGCCTGTTATCGACATCAGAGGATTTCCTTCCGGTGGACCTTTGTATATAGCTTGTGTATATACTCATTTAACCAAGATCCTTCAATAAAAGGAATTTTAGTATACTGGTTGTCTGAGGGATCTTCCTAATCACCTGTGCACTTCGGTCTAGGTGATCCCTAGTTAATTCGCTACAGTACCGTAGCTGCATTTGGCGAGGAATTGCATTGATATTGGTACAATTTGTACACTTTTTTATGAGTAGGAAAGTCCCGTACAGTGTTTCTAATTATTCATTGTTCAAAGGAGAATCTTGTCGAACGAAGTGTTTTACTCTTTTTAAATCCGCATAATTACCGATCTGGATAGCTGGAGTTCAACTATACTTTTATTTCTTTATCTTTATCTCTAAATCATTTTAAGCTAAATTCAACACCAAACGGAAATCTAAGTTTGAGTAATGATAAGCTTTCATATAAGATAACACTTTTTATTTAAAATTCAGACATATTGATAACAGTAGAATCAAATACCGAAGTTCAGACATTACATTCATATAGTGCTACAGCATAATATCATAATAAAGAAATCTGAAGATATCTCTTGATGTAAAGATATTTACTTTAGCAATATATGATATAATTTTTATTACATTCATGATTATTTCAAATCTTATAAATGAAGATATCCTTTGTGATAATTACAAAGCAACAAAGGATAGATACAAAAATAGCTCACATTCATAAACATGCTTCATATATGAAATAAAACTTCTAAGTAAAAGAAATTTCATTTGAAATCATCTGGGAGGAAAGAAAAGCTAAAACCTAAATCCCTCTTGCAAGCCAAAAATGAACAGAATAAAGGCATATTTCTATCTAAGTAACACTCATTTCATCACTCGGGGGATAAAAGCAAAACCTATAGAAATCCTTTCTAACTGAGGCATTGTAAATCTGACTCAATATTCCTTTTATTAGATTAATAAACTACAGCGCTGAACAAAAATTAAAACCTTATACTCCTTTCTTATTCAGATACTTTTCTTTTCGTATAATAGAAAAGTGAATTAGACTCTTACATATCAAATACATTAGGACTTAAGATCACGGAAGATAAGATCTTTTTTAATATACTTCAATCTGAAAAATGAATATGAGTCAAAGACCCATAGAAAAAATTTGCTTTTCTGAAATAACTCTAATATTCTACTATGATAGGGTGTTTTCACTCAATGCAGATCATAATCAAATATCATGGACAATAATAAAATTTGTATAAATTTTATAACAGAATTAAATTTAACACACTTAACTCAGAGCTAAAGGCAGGGGTAGACGAGGGTCACTCTGAAAATTTTGAGATACAACTAGGTTTTCAAAATTATTCTTACACAATTTTAGGTGTGTTCAAAGTATCCTCCAGCATCAATGCACTTTCGTAGACGAATTTTCCACAGATTAAATGCATCAAGCCATTCATTTCTTGGAATAGATGAAAAAATGTATTTATAGCCACATATCTCTTCTTCTGAATAAAAACGACGTCCACGTAAGTTCTTTTTTAGATTAAAGAATAACCAAAAATCACACATAGATAGATCCAGTGAATACGGCGGATGTTCTATCACTTTAGTTTGTTTTTGTGTAAGAAACTCAACTGTTAATCCGGCTGTATGTAAAGATGCATTATCATGGTGAAGCATTAGTCCCCTAACATTCATTTCTTGTAGAATTTGTGGAAGACATTTAGTGGTATACCAGTTTGCTGCTACTGTCTTCTGTCATTCCAACTTGAATGCTTTGACTAATCCTGTACTTCTGAAGAAAACGGCATACATCACTTTTTTCAGTGTTGGTTGTCTTTTCACCATTGTCGGCATGGGATCATCTTCATACCCATACTTTGCTTTCTTGACGTGTTGGAACGCCAAAAAACGGTATGTACGTTTCATCACCTGTTACAATTTTAGAAATGATGCTGTGGCCACCATCATTTAGAAATTTAATAGAATTTCTTTACTGATTCTGACACGCTCAACTTATTAGCTCTCAGTTAGATTATGGGGAACCTAAGGGAAAACTACTTTTTTATATGTAATTCTTCATTAATAATTTTATGTATGGCTGTTGATCCAATGTTAAGTTCTTTCTGTGTAATTTGATAGGTACAGCGATTATCATCTATTAACATTTTTTGTATGGCAGACTCATTATCCGGGATTACTGCCGACAGCGGCCTTCCTGTGTATTCTTCATCCTGAAGAAAATTGTGACCTCTGCTAAATTCTTTAAACCATCTGAATACAGTAGCACGAGGTGAAGATTCATCACAAAATGCCAATTGAAACCGTTGAAAGCATTCTTCTTGATTTAATCTTGCTTTAAAATCGTAGAAAATCATAGCTCGAAAATGTTCTCACGTCAACTCCATTTTCTCTTCTGTTTAACCCCTTCCGGTATGATTTAATAATGAAAAACTGTGCATGAAATAACCATTTAATTTTTATTTAAAAAACTTGTTTCATTTTACAATTCTTACATATTCTTAATTAAAATCCACTTTTTACATAGTGTTAAATAATATCAGAAACAGTAAAATTAAGAAAATATCAAAGCAAAACATTAATAAGGTATACAGATAATAGTCTTCAAGCTAGTGGTTATTTTCAAAACAAAGTGCAAAGGAATTCTTAATTGTTTACACCGCCAAGTAGTCTCACTTTTAATTTGATTCTTGTAACACACACGGCATTTCTTAGTAGGTTTTCTTTTATTCTGACTCATTAATTTGGCAATGACTTGTACCAAGAAATTCTAAGTAAACAATATGCAATAGTGACTTGTGATTTTCACAAGTGATAAAAATGTTGCCAAATTCAGTACACTAGAAATTTTAAACTAAATTAATTATCATATTTAACAGTAACTTTAATCGCATGACGTGTAGCTCGTCATTGTGCGGTATGGAATGAAAAACTAATGACGAGCTAGACTCGTCATTTTACCGGAAGGGGTTAAAATTTATTCTACGCTAAACAAGCTGAAGTAAGTCAGTAAAAAATTGTCTGCGTTGTTAAAATGCTTTGTATTTTAAAATTAAGCCGTTATTTTTATTTGTAACTTCTCGTCTTCACGTATCTCAAAAATTACAGAGTAACCCTCGTATGAGACTTTGGAGATGGGAGGAGCTCCAAAATAAAACTGTGTCAATAAATGCCACTAAAATAGCGGAATAAAATTGAATAAATTTTCCTCTTGGGATTTCCAGTGGCCTGTTTTCCCGAATATACGTTTTATTAAGAGTTCATTATTTTATCGCTGCTGTCTCATCGAATCATGTTCAATTACGAGTTACACGGAATGTGTTTCTTAGATTAAATCGCGACGTCACGTTGGAAATCTGGGAAGATGTCTGTTTCCACCTGTAGGCGGTTTGTCGAAGTTAGAAAAAGATGTAATAATGAAACTAGTAGCTAAAGCAGGCGAGGTTCTTTTATTTTTCATATCGCTTTGCTTTTTATAATTTCATGCATAACATGTATGTAGGTATGAAATCTCAAAGATAATAATTTAAAACATTTTAAATGTGAAAAGGAAATTTTAGAACATGTGCATGGATATTCAGGACAACACTTTTAGGTTTAATGTACAAAGTGTTAGTTGCACAGTTATTCTTTGATACCTACAAAAATACTGCCGATAATAAACTCCAAAGGCCGTTTTCACCAGCACGAGTTAAACCAGGTTTAAGTCTTACTTGAGTGTTAAATTCAAAATCAGTATTCACCATGCTTCCCAGAATTACTTCATCATGTGACCTATGGAATTTGATCATCTGAATTTTATCCACCTAATCAATGATTTGTACCTCGATTTATTTTTCAAACATGAGCAGATGGTTTTCTATACAGTAAAATATGGTGGAAAATGGATGCTTACTCTATTTGAATCCTGATGTATGCTAATGTATGTTTAGTTATGTGATTTACTGTTTATATAATTTTAACGGAATATAAACTTAAATTTCAATATAAACTCCGATATAAACTAAAATTTAACTGATTTTTCTGTTTTCTAAAAATAAATAACTATTCATGAAGTAATTGTCTATAAAATATTAATTATACAAATGCGGAGTTCAGTTTCTATACAAGTTTCAGCACGGGTATGTTAGTATTTCTTAACTCTTTTTTACTGTAAAATGTTTAATGTCTGATATATCTGATTTTACTTGCATTATACTAGTTTAAAAATTAAGCTCATTTTAATCTTTACTCCTGTAAAGATTTTCCAATTACTATTCATTTTTGATATTTTGGTCACAAAATTCATAGCAATATATAAATCAGATTTTTTTTTCATTATACAAATGTAACATATCATGCCTATACCCTAACGATTATGTAATACTATTTTAGGGGAAACTTGAATTTTTTTGTGATATCAGAATTTTGTGATAATTTGTAACATTAAAATTGAAATGAAATTCAAAATCACTTTATTTTGTTAACGTATGACAGAGAACTGAATTTTTATATGGAAAGATTGAAATAGAAATTCAATGCACTGATTGTACTGAATTTCCAATTTTACACCTTGCAACCTAGGAAATAGAAGTCTCTAAAGATATCGATATATTTGTCCACTACATGAATTACGCTTTCTCTTTTTATGGTGGTGAAATTTCACTCAGCATGAATTTCGGTTAGGATTGCCAGTATAAGATGCAAACACCAAAGAATAAACCTAAATTTCAACATATCCTCGTACAAAATTACACAACTTTGTCTACTAATCACAGGCGAGCTTACAAATAACAAAGTCTTAAGTCTTGAATCAGGGAACTCTTCCTTGGAGAATACCACTTACGGATGATCTTGGGTAAAACTTTGTCTTGAGGTAATCCTCGGATTTCGTGGTCAGTGTATTACCTCTGTTTAGTGAATAGGGCCAGAAGTCGACTACCCTTTAACGTGTGATTGTCACTTAACGGATATGACTCTTGCTCAATGACGATAGATGGCAGTATTGTTTTAACATTTCAACATGTGAAATATGTTTTAACAAGTTTATTTCAGAACTGCATTAAGAATTTTTGAAATTAATATAATTTATTGAAACCTTCAAGATATAGATAAAGTACTGAACACAATGTTAATGATAACAAGTAACAATAGTATTATTTTCTGCACGAATATTGGTGAAACCTCTTTCTTTGCGTAGAAAGTATTTCACAGAATGTGTATATATATCACGTTTCACTGCTTGCCGCATGAGCAAACCGTACATATTCGTCTAGGATATATTCTATTTTCGTCAGCCTTTCAGTAACAGGAACTTCAAGATGTGTTTAACCATATAACCACAGTCCCCCAACTTGCACTGAAACATTACCTACATCCTCAATTCCTATTCTAATTCTCACTTTACTATAAGAGAAAAAAAATCATAAGCAAAGCTTGCAAATTGGCCAGTATGACGTTACTGATTGACAGATATGAAAATAACATATTTAGTACCGTGATCTAAACATTTACCTACCATTATCTAAAATTTTATCAGGGAAGCCCACAGGGGCCACCAGTTTACCGATATGTGTTTATGGTATGTACATAAACAAGTAAAATATGGTACAGGCAATAAAAGTTGTTCACCTATGAAGGTAAAATAACACAACGTACTATTTCATATAAACCAGAAATTAGTAAAAAAGCCAAATAAAATAAGCCAGTGAAATAAGAAAAAAGTCACACCCTTTTTTTAATCGAATAGAGACAAAATCCTTATTAAATAAATATATAAAGAATCTTTTCGATGATAAAAAATGTTCCTTTTCATTGTCTAAGAAGTTATTATTTAATAGCGTGTATGATTCTCTCGTGCCGAAACACCCAACTTATACCTTCTTCCCGCTCTAAACAAAAACGTCAAATAAATCTTTTGGAATTAAGTAACATTTTTTTATAGAGAATGAAACTTCAATTTCGCTGATATCTACAGGGAATTCATTCGAACAAATCTTCCGTTCGAAGGATATTGTTCGAAAGAATTCAAGAACGGGGAAGAAATTATCAGTACCACATCAGCTCGTTGAAGTTGCCCATTGTCATCTACCGATAAAAATAAAGTTCTAACATCATAACTCAGTACAAAAGACATCATTTACACTTTTTATTTTTTTGGATTTTTCCCTAAGCAGGGAAACGGATACAATGGGTTGCTCATCGATATGCAAGTTGTGCTTACTCTAGACTTAAGATAACGCTCCTAGTCAAGTGTCGATTATTTAATGTCTAAAAACACCAAATAATTGGAAATTTTTCTTGTCTTTAGACACCAATAATTACTAATTATTTTGTTTCCATTCCTGGGAGACTTAGTGTCTTTAGTGAGGAAGCAGCTGAAAGCTGGACGATGAGGAAAGAAAAGATTGCATAATTTATGTCGAGTGAGTGGCATCAGCAGGGCCGTAACTAGGGTTTGGCAAATATGTGGGGCTTACCTTTCTAGAGCCCCGAAAAGAAAAATGGCTATAACTTTTTTTCAAATTCGGTACTAACCGGTACTAACGAAGTACTATCGAATGGCATCTTTGAAACGGGGGAATTCCATAGGTGCGGGGCTCGCATTTCCCAGCCCCGCAGTAAAAAATTTCAATAATTTTATTTTAAATTCGGTACTAACGAAATTTTTTAGGGTACTTACCAGTACTAACGAAGTACTAACGAATGATATCTTTGAATTAGGAAATATAAGCAAAATTATGCTGTTTCGGGGCTTACCTTTCCAGAGCCCCGAAAAGAAAACGGTTATAATTTCTTTTCGGTTATAATTCAGTACTAACGAAAATTTTTGCCGTATTAACCGGTACTAACGAAGTACTATCGAATGGCATCTTTGAAACGGGGGAATTCCATAGGTGCGAGGCTCACATTTCCACAGCTCCGCAATAAAAAATTGCAATAATTTTATTTTAAATTCGGTACTAACGAAAATTTTTGCGGTACTAACCGGTACTAACGAAGTACTAACGAATGGCACCTTTGAATTTACTGGATCGTGTAGGTGCGGGGCTGGGGAAATGCTTTTCACCGCAATAAAAAATTGCAATAATTTTATTTTAAATTCGGTACTAACGAAAATTTTTGCTGTACTAACCAGTACTAACGAAGTACTAACGAATGGCACCCGTGAATTTACTAAATCATGTAGGGGAGGGGCTGGGGAAATGTACGTCGCATCCGTCATAGGGGAGCCGCACCGTCAGAAAAATGGGATCCGAAAGATGATTGTCCTCAAGTAGAAATAAGGAAAAGTTGAATAATATTTTTTCATTATAGAATCAGATTTTATTTTTAAAATTCAATGTGTTCAAAAATTACTGTTTGGCGAATTTTCTTATTTTTTTAAAATGCTCCTAGAGACTAAACTTCATACAGATTCTTACAAAATGTTTACCAAACACTTCTAATATGCCTTTATATAAATTCGGGTGTTCGTTTTAAATTTTGAATTTATTAAAGTTATTAAAACTAAATTTAAATTTAGAAAATCATCATTTTTTAATGAAAATACAAAGTATAAATAAAAAAAAATATTTTCCCCAAATAAACTATCCAGTTTATCAGCAAAATAATACTTTTAAAATGTTCGAAAATATTTTTAAGTATTAATAAAATAATTATAGAAGAAAAAAATTAAAAATTAATATATTAGGAATTATTTTGAGTTCATTATAAATATATAATATAGAAAAAACATTTATATTCTCACCATATTGGGTAGTAGGGGCGAAATCAATTTTTTTCCAAGGGCGCTAAAGGACCTAGTTACGGGCCTGGGCATCAGCAATAAATGAAATAAAATATAATAAGTAAAATGTGAGCAACATCTCTAAAACAGATTTTGTCTAATAAACAAGAACTAAATGGAGATAAGAATCTGTACTCAGTTCTGTTTCCGAAGAAACTCTTTAAAACTTTTTTTACTGATTAATAAGTAGCATGTTTCATTGCAAATATTTAATAGTGTAGTTCAGGGGTAGCCAAGCTTCTTGACTGTCCTAGCCATTTGTCAAAATCTAAAATACGAGGGTTGCTATTTATATTTCTGGCCTAATAATGAAAAAAAACAAATATGTAGGATCGAAATTGGTTTGATTGTTTTTCAAAATATTCTCCATGATGATCAATACACTTTTGCATGCGTTTGAACCAATTTTCAAAGCACTTTTTTCAGTCCGATTGATCCAGTCATGATGAAAACTGATTCGCCTGTTCTTCTGCTTTTTTCGAATTTCTCCGATGACTTCTGGCAAACAAATGGTCGTGTACCATTCAGAATTGACCGTGACCGTCCTGTGTTGCTCTAACGCCATTGTTGCCATATAACCGTTAATGCCGAAGAAACAGGCAATCATTTGTTTCGATGTGCTTCTTCCTCGAACAACTTTTGTTGGTTTTGCCTCGTCTTGGAAGACCCATACAGTTGATTGCTGTTTTGTTTCCGGCTCATATGCATTGATCCATGATTCGTCACCTGTGTAGATGTTATACACAGCCTTTGATGTACCTAGAATGTATTTTTCCAACATTTCCTTGCACCAATCGACAAGAGCCTTTTTTTTTTTTGAGCGTTTGTGAGATTATGCGGGATCCAACGCGAACAATTTTTTTTACTCTCAAATGTTCATGCAATATTTTATTGATGCTAGTCATACTAATGTCCAAAGACGCCTCTATCTCACGGTATGTCACATGACGATCTTACTTTATCAGTTCACGCAAAGCATCGATCTTTTCTGGTACAACAACGGATTTTGGACGACCTGCACGGGATTCGTCCTAGATCGAACATCGACCACGATTAAATTCGTTATACCAATTTTTATAGTGATGTAGGATGTCGCTTTATTGATGTATAAAGAATTAAGTTCATCGAAGCCCTCTTGTCTTGACAATCCACGTCGAAAGTTATGAAAAATAATGGCACGAAAATGTTCACGATTCAATTCCATTTTTTGAAAGTGAAGAACTTTTCAATTTACTGTCATCAACACAAATAAAGCTATAATGGTAAATCGTCTGCTGAATTTATGTTTAAAAATATCAAACTTTCGATTAAAATCATCTAAAATCGCCTAGCAACACTTACTGTTGCCAAGGCCAGAAATATAAATAGCAACCCTCGTATTTCGGGAGCCGCAATTAAATAAGCATTTATAAAAGGTATGCAAAAAAGGTATTAAATTTTTTTTTACAGATTTTATATTTATTGAATGTCATTTGGAAGTTCTTCGTACTTTAATTTTTCAAGGGAATTTTTCGGTTATCGATGATTTTTTGCATTGGTGAGAATGTAATTTACAATGTGTTACACTGTTTTCATAATAACAACAGGATATTTTAAATATTTTGTAACGGATGTTCTCGGTGAATTATGCAGTGAATCGGTATGAAATGTAGAATTTTAGAATCATCTCTTAAAAGCCCAATAAGACCAATGTTTTTACCTAGCACTGCCGGAGCTCCATCAGTTGTAATAATTTTTTAAAATATAATAACACAAAAATGAAAAAGGAACTCGGGTACATTTATCGAGAGCCACAAATAATCCTTCAAAGAGCCACATGTGGCTCGCGAGCCGCAGGTTGGCCACCCCTGGTGTAGTTTATTAATTAAATATCTGACATCTGGTTCCGAGTTAATTTATTTCATAACAATAATTACAATCTGACCTAGAACAGTAATGGACTTATGATTTGACGATAATAGATCCTCGGACAACGCAAAATCTGCATGAAATTAAATAGGATGTTTACTACTATTTGCTTTCTGAAATTCTGAAAATCATTTTTTACACTATTAAATTAGCCAAATTAAAAATTAAATTAAAAAATTTTAAAAATGGATTAAAAGATATGGATTTAGACTAAGACAAAAATGGAGTTACGTTTTGAAGAACTAAGACAATTGAACAACATAAAATCTGCATGAAATTAAATAAGATCTTTTCAATTATTTGCTTTTGGAATTCTGCAGATTATTTTCACACTATTAAATTAGATAAACCAGATAAGGAAAATGACAAAAAATTTGAAATTTTTTATAAATGCTAGTTTACACAGAAACTTTTCCTTTTTCTAGTCACAAAGAAAGTGTGACGTCTTGCTTATTTACTTAAAGAAACATGACACCATGCATTATGTCGTCTTACTTTCCTACAGTAATATGATCTTTATATATGAACCGCTCAGTGCACGCATTGACTAACTCCATTGTTTAAAAATTACAAATATATTATAAAAGCTCTTAAAAGGTGCCAAGAGTAGCCTATTCGCAAACCCACTGATCCAAAAAATTTATCATTAATTCATGCTGATGACTAAAATTGGGGAATAATAGTTTGAATGTGAAGAACGTGGCATATTTTGTACATTAACGTTCCAGTTTATCAATATCCAAAAAATGGAGTTAATCAATGTGTGCACTGAACGGCTCATATAAAATTCTTTTGTGAGTGTGTTTGTAATAGAACTCCTCCTAAAAGGCTGGACTGATTTTGATGAAGTTTTGTGTATGTAATTAAGTTGATTCGACAATGGTTTAGATTCACAATTTGATTTGATAGAAAATATTCTTTTTTATTAAAAGTCCAGAATTGTGCGCTTATTGAGATTATGATAATGCCTCTTAAAACCCTCCGTTGCCAACGTATATCTGGTGCAGTGGTCAGTGCATCAGGCTTCTATACGAGTAGTCCCAAGACCGAATCCCCGTAGAGATGAGATGGAAATTTTAATTTAATCTAATTACGTTGTGACGACTGTACAAGCTGTGACGTCAAGTATTTTGAAAATAATTTTCTTTTTCCTTACTTTTCCATCAAAACGGTCCAATTTATAATTTATTTAAAAACATTTTACAAATTTTGGATTTACAGAATTAAAACAGGACAACGTCTATCGAGTGATCTATTATCTTTATATATTTCATTTAACATACGATTATTTTCAGAAGCATCAGCACTATTTAAAAATATTTTTTACGTATTGGTACTATAAAACCTCCATATCCTTTAAATGAAACTAGGCTCAAACCTGCGAAATTGTGATGTGATTAAATTTCTTTGCTCTATGTACGATATACACGGCATTATTTCAAACACGAAATAGAGGAAGAGAGCGGAGAAGTTACTCTTCTTGTTATTTTACTCTTAGTTGCACCCTACTCTACAAACAAGAAATTGAGATCCCTAACTAAATCCTCTCTATGCTTCACTACATCCAAGCAGACAAATCAGTTTTGATTTTCCATAAAAATCCAACGTGCGTCAAATGGGAAAAGACCTCCTATTCAAAGTAATTTTCTCGGGTATTATATAAAACTTTTATTTGGTAGCACGGCTTGATCAGGTCCACTCGGTTAATCACTTCCCCATATAATTATATATTCAATTATCCTTATTTTAAAAGAACAAGAGATAATTAACTCAGCTATTCCAACGAAATAATATCAAATCCCTTCATCAATTTTGGATAGCCACATCGAGGCCGGAAAGAATTTCGCGCTCTTAGATTACTTTTAAGCTCGTTTTCATTATCTCTTATAAGTCTGATAATAAAAGACTTTTTAAAATCAACTTTAAACGTTAATTCTTTCGCCGTATTTATCTTATATTTCTCTTATTAGGAAAGTTTTATCAGCCCGACCTAAATAAATTTTAAATAAAAACTATTTTAATTACCGAATAATGTCATTTTAAGTCATGTAATTGCAGCTGTATGGAGGGAGCATGATTAGCTTCGAGCGAGAGGTAAATTCAGATCATCCAAGTCTTTTCCCACTTATCCTAAGAATAATTCAATATATTTATGAATTATAATAAATAAAACTTTGAAATACAAAGTACATACATTAAAATGGGGTAATACTTCAGAATAAAGTCCCCTTGGCAAATTTGACAGAATTACTGGCGATGTTTCTAAAACACAAAAGTATTCCATCTGAACGTTATATTCCTTGCTTTTTTGGAGGTGTGACGTCCCTACACCCCATTGGTTTCACAAAGGGGTTTTGTTAAAGCCCAGAAAAGGGCGACACTCTGTCTGGGTTTTTGATACTACACCACAAAGGGCTGTTGCATCGACCACGCCTTGAGATGTCCAAGGTGAATCGGACGTACAAACGGGACAACAAAATGTCATACAGTGAGGGGCCACCTAAGCAGCCAATCAGAGGCTACCATAACAGCGACGTGGAAAGAGAAGGCCAATGGGAAAAGGCGGAAGGTGACATTAGGCGGAGCTAGTTTTTCGCCGGAGAGTCCACAGGAGAAAGAGGTTCGATTTGAGACGGTTGGTTTTTCTTTTAGAGTACTTCTCCAGCTTTTTGTGAGACTCATGGAGGCCCAGTTGTACCCCTGTACAACGGTATCTGTCGGCCCCTGTCCTCAGATTGTTTTTTCTTTTAGGTTCGCCTTGAACCTGGGACTTTTAGGTCCACACCAACAAACCTGAGCTCTGTGATTTCCATTTGGAAAATTTGTACATATTCCATTTTAATCAAGAATTACGTTGTTATTGTTTCTAAACTGTACGTTATGTCATAACCACTTCGACACCCACACGCTACCCGAGGATCCCGTGACGTTACAGTGACTTTAATTGATGCAGAGTGAGTCATTATAATAGAATTGTACACTTTTACTTAATTAACTAAAACCATTTAGAAACCGGGCATTTATATTGAATTCGTTGCATCACGTGTCTCGTTCGTGCATAATTGATCTCTTAAAATGAGTTTTTCTAGCATAAACACGTTATCCTCACTTGTCCAGTTCTAAAAAAATGATAAACTTCTTTCTTATTGTCAGAGAAAATAGTTTATCCTTTTTGACGCGATATTTAGTTCGTCGTAAACAGGAGAAATATCCTCATGTTCGTATTAAAAGATGCAATTACGGTTAATTTCCAATACAACTTGAAGGGTGAGCTACTGTCTTTCGTCTTAGGTGAAATTTCTTTTTAACGGGGTTCAACTGCGTAACTAAATGAATTCCACTAAAACTATTTTTAAAGCTGATATTTCCTTTAATTGATGTATAGATACTTAAGAGGTCCTAAGCAACCACCTATACCATCACAAATTTGCATAAAAGTTAATGAGAATTTTAATGCAAAAAAAAAAAAATAGATATACTCACATGACAATCGTATGCCATTTCCTAGAATAAACACTCTATCTTCATTGGCCGAATTCTGGCCGATTGGTTAGGGCGCTGATCGTCGGTACCGGAGTTCGTGGGCTCTAATCCCACTATGGCAGGGATGTTCGTAGCCGTTCGGAATCGGCTTTAAGCAGTAGGTCTCGGTCTCATTAGCCCTCGTGTGCAAAACAGTAGATCGTAGAGCTCCAAACCAAACGAAACCTATCTTCATTGTCCAGATCTGGAAAAGAATAGACTTGTTTTAAAAGGAAGGTCACCAGAATAAATAGCTTACCCAACATGTGAAATATGGCCATCTTTGCCACAACAGTTTACCAAATTAATAAAAATTGTTTTTTATGTTTATTTATTATTATTAAGGCCCTTTTCGGATTTTTAATGCAATTTATTTACTTTTAAAACATATATTTTTTATTTATTCAAAATTTTTAAATTTTCTCGATTTTGATCATTATTTTTCTACATTTTCGGCCTTTTTTTAGTGCGGATGTCACTGGCCGCAAAAATATTTTATGTTTTTCTATCCCTAAATTCTGTACTCTCTAGTTTTGTGTTATGAACTCCCGAATTCACCCTTCTATCTCTTTGCTCTGTTATGTGTTTATTTTTCGCTCGTTGTCATTTTTGTGCATACTGACAGAAGCCTCTGGATTGAAGGGCTCGGCCCATATGGTCCAGTTGCCACATCACCTTTAAAGCCTTTAACAATAGTTTACCCATATTTACTTCGTCTTAAACGACAAACGTCTTCATGTTTATAATAAACGGTGCAGTTAATATTATTTTCCAATGAAACTTGAAGGGGAAGCTTTTTTCCTTTGTCTGTAGGGAAATTTCGTAATAACAAAATTCAACTATAGAACTAAATTAAAAGTGATAAAATTATTTTTAAATCAGAGATTTAAAAAAAAAAATTGTATAAAGATTTAAAGAACCCGGAGCTAGCGACTCGCTTTCCCTATGCGGAAATCCGCCACTGGCTTGGTGGCAGATTAATTTTTAACGCTGTCCCTCCGTACCACTGAATCTATTATTACAGTTTCTCCGTACGCTGTCCGGCCCACCATTCCAAATTCGTTCCTCTCGAACTCCATCGTTGATTTTTGGCAGAGATAGATGTCCTTTCTTTTCAAAGAACTTGCTATTCACAGCCTCGGGAAAAAAATACAAAATTGAAAAGCCCAAAGGGAAGATTTTTTTTTTCCCTTTTCCTAAAATCTAGGAGTTTTATTTGAAATAAGAACATTTTTTGAGCTATCGCAAACGACAGTATTCATTGCTGCAATCAGATTTTTATATATTTTTATTTTTTTTAATATAATCACAAGAGAAATAAAAAAATTATCCGAAAAACCTTTTTCAAAAAATTCAATATCGCGTTTTTCAAAAAGTAGAGGTTTATGAAGACGTTTTTACGAATTTAATACTCTTTAGACAATTTTTACACTAACCTTGTTTTTAGAATATGGTTTTCAATAGTTATGAGGATAGATGATAGATGAAATATTTCCTTAAATATCTCTTAATATCATACCTTTCAGAATGAAGAGGTGGCAATATGACTTTTGCCCCAGGTGGCAGAGAATGTCGCACAAATCACAGAATTATAAATTTAAACAGATATATGGAATTATTTGGGATTGTTTAAAAGGTTGCTTCCTAATGTCATTAAAAATGAAAAATCTAACTCATAAAACTTTAACATTACACTATTTTATTTGTTATTATCAAATAAGGACAATGACAGTTAATACCTAAAGACAGAAAAAGTAAAGAATTAAAGAAAATTAATTGAAAGGAGGTAAACTAAAAGAAAAATTTGCTCCTGCTCACAAGTGAGAACGAAAATCATTTACTTGAGGTCGAATTTCACGATTTAACTACCACGCCCATCTGTACTTCAAATGAGGGTTTCTAATTTAAAAAATAAAAAATGGTTTAAAATAATTTTTCAACAAACTTTGATCTTTAATGAAACATTTTATAATCTATGCTTCATACGTGTCAGCAAATTTGATTGAATCTTCAGTAATAATTGGTCGCACGAGATTAAAAAGTTTAGGCCTCAGATTTGTTGAAGTGAATGCAACGTATTGTTTTTAATTTGATCTTACAGCTAGCATCTTTTTGAAATAACATGTATAACAATAAGGCGATTTCACGCAGTAGGGCACATCTCAATTAATGGCGATTCTGGCTTTAGTTTCAAAAGGAAGGGCAGTTTATTGTTTGTCTATTGGCTGTTGTAAACATGAAAATGAATGGGAAGGCCATTATAGTAGTTTGTGACTTTGCGACAAATTGCTCTATGGGGAATTTCAATATAAGTACAAAATGCATCATTTAAATACAATGCGCTATCTACTTTTTTTGTTTGGTTGTTTTGTTTTATTTTTTCGACTTTGTTTAATTTGTAACTCCGCCCACCCGCCCATTCAATCTTATTAGGACTTTCTTTAAAATTCACTTAATATGATACTTAACTGAATAAATTATCTTTCTCAACAGAATCTAGAGCATCATTTTAAGTATCAAAATTCACAAAATTATCTTTATCTTTGGTTTTCAAAAAATAAGTGATCAACACGGATAATAAATACAAAATAACTTTTACTCAACTTAGAAACGAAGCATGAAATTTACAGAATGTTATCTGGATGGCAATTTATTACTGATGTAACGAAATTATTTTTCAAATTTAATACATTTAAAATTATTTTTGAACAAATTATTTTCTTAATAGAATCTTGAGTATCATTTTAAGTATGAAAATTCACAAAACTATCGTTTTTTTTAGTTTTTAAAAAACAAGTGAACTACACAGTTAAGGAAAGCAAAAGAACTTTACTTCAACTTGAAAACGAAGCATGAAATTTACAGAATGTTATCTGCATGGGGATTTATTACTGATGTAACGAAATTATTTTTCAAATTTAATATATTTAAAATTATTTTTGAACAAATTATTTTCTTTATAGAATCTTGAGTATCATTTTAAGTATAAAAATTCACAAAACTATCGTTTTCTTTAGTTTTTAGAAAACAAGTTAAATACACAGTTGAGGAAAGCAAAAGAACTTTTACTTCGGGAAATTTACAGAAAGTTATCAGCATGAGGGAGGATTTATTACTGATGTAACGAAAATTTTTCAAATTCAATATTATTTTAATCATTTTTCGAACAAATTATTTTTTTCTACAGAATCTAGAGCATCTTTTTTAAGTATAACAATTCATAAAATTACCTTTTTCTGTGGTTTTCATAAAATAAGTGAGCTACATGGTGAATGAAAACAAAATCACTTTTACTTCAACTCAAAAACGAGACATGAAATTTACACAATCTTATCTGAATATGAGTCTTTGTTACTGATGAAATGAAATTTCGTATCTAATCATAACTACTATTTTCATATAAAACTGGTTTCACAATAATTCAAAAATAAAAACTGTTTCCAGAGAAAATTGAATTTCTTGAAATTAGTCGATCATTCACCTTTTAGAACACATGAACAGATTTTCTTGATATTATCACGTCCGACAGAAAATGAATTGTCTGTTTTTATATTATTTTCAGACTGAAATAGATTTTCCGGACATGGCTATTTTTTTTAATTGGTATCAGAAGAAAAGTTCTAAATAATTCATTTATTTTATAATAGGTGCCTGGGATTCGTGATACAGGATTTGGACTATAAAGAATTGAGAGCTCCCATATTTATTTGCTTTTTCAGTTCAGACAATTGTTTATTTTATCGGTAAGTGTAGTGTGGAAAAACGCCATCGATATCAGAGACGGCAATTGCATTGCATTAGTATCAAGTATGGAACTCCAGAACATTTTCCTGGCATGTCAAAAAAATTAAATATCAATGAATATAAATGATTAAAAAATAAAGCACTTATAAAAATAATACTTTTACGTCATGAAATCAAGTTGTGGTAGTTTGATGTGATATAAGTCTGAACAAACGTTTCTACTATCCGATAGATGGCGTAAGTGTTGAGTTGCCGATCTATCCATTATAACAGAGGTGAGCAACAGCCGGACCCCGGGTCTGATCCGGCCCTTTTACTTACTTTTTCTGGACCGATGAAAAATCCTCCATGCAATGTTTTTAATCTCTTATATGTGATTTTGTTGAAATTAATAATATTTGTATGCGTAGTGTACATATAATAAATGAAATTTAAATCGTTAAGATATAAATAAATATCAAAATAAACACTTTCATTAACTGATTTATTTAATGGCCATTAATTTAATATAATGGATCATATTTCTTTAAAAATTACGTGACATATTTTACTAGGCACAAAGTGTTCGCATATACACCTAAGTAAGACAATTTATTATTACTATTATCTTTTATTAACTGTCAAATTTCTCCATCCAAATGGTGTAAAATGATACTTATAGTGTTTTTGCCAAAAAAATTTCTTGGGCAGGGAAAAAACTATACCCAAAACATTCGCGTGCGCACAGCATACGAGGTATAGTCCTCCGGCCCGGGAGACACTTTGAAAAATTTATTTTGGCCCGAGCTTAAAAGTATTTGCCCACCCTTGCATTATAATAATTACTAAAACTTAATAATATTCTGCAGCTTTTTAAAGAATGAAATACTATGTTCAATCATTATGTTTTTTTATTGCTTATTACAAATGAAAAATTTATACAGGTACTGAATATACAATATGATACCGACAATCAGTTCACTTTGAATTTAGCACTTTGATAAAATTCATTTCTCATTCCTGGCTTATATGTTTCTCATTTATATAATCTTTACAATAATACGAAGTTTTATCACACTCCCGATGCTCCGTAACCACTGTTGGTCGCAAAGCTTCTGTCACTCGTAGTTTTCCTCAAGTCTAAAGCAAACTTTATGTCAGAATACTAGAGAAAATACATTCAATGTACTTAATTCGATTCATATTGCTGCACTTAATACTCACTACCGGATAAGCAGAACCAAAGCCACTCGCAAGTTCGCAAAACTTATGTAGTTCAAGTAAACCCTTCTGGTAGGACGTGGTATCCCCACTGTAAGATTAAAAACTACGTAGAACTGGCTGCATTTGTTTTGCTTAATATTATCCCCAACATTTTTAATTTTTGGACAGTTGTATTACAGACGCCGGTTACTTCCACCATGTTTTTTTTTTTCGACCAGCAGAAAAAAGCCTGTTTTGAAAAATTGCCAAATAAAAACGCGGTACGCGTTTTCTGAAAGATAAAAAAAAAAGAAAAAAAAAACACGGTGGTTGTCACATGGCATATTAGAAACACAACATTAACAAGACTAAACTTAAAAAAATATTAACAATTTTAAGCATTATTAAAATAAAATTGGCATAATAATTATCGTTTTTACGTTATTTAAAAAATAAACAACAGATTAGTAATATTTATGATATATATAAAAACACAATATACAGCATTTTAATAAGCACTAATATTTAAAAAAAAACTCTACCATGTGAGGGGGTCCCTCTTTCTTCTAATAAAAGAAATGTAAAATAAATTTAATAACTGATGTAAATTGGAAAGAAAAATTGCCACAAACATTCTTCAACACTCCTACCTCCCTTAAAAAACTTTGAAATAATTCTTTTTTACTTACCAAATAAAAAAAACTCAGTTTCAGAATACCATCTTTCCCACATACGGGGCGTTTATAATGAAATGCAAAACCCACCTCAGACTTAAAATATCGTGATACTTTTTTACAATTTCAAAAATAGTAAGAACCGAAATAACTACACTCACTATTTCATAATCAGTAGGTCCAGGTTTTATGAATCCTTGTATAGAAAAGAAATTAACTGTTGTGTTCCAAACCAAACCATCTTGTTTGCTTTAAAATATCCTGATACTTTTTAACAATTCCAAAAATAGTAAGAACCGAAATAATTACACGCGCAAATAATTTAATTAAATTACTAAATCCCAGAAAATAATAAGAACAAAATAAAATGGTTTGTTTATCAAACCATCTTGTTTGATTTAGAATATACTGATAATTTTTAACAATTTCAAAAATAGTAAGAACCAAAATAACTACACCCGCCATAACTAAATTACTAAATCCCAGAAAATGAAAGAAAAAAATAAAATAAAATAAAAATAAATTACAGCCTGACTAAGGCGACTGAAATCCAAAAGAACAGCTAAGATGCAAATTTCTCGAAAATTCCCTGGGACTGACATCAGAAATCACGTTCACCTATAGGGTGCAAGAACACATCGGAGCTGCCATACCCCACCACCAAAGTCAGGTCAATCACATCAACCCACTTATCGCCCCCCACAACCGTCTAAAAACCGCCAAATTTGGCGAAAAAACATAGTGTCTATAATACATCTATATCTTAATTTTTAGTTTTATTACAATTTTTAATATTTTCGAAAATTGTTGATATGAAAGGATTGAAAATAATGAAATAATTCGATTTTCAGTTCATGTTTTTCATATTTCTTTATTTTATGCCACCTATTTATAATATCGACACCTAACACTTATATTACTACCATTAACTTTTAGTTTCATTCTTATAAATGCCTATTTTCCATATATTTCTCAAAGTTGTCAATAGATGGCAATACTAACGTCATTTTTTATTTCATCTGATATTTTGAATTAATATTCGATTTTCATTTGAAGTTTATATAAATTTTATAAAAATTACACTTTAAAAATCTATAATTTCTACATATATAAACTTTCATAATAAACCCTTCAAAATTTGTATTTGCTTATCTTTATAAAATTCTCCTGTAATCAATAAGTGTAAATATCCGAAATGTAAAAGAGTACTGGCCGAAACTTAATGCAAAAAAAAAGTTATTTAATGCCAAGATGGTAACCTAACGTTAAAGTTACTGCAACCAAGCAGAATTGTTTATTTCATCTACTTGGACGAACTATGTATGTGATATGGGCGAGACTCATTCAAAATCACAACACAGTTTATTTCTGGTAAGAAACATGAAATCCATGCAACAGGCAAACACTTTTACAACATCATGTACATAGACAATGTGGTCCCGCACATACACTTTTTAAGTTGGGATTCCTAAGGTAAAAAGACTACGAATAATTCCTAAGTACAATTGATCACTTGATAAAAAATACCCATGTTTAAAGAGAACGAACGCGCTAACTATTGGCTAAAGTCGTACAGACAAGGCTGAATCAAGTCTGTAGCGTGTCTGGTAGAAAAAATCAGAATTACCGTGCAAACCCCGAACTTACTTTATGAACAAAAGTTATTAAATATTAAAATACTTAAATAAGGGATTTTAATATTACATGTATGTATTGTGAACATGCATGCAAAAATTATTTTACAAAATTGTACCAAAATGCCAATTTTACAATTACCGACCCATTTAAGGGTACAGATATTTTGGCTCCTTTCTGACATCGTTTGAAATCGTCCGGTAACCGACACATACAAGATGTTTTTAATCGATTTTACTTAATTTCACTTGGTGTCTGTTGATATTTTGAAATGAATTTTTAACTACCTTGATGATTAGCTGGAGATCTGAATATATGCTCATAGGCTCAAATCCTGTGAATAGTCCACAGGAAAAATTAGATTCGAAGTTTAAAAAAAAAAAAAAAAAAAAGTTAGTA
Source organism: Pardosa pseudoannulata (assembly GCA_032207245.1). Lineage (NCBI taxonomy): Eukaryota > Metazoa > Arthropoda > Arachnida > Araneae > Lycosidae > Pardosa > Pardosa pseudoannulata. The sequence goes on from CM063508.1 coordinate 151,702,994, forward strand.
AATGGAAAAAGTTGTACTTGGAATCCCAATTGCAGAAATTTTAAACTAGTATCGCCATCTATTTACAAGTGGCATAACTAAAAACTCAAACAACATTTTTCCTTGTTAATACATTTATTATCTCTTTTATTAATGAATAAAAGCCATTTTTTTAATACTTTTTTATATTTTACTTGTCCTGTGTATTTTCCAGTGCTGCATAGTTCACAGATAGAGAGAAATATTTTAAGAAATATTATATAGAAATCAGTTTGATTTAAAACATTTTATGATGAAATATAATTAGCTTAATACAATTATTTGTATCTTTTAAGCAAATATTTTATACGTTTCACAAATTGTTTTCTTAAAAGCAATTAATTCTATACTGGTATGTATTTACATTAATCTAATTAAGTTTCTTGGTCTGATTGAGTAAATATTCTCATTCAAATATTGCACAACCCACTGAATAAAGATTTAATTTCATTGCATCTTAGTAAATTTGTATCTCCATACTGAATTTCGGCGAATTTTAGTAAGTCATTTGTATTTGTCAATATCACTGGAAAACATTTTCAGTACTTCATCAGTTTCAATCTATGAATGCAACCGAAAGAATTGAAAGTTTTATTTAATAATTTTCTCATGCTATTAACACAAATGAAACCTTTTAGCTAAATTAGTAATGTTTCTCCTTGCGAAAAGAAATTATGTCTTTATGAGAAATTTTTGAAAAGTTCATATTAAAGATAATGTTTCAAGATTTTTCAAAATAAAGCCGCACACGGCAAATTGCTTTTTAATTTTCAATCTTACAAAAAAACTAAAAAGGAAAATATAATAAATTAAAATAAAAGTTTTTTTAAAAAAGTCCAAAAATATGCCTTGTAAACAGAAATGTGGGAACATAACATTCTCTGCGGGTTGTAGGAGGATTTTGTACAATAGAAGGTTTGGTATGGTTTGGAGAACTACGGTCTACTGTTTTACACACGAGGACTAATGAGACCGAACGATAGGAGGAAGCTCCTGTATCCTCAACTCAACTCAACAGCCTTTGTTGGTTGGGAGCACTACGATCTACTTTTTGCAATCCGAGGACTAATGTAACTTAAAGCCGATTCCTCCAAACGACTACGAACATCCAGGCCACAGTGGGACTCGAACCCACGAACTCCGGATCCGAATTTCAGTCTCAACTCAACAACAGTTGAATGCAACAGTTGAATGTGTGAGTATCTAATCTTGACAGAGTGCTATCAGTGATTCTGACATAAGAATCCTGCCAATTCTTCACACCCTCTTCATATGTCAGAAATGACAACTTTTCATTGGTCCAGATTCTTAATTCAGATTGGCTGTCCTGTGGCCCGTTCAATCTTCTATTTTATCAAAACTAATTATTCCAGCAAAGAGTTCCAAACTTCGATGTGTACGGATGTCCCTGACAGCAAAAATATCTTGTTTTCTATTTCTAAAATCTCTCCTCTGTAGCTTTTGTGCCCTGAACTCATGAAATGACCATTTTTTCCCTTTCTCTATTTGTTTTTATTTCTAGCTCACTGATATTTAGGCTCAATGGAAGAAACTTAGAAATGATGAGCACAGCCCACATATTTCTGTTGACCCATTTATTGAAAGTATTAAAGGAATCCTGTGTTGTATTAGCCATTTCGCTGGTATAAAATTAAAAAGGACATGTCAACTACGTAGATTTATTTCTCTTCAGGTTCGTGGGTTTATTTTTCATTCATAAAAGTACCATACAACTCCTTAGATATTTGAATCTACTTACACGGTTTGCATATATTTTCGACTTATACTCCTATTCGTGCTGCAGATGATGAAAATTGATGCTAATTTCTAGACAGTTTCACATCTGCTCATGTTCAATCATTCAAATAATGAGCGAAGAAAGTTCTCTTTGCGGTCTCCCGTATGAAACTTTCTCCTTTGAGTTTACCCAAAAGCCAGTCCAATAATCCTGTGATGCGGTTTCAATTATTCGGAATGCATTTTCAGTAGCTCCTTGGTTTCAAGTTATCGACAGAAATACGAAAATAAAGCTTCATTTATTAAAGGCTTTGGTGTGGCAACTGGACCATATGGGCCGAGCCCTTCAATTCAGAGGCTTCTGTCAGTAAGCACAAAAATGACAACGAGTGAAAAATAAACACATAAAAGAGCAAAGAGATAGAAAGGTGGATTTGTAAGTTCATAGCATAATAACTAGAGAGTTTAGGGATAGAAAAACATAAAATATTTTTGCGGCCAGTGACAAAATAAGCAAAAATATTAATTAAAAATGTTTAAAATAAAAAATTGAAAATTTTGAAAAAATAAAAAATAAATGTTTTATTTCATTTATTAAGTCTCTCATATTAGTATTACAAACAAAACTTTTGGACTCTACTGGTGAACAAAACTTAAACAACAGATGGTTTTTTGCCATAACTCCACGAGAAGTCATCTGAGAGACATGAAATTCAGAAATAAAGGAGAGTATTATGTACGTAAAGGATGACGAAAGCATCGGCGCTGAAAAATAAATACAATGCATACGGTATGGAATCAAACAAAAGCAAGCTTTATTGAACGCATAGTATCGTGACTCATGATTGTCTATCCAAGAGGAAGAACAACAAGCAGATGTTCCTTAATATGGGATATACCCTCCCCTAACTGCAATGGTTGCTTCGCACCGTCTCCGCATACTTAGAACCAGCTGGTCCAACACTTCTTCAGGTAGGAGTGCCCATTCCGAAATCAACATCTGTTTGAGTTGTTGGGTGTTCTCCGGAGGATGTAAGCGTGCCGCAATGCACCTACCTAAAGCATCCCACACATGTTCGATGGGATTTAAATCAGGGGAGGACGCTAGCCAATCTATTCGAGTGATATCTTCACTTTCCAGTAGCTCCTCAACAGCAAGAGTTCGATGTGGCCGATACTTTCGTCATCCTTTACGTACATAATACTCTCCCTCATTTCTTAATTTTATGTCTCTCAGATGATTTCTCGTGGAGTTATGGCAAAAAACCCACCGGTTGCTAAAGTTTTGCACACCGGTGTAATTCAGTAATTAACCTCTTCACGAAAAAAAATGTTTTTGTGTATTTAATGACGGAAAAAAATCTTGAAATGCAAAGTTGTTCCACAATATTTTAAACTGAAACTGCATACTTCAGAATGTTTTTTTAATTCCATTGTGAAACTCAAAATATCCCGAATTCATACCTAATAAAAAAATAAATGTTTTCATATTTTCTCACCTTATCCTAGACCTTTCGCTTAGTAGAGAATTGCAGCTAATTTCTAGATCTTTTCATACCTGGTCATGTCAATCACTCACTTAATGAAAGGTGAAGGTTCTTTTTTTATTCTGTGGTCTCCCTTATGAAATTCTATCCTTTGTTTACCCTGAAGCCAGTCCAATAATTCTGTTACATAGACTCAATTATTAGGAATATATTTTAGTAGTTTCTCAGTTACAATGTATTGCTAGAATAAGAAAACAAAAGTTTATTTATTAATGCTATCTTATTATTAATACAAACAAAATGTATGAACTAAATTAGTAAATTACATCTTCATGAAAAAAATGCTTCTATGTCCTTTGCCTTTAAGAAATTTTTGAAATGGAAAATTGTTCCACGATTCTTAAAACGACATAGAAAAAAAATCAAGATTTCCAGTGAGAAACTGAAAAAATATCCTAATTAATGCCTAATAAAACATAAACGGGCTGCATATTTTCTAGCCTTTTCCTAGATCTTTTCGTGCAGTAGAGAATTGCAGTTAATTTCTAGAACGTTTCACGCCTGGGGATGTCAATCGCTGGCTTAATAAGAAATGAAGGTTCTTTTTGTGATCTCCCTTATCAAAGTGTATACTGTGAATAAGCCAATAATTCTGTGACACAGTGTCGATTATTACGAATACATTTTCAGTAGTTTTCCAGTTTCAAGCTATCTTTAGAAAGGGGAAAACAAAACTTTATTAACTCTCTCCAACATTTATTAATTTTCTCATATTATTAATAAAAACAAAACCTAAGAATTAAATTAGTAATTTACCTCTTTAAGAAAAAGTGTTTCCATGTCTTTAATTATAAGAAATTCTTGGAATAAAGTATATCAAAGATAATGTTCCAAATTTTTTAAAATAGCGACTACACGAGAAAAAACCTTATCAGGCCTTTTCCTAGCTGAATGAGAAATATAGCTAATTTATTTTGTCTTTTGTTCCCTGTGTCGTTTGTTCTATGTCTCCTTTATTGGCTTCTAGAGACTGCCACTTGTCTTGTATGTAAAATCATGAGCTCAAGTCCATGGATTCATGGGTTTCTGTGTCCGTCGCCATGTAAGCCGTTGATTTCTTGACTTTCTGCTCTGCTTTTACGAGCTACAAAATTCTCTCACATTGAGAATATTTATTGATCTAAGCATCGAAAAAGCGACGTCTGTATACATTTTGTCTCTATTTGTGCCTTGTTACATTTGCTTTGCATTTTATGCTATTTTTAAGAACAAAGGTTTATCTTCTAGTAAATTCTTAGGCCGTTTTACACCTTATCATGTTTAATCACTCACTTAAGGTGGGTACTTGTCCTACTGGATTCCTTGTGTTCAATGTTAACCTGGTGAGTGAACCACGTGGTACCACTTGAAGCATTTGAGGTAATGTTAAACTAGCGCTTGTTTGACATGGCCGTTTCACACCTGGTCATGTCATTCACTAACTTAAGTCCTATTGGATTCCTCCCTCTGAATATATTAACTTATGTGATAAATAAAACCAACTCTGCCTGGATTGCATTTCAAAAATTATTTAAAAGAGTTATGTAGCTTGATAAAACAGCAAATTCTATAGAATACTTTTTTCCTTATTTTTAAAAAATCATGCTTGTCAAATGTTCTTAATTGCGCTTGTAAAAAAATGCCAAAATACATCGCAAATACTTTAAAGTTAAATAAAATATTCTTTATTATTTTAAACAGGAAAAACATACTAGAATATTTGCTGTTTCATCATGTGGAATAACTATTTTGGATAATTCTTTCATTGAGAGCTTTTTAGAGACAATATTTTTTATTTTCCATAGGTTAGCATTGAGCGAGAGGTATCCAATAGGGTAGATGCAAATCTACTTTAATGAAAGGTGAAGGCTTTATTTTTTATCTCTTTTATAAACTCTGTACTCTGGGTTTACCCGAAGTCTGTGATATAGGCTTGGTTATTAGAAATGCATTATCAGTAGTTCGTCATTTTAATTGTAGGGATGCAATGGGAAGATAACAAAACTTTATTTATTGATTCTCTCATTATTAATACAAACAAAATATTTGAACTAAATAAGCAAATTTTCTCTTGACAAAAAAAAAATAGGTTTTTTTTGTAAGAATACTTGACTGTGAGAAATTTTTGAGAAGTATAATAATAATGACAATGTTTCAAATTTTTTTAAACTAAAGCTGCACTTGGCAAGATTTTTTAAAAATTTCTAATGAAAAACTGAAAAAAAAATCAAATCACGCTTCATCAAACATAAGTGGTTCACATGTTTGTTCCTTCGCCCTCTGACCCTTTTCTCACCGTAGATGAGGAGAATTGCAGCTAATTTCTAGACTTTTTATAACTCATCCCGTCTATCATTCAGTTAATCAGGAGTGAAGTTTTGCTTTTTGTGGACTCCTTTAAAAGAAACTCTGCTCAAAGTTTGCGTTTACCCGGCAGCCAGTCCAATGAATTTGTGACATGGACTATTAAGAATGCATTATCAGTAGTTCGTCAATTTCAATCTATGAATGCAATGGGATGATATCAAAACTTTATTGATTCTCTCATTATTAATACAAGCGAAATCTTTGAACTGAATCAGCAATTTACCTCTTAACGAAAAAAAAAAGTTTTCTGTGTGTTCGATAAGAAATTTTTGATATGCTTAATAACAATGACAATGTTCTAAGGTTTTTAAATTAAGCATACTCAAGATATTTTTTTAAATTTCTAATGACAAGCTGAAAAAAATAAATCATGCTTTATCAAACATAAGTGGTTCGCATGTTTGCTCCCTTCAACTTCTGACCTTTTTCGCACCGTAGATGAGGAGAATTGCAGCTAATTTCTAGACCTTTCATAACTCATCCCGTCTATCATACACTTAATCAGAAATGAAGTTTTGCTTTTTGTGGACTCCTGTAAAAGAAACTCTGTTCAAAGTTTGCGTTTTACCGGCTGCCAGTCCAATGAATTTGTGACATGGACTAGATTATTAAGAATGCATTATCAGTACTTCGTTAATTTCAATCTATGAATGCAATGGGATGATATCAGAATTTTATTTATTGATTCTCTCATTATAAATACAAGAAAAATCTTTGAAATGAATCAGCAATTTACCTATTAACGAAAAAAATGGTTTCTGTGTCTTCGATAAGAAATTTTTGATATGCTTAACAACAATGACAATGTTCTAAGTTTTTTAAACTAAGCATACTCAAGATTTTTTTTTAAATTTCTAATGACAAGCTGAAAAAAATAAATCATGCTTTATCAAACATAAGTGGTTCGTATGTTTGCTCCCTTCGTCCTCTGACCCTTTTCGCACCGTAGATGAGGAGAATTTCAGCTAATTTCAAGACCTTTCATAACTCATCTCATCTATCATTTACTTAATCATAAGTGAAGTTTTGCTTTTTGTGGACTCCTGTAAAAGAATCCATTTAAAGTTTTCTTTTACCCGGCAGCCAGTCCAATGAATTTGTAACATGAACTAAATTATTAAGAATGGATTATCAGTAGTTCGTCAATTTCAATCTATGAATGTAAAGGGATGATATCAAAACTTTATTTATTGATTCTCCGATTATTAATACAAGCGAAATCTTTGAACTGAATCAGCAATTTACCTCTTAACGTAAAAAAAAAGTGTTTCTGTGTCTTTTATTGAAAGAAACTAGCATATAGCCCGTCATATGACGGGATCAGTAAAATTTTTAATTTTCTAGAATTGTAAAGTACCCTATGAGGCAGGTAAAAAAAATGATTTGTTTTTTGGCTGAGAATTATCTGGTACACGCTCAATAATTTGTTTATATTTACTGACCGCATGTTAGTTGCCAACTTTAATTTATCTTGTCATATTACGTGATAGGATGGAGAGCAGAGGTTTTAATATTGACAGTGATTATTTGGCGGTATATATGAATATGTCCAAAATTTAGCGAATCGATTGCAAACCGTGTGGTTATGTATAAAGAACAAACACTAAAACGAACAAACTTCTTTATTTTCAAAGATATATGACCTAAATGCTAGATATTTATTAGTCCGTGAAATAGACTCCTAGACTTTAGTATTAATACCGGTGATAAAATTTTCATTGCACTAAAAAATAATCGATGATTAAATTTGAAATTATCCCATATGTTCCTAATCTATTATTTAATACAAATATAAAAGAAAATTATTTACGTAATATCTAAGTTCAGGGATAAAACGTGAAAATAATGCAGACGATATTTAAATAATTTAAAATAAATGATTAAAGGAGAGGGTTAAAGGAATGACGTCATAATGCTAGGAAAAGATGTTACTTTTACCTATTATGTGATAAATTGATAAATTTAATGTACTGTTCTTAACCGGGGACAACAGAGCTTGAAATAATGGCATTAAACACTCAAAAAGGGAGGAAGGGCTGGATTTCGAACGTTTTCGAACTCGCAATGAATTTTGCTAACCCTAACTCTTCAAAAATACAATACGGATGCCTCTATCCATTCCAGGTACAACCGCTTCATAAATTCGTGGACAAACCGACAGAAGGACAGACAACTTAGGCTATTATTATATAGGGGATTTTTGAAGTGCTTATTAACAATAACTATGTTCCAAGTTTTTTAAACAAAGCATACTCGCGGCAATATTTTTTAAATTTCTAATGATAAACTTTAAAAAAAATTAAATCATGCTTTAACAAACATAAGTGGTTCGCATGTTTGCTCCTCTCATCCTCTAATCCTTTTCGCACTGTAGATGATGAAAATTGCATCAAATTTCTAGACCATTTCATACCTTGTCACGCATATCTCTCACTTAATGAGATGTAAAGTTTTACTTTTTCTGAACCCATATAAGAGAAACCTTGTAAAAAGTCTGCTTTTTTCCGAGAGCAGGTCCAATAATTCCATGACATTGGCTAGATCAGGGATGGGCAAACTAAGCTCGCCGTAAGGTTTTATCCGGCCCGCGGATAGACTTTTAAGTTGCCGGTCCGAGGCAAATTAAAAGAAATATATACTTTTACATTATATATCTATCTCCTTTTCTACTTTGCTTAAATATAATATCCCAAATTTATTGTCTCACACCCAGAAGATCAGCGGTATATTTGCTTCTTATACGTGAACAAGTATTTTCAACTTTGAACCATATAAAGAATAATTTCAGAAGTAGACTGACAGATGAGCATTTAGCATCGTTCCTTAAAATCAGTACATCTCACTTCGAACCTCAGTATAAGGAACTTTTAAAAATGAAATCGCAATTTCATTCATCTCATTAACGTATTTAAACCGTTAGGTACTTGTGTATTATTGTTTTAAAATTTGAGAAAAATTTATCTTGGCCCGCCAAACTTATTTTCATTCGATTTTTGGCCCGTGGCCGAAAAAGTTTGTCCATCCCTAGGCTAGATTATTAAAAATGTATTATCAGTTTCAATCTGTGAATGAAATGGGATGAAATCAAAACTTTATTGATTCTTTCATTACTGGTACAAACAATATCTTAATTAAATTCGTTTGACTTTTAAATTAAATTAGTAATTTAACATTTAACGAACAAAAGTGTGTCTTTGTCCTTAAATATAAGAAATTAATGGAATGCAATGTAACAGTGACAACGTACCAAGTTTTTTCAAATTAAAGCTGCACACTTCAAGTTTTTTTAAAACTTTAATGAAAAACTGAGAAAAAAATCTTGTTGATCATATATATGTTAACCAGCGCAAATTAAACGTCGCTGGTTACAATAAAATTGTAGCCCCTATTGCTTTTACTTGACTGGGCTACTGGGGAAGAAGAAGTCTAAGCAACTAGACTATTGAAGATGACAATTTCAGTAGTGTCATTCCTTTATGGAATATTCAATTCTAGAAATTGGAGAACAAGCAATTCCGAGTTGAACTTAAATTTTTTTGAAGAGTTGCTGAAATGGCATGTGTAGCAGTCAAAGGCAGAAGAAGGAATGCCCATGAAAAACACTAGCTTTTGAAGATGTCAGCCCCAAAGCATTATTAGCACAAACAATATGTTAATTAAATTAGTTTAACTTTTAAATTAAATCAGTAATTTAACTTTTAACGAACAAAAAGTGTGTATTTGTCCTTAAATATAAGAATTTTTTGGAATGTGTAATAACAGTCACAATGTACCAAGT
>CM063508.1:151717419-151724919 GCA_032207245.1 Pardosa pseudoannulata
AACAAGGTCCCTTCAAACAAAATCCCTTTAAACAAGGTTTGCTGTACATTATGAAAAATTGTTTTTTAAATAAGAAAAAAAGACAGTCAAATATGTACAAAGAAGAAAAATAGAAATCCACTTACCCACAAAATAGCTTTTAAAGTTTATGAATTAGAAATTTATTTTTTTATATCAAATAGAAGTTAATCATCCTTTTTTTCTATAACTTCAATTATATTGATATGAGATTTTAAATCATATTGAAGGCTACTTTTTTTATATATTTTACATCTTAACTGCTTTTAAATTTTTAATTTAAAGATATCAGATGTCTTTAAAGTATTAGTTTTACAGAATGAAAAATATAGCTTCAGATTGACGTAAAATTTAATTTTTAATACACATGCAAACATTATCTTAAGAGAAAGTGAACTTTACATTTTTATTTGTTCAATATCACTTATATGATTTTAAAAATACACTTATTTACATAATGAATCTAATCTTTTAAAGTTAGAATGACATTATAAAATTTGTAACAATTTCATTCTAAAAGAAACAGAACATTTTATTTTATGATGAATCAATAACTGTTGTTCCGAGGAAAATTTTAAATTTCATAAGATACTATTTCACTTTAATTACTCATATTAACCCTGATTAACTATTAGTATTTAAACAACCCTGTAAAGATAATCACCGACAAAAAAAAAGGCACCTATAGACAAACGGATGCGCATGACAGAGGAATAGTTTATTCATCCATAAGTATATAGGCTGACGTAAAAGCTATTACTTTCCCGTTAACGCTCTCCATTGACATTCGGATTTATCAGTGTCACTGATAATGGGGATTGTTACGAGAAACGTCATATCAACTTTAAATGTGTCTATACCCTATTAGAAAAAGATCAGAAGTACTTTACACGTCAGCCTAGTAGCAAAAAGATTACCTCACTATAGTGAACGATTCGACTGACGTAAGAAAAAGGGGGACGAGGTTCGACATTCTAGAATAGAAGTAAACGATGAAGCAGACAGAGTGAACTGAGAGATTCGGAAGAGAGTACTGTTATCCTTGTGACATAACCGAGGCAACGTAGACAATAGTTTTTGGGAGATAGTTTTCCTTTGGAGGTGATTATGCCTTAACGTTTTTTTAATGTTTTTTTTTATATAAAAATCAATGCTTCTCACCTTGGAGCATATGGTTTTTCAAGAGGGTAATTCGTTTTTCAAAGGCCAATTAAATGTTTAACCTATTCAAGCTAGATTGTATTATATATGCACAACTTCAGTATCGTCAGGTTATGAAGGTGCTAGAGGCATCCCAATAACTGTTCTCCTCTGTTAATCAGTTTAAAATTCACTAGAAAACCTTCCAAAAAATAAAAACTCATAGCTGTCCTTCGGATATAGGACCAGACAAACAGGATCCTAGTTAGAACAAAAAATTATAAAGAGCCTGAATTTTGGCTCGAATTTCTAGAGTACTTTCTTTAAAAGGAAACAAATTTCATAAAAATATTTTACAAAATATAATTCTTCACAGCTTGGAAGACCGAAACATAATTATTTTATATATTTTTTTTAGATTTCATTGAAAGGCAAATCATAGTATGCAAAATGTATCATAAGTTAAAAAAAAAAGATTGCATAGATTAGCGATTTGTGTGTAAGAAGTATATTAGGAAACATATATTAAAAAGTATATAACGAACAAAAGTAGATATATTTTTTTGACAGAACTTACATTAACCTATTATTACAAAAGGAAAAATGATTTTATTGTTTTAGTTGTGCTCATACTAAGTTAAGAGTGAAAATAACGTACAGAACTAAATGCTTAGTTAATAACTAATAATCAATGTTTTTAGATGGATAAAATATAAATCTATTTTTATGTTTTTACAAAATTTTCAAAAAAAGTCCGTATTCTGAGAAAAATTTTATAGTAATTTATATCCTGGTGAGGTGGCGGCATTTTGTATTGTTATCTATGGTTGCAAAATTGTTAGAGACTGCCAAGCTCATAGAAGCTTTAGAGCTACAGTTTACAAAAGTCTATTACTGCAAGTCAGTGCAGTGACGTCTGCTTGGCTATATTACATGCACCTTCTCTGTTTAATCAATGTTAGACTCAAACACTGCCGAAATGATATATTCTCCATTTATCCGTCTCGATTTCATACTCTATATGAGTATTTCGAAATATCTATGAAATACACAGTTCTTTAACTGAGAATAGTCATAACAATGAATTTGAAGTGTTGTGTAACTTCGAACAAATGTTTCTAGTTTCAGAAGCAGGATATCATTTTTTCACCAATAAACAGGGTGTCCCAAAACATTTGAGCCGAACGATGGCCGATTGGTTAGAGTGCTGCCCTTCGGGACCGGAGTTCGTTGGTTCGAATCCCACAGTGGCATGGATGTTTGTAGCCGTTCGGAATCGGCTTTAATCTGTAGGCCCTGGTCTCATTAGTCCTCGTGTCGCAAAAAGTAGACCGTTGCACTCGAAACCAACCAAACCCAAAACATTTGGAACAAACTTGGGATGGGAGGTAGAGGTAATTGTTAGATGGTTTATACTTAGTAAGAAAAATAGGTACTATGAAATAAAAAGCACTATAAAGGCCTTCTACCAGTCTAGATTTAATTATTAAATTCAATATTGTTTTTTATTCCATATCATTTTTCCATATCACTTCTCGCACTGAAGCCCATAGTCGTGACCACTGAGCCACAGATATGTTGTCTCTGAAGGGTTTCAAGCTGCGTTAAAATAAGAGTGCAATTCTGGATTTTTAATTTAAAAAAATTTCTATCGGATCAAATTGTGAATATAAACCATTCTCGAATGAACTTAATTACATACACAAAGTTTCATCAAAATCAGTCCAGCCGTTAAAGAGGAGTTCTATTACAAACACATGGGCAGAAGAATTTTATATATAAAGATATATAATTTCATAAGGAATCTACTTGCAAAATCTAATGATCCCTCTCAAAAAAATAGTCATAAAATCCTTTCGGCAGAAAAATAAGAATAAAGACTTTGTTTTTCCTGCTTCCCAGAAAGGAATATAAACGTCAAACACTACGCATTTTCTACATTCGGTTTTAAAATTGTCCGTGACTGACCATGTTGTCAAGTGTCATCATTTTCTCTTCATATGTCACTCTCGAAAGAATTTAATACATAGTTTCCCTGCGATTTCACGCCGAATTTTCAGGCAACGCAGGCATCCCAAGAATTTATTCCAAACAAAAAACGATGAGTAAAATAAACAAAAAGGGGTTTTACGGTATCAAATGAAGACTTGGGAAATTGAAATAATCTACAAATGTTTGAAAAGCATCTAAAAATATCGAATCGAAGAGTTGCCATAAAGAGAAAGAAGGAAAAACATTTTTTTTGAAATGTCTCGTTTAAGATTCTAAGAAAAGCTATAAATAATGTTATACCATTCTTAGATTACTTGCGATTTGATAAATCATCTAGAAGTGTATCCGGGTCATTTTCAAAATTTGCTTATATTTGGTGTCCTAGAGGAAAAAAGAGAAAAATGAAACATTAATCAAAGTTTAAAGTTTAATTCAAGCAGTGTATCCCATCAAAAAGTCCGTATTAAATATTTTTAGCATTAAAGATATTTTTTTAAATCTTTATTTTAAATAATTTTTTAATCTTTATTTTAAATAATTTTTTTATCTTTATTTTAAATATTTTTTAAATCTTTATTTTAAATAATTTTTTAATCTTTATTTTAAATAATTTTTTTATCTTTATTTTAAATATTTTTTAAATCTTTATTTTAAATAATTTTTAATCTTTATTTTAAATAGTTTTTTAATCTTTATTTTAAATAATTTTTTAATCTTTATTTTAAAATAGTTTTTTAATCTTTATTTTAAATAATTTTTTAATCTTTATTTTAAATAATTTTTTTATCTTTATTTTAAATATTTTTTAAATCTTTATTTTAATCCTTTTTTTATTCTTTAAAGATGTGCGTTAAAGCATATATGAATGGCCCTTTCAAGTTGAATGATCAATGCGTTCTCAATAAATTACCAACAGTCTTTAACCTATTAATGCACAATTTTTTTTAAAAAAGGCCGGCCAAAAGAAATCAATTTTTTAATGTAAAAAACACAAGTTAGAACGCTGCTTTGCCAAGAAAATTACAAAAATACAAAAATAATCCAAATTTGAGTATATTGGATATTTATACAGTTGGTGTGATTTCTAATTTTTAGAATATTATTATTATTGTCGAAAGAGTATATTGTTCAACTGGTAGGCAATCTACCAATTGATAGCATGATGTGTCATCCCTTAATGCGTAGGTGTCAAATATGAAACCCTTATGTTTCATCCCCTATATAATAACAACCTAAGTTATCTGTCCGTCTGTCCTTGTATTTTTGAAGCGGTTGGGCCTGGAATGGATAGATGTCATATTGGATTCTTCATGAGTTAGGGTTAGCAAAATTCAAAGCGAGTTCAAAAACGTTTGAAATCCACCCCTTCCCCCCTTTTTCGATCGTTTAATGCCATTATTTCAAGCCCTATTTTCCCCGGTTAAAAGCAGGCGATGATTAAATTCCAATTTACCACATTATAAGTAGATGAAAAAAACATTTTTTTCTAGCATTATGACGTCATTCCTTTAACCATCTCGTTTAATCATTTCTTATTTTAAATTATTTAAATATCGTCTGCATTATTTTTATACATTTTATTACGGAACTTAGATATTACGTAAATAATTTTCTTTTATATTTGGCTTAAATAATAGATTAGGTACACATATGTGATAATTTTAAATTTAATCATTGATTATTTTTTGTTGCAATGAAAATTTTATCACCCGTATGAACAACAAATTCTTTTCACAAAAGTCTAGGAGTCTATTTCACGGACTAATAAATATCTAGCGCTTAAGTTATATATGTTTGAAAATTAAGAAGTTTGTGTGTTTGTCTTTTATACATAACCACACAGTTTGCAATCGATTCTCTAAATTTTGGACATCATTCATATATACCGCCAAATAATCACTGTCAATATTAAAAGCTCTGCTGTTTATCCTATCACGTAATATGACAATATAAATTAAGCTTGGCAACTAACATGCGGTCAGTAAAGATAAACAAATTATTGAGCGTGTACCAGATAGTTCTCAGCCAAAAAACAATCCATTTTTTTTACCTGCCTCATAGGGTACTTTACAATTCTGGAAAATTAAAAATTTTACTGATCCCGTCATATGACGGGCTATATGCTAGTACTCAAGAATAAAGTATATAAAGTGACGCCTCGAGTCAAGGATATCTTTACAGCCAGAGCTTAGTAATAAAATAGTTAACAATTATATTTTATTTTACATTATATTTTAGTAAAATATATATTGAAAAATGAGCGAATCAGAATCTGAATATGAATACGCTGTCGGAAAGCGGATCACAAGGAAGAGATAAGTCGTAAGTGATAAGTAGAAATAAAATATATATTTTATACTTAAATAAGTATGTGTTATATCTTACAATCCCATGTAAATGATAAATATCAATAAATCGATTTTTTTTCTTTCACATTGTTATTTTCAATTCTCGATTGCATTCGAGTGTGAAAAATTGTAGCAACATAAAGTACAACGCAGCTCTAATTATCTAATCTCCAGTGTGCACAATTTTGGGCAGTTTAGCGGGCTCGAGTTAAATTGGATGGATAATTTTCACGAACTAGTAATCAGTATTTAAAAGATAAAAGTGTAAAAAAAAAGCTTTAATATTACAAACTATTGATGTATAAGGCGTGATAGCTCAGTTACCAAATGCAATGATTTCATGACTGGTGAGTAGTGGGATCGAGGCTCGAGCGGGCAAAATATCCACCGTGTTCATTAATGGCAACTAGAGCACTTAAAATAGGTTCATGCTTGCAATGTACTCTAAGGTCCCATACGATACCTCTAAAGGTGTCAGGACAAACCTGGGGGGGGGGTGTCTTCAGTTTATTCTCTGCTTCTAAATTACGATCCACTACAGCAAAGTTGTTCTTTCACCGTAGAGGTGCTCGTCTTAATTCGAGTAGGCTCTAGCTCACGTTCTTGTCTCGCCCAAGTGGCATGAGCAACAACTACTGATTTCTACTACTTCATAAACTATTATTTCATTTTCCGTCTTAGACAGCAGAGGAACGATAGTCGAATGATAGATTCTGTTCTAGAGTTTGCGGGTTCGAATCCCGCTGCTGGGATAGATGCTCGTAGCAGTAGGTAATTGTCTCATTAACCCTCGTGAGCAAAACAATAGACTGTAGCTCTCAAAACGAAGCCAAATCAAACCTCGAATCCCGCTGCTGGGATGTTCGTAGCAGTAGATAATGGTGTTATTAACCCTCGTGAGCAAAACAATAGACTGTAGCTCTCAAAACGAAGCCAAATCAAACCTTCTAAGACATCAAATATAAGAAAATTTTAAAAGTAGCACATCCATTACATGCTTGAGAAAAAAAAATTGTAATAGCTACTATTACATGCTTAAAAATGTCAGCATAGATGATTTTAGGCATACGGGATAGGCTTTTAGTAGGGTTCGATTTTATAGTCTTTTTTTATTGCAACTTTAAATGTAGTTATAACCAATTGTGGTCTAAAATGTAAAATTTTAACTGATTTTAACGCATAAACGTTGACTGCCAGACACATTTTCGATGGTTTGCCCAAGGCGCCGAAGTCAACTTTTCATTATGTGATGCATAGGCTGAAATATTATTTGCGGCAGATAAAATGAGCTATAAAATCATGCTTAAAGCAGTTTCCGCCGTGGGTATCATCGGTGACTCTCACGGCGCGGTAGGCAATTGTTACGATTGTCCATTTTATTTATTTTATTTTTTCAAACAATCGTTCTTCGATTGCTAAGTGATTATTCTCATTCTTTAGCATTCAAAGCAGCTAGTTCGAACTAGAACAAAGAATTTGACTACAAAAGTGGTGACATATTGTTCCGAATGCGTTGATTCACCTTTTCTTTGCCGTGAATGTTTCAATCTGACTCATCGCAATATGCATTGATAAAACGTATATTTTTCATGTACTAATAAAATAATTTTGTATGTTCTATATTGCATTAATTTTTTAAAACCATTATTAAAACAATGGTATTATTGAAAAATTTATCAGCATCCATATTTACTATAATTATGTACTTTTATTATTTGCTGCGTCGCCGGTTACTGGTGGCCTCCCTGGTACTGTAGCCAAATCGAGGGTCGGCCACCGGTAATAAGCACCCCGTTGTTAAATATTGTTCGCTAGTAGAGGGCGATAGATGGCGCTCTACTCATTTTTATGATTTTGTTTATGTTCTTTTGTAGTAGATAGTATATATTTATAAAGTTAAATCATAATCATAAATGTAAATTATTTTCGCAAGTAAAAATATAGCCTCTGCTATTACCTAGATGGCAGCTCATCATGGATAGCTCAGGATGTAACTGAATGG
>CM063508.1:151729919-151774919 GCA_032207245.1 Pardosa pseudoannulata
TCACGGAGCAGCTTTGAAATTGGAAATTCAATGCAAAGCACTAAATTTTATCTCCCAGCTATTTACTGCGTTTAGTAAAGGTAACTACAAAATAGCGTTGATTATAGAAGGTAGTTTCGTCATTTAAGCAAAGATTCTCAAACTTTTTCAGTAGCGAAGCAACTTTTAAATTGGAAATTCAACACTGAGCACTAAATTTACTGACAACTATAATCAATAACGACTAAATAGCATTGTTGGTACAGGTAGTTTGTCATAGTTTTATTCTTCAAACAGTGGTCATCAACCTTTTCAGTCACGGATCAGCTTTAAATTGAAATTTCAATTCAGAGCACTAAATTTTATCTCATGGAAATATACAGTATTTAGTAAATGTAACGATAAAATAGCATTGATGATACAAAGTAGTATCGTCATAGTTTCATTCTTTTAACAGTGGTTCTCAACCTTTTTCAGTCACGGAGCAGCTTTGAAATTTCAAATTCAATGAAGAACACTAAATTTTATCTCATAGAAGTATACTGTGTTTAGTAAGTATAACGACAAAATAGCATTGACGATACAAAAAAGCTTCGTCATAGTTTCGTTTTTTAAGCAGAGGTTCTAAAGCTTTTTCAGTCACAGGCAACTTTGAAATTGGAAATTCAACTCGGTGAACTAAATTTTATTTCATAGTAATATACCGTGTTTAATTAATGTAAAGACAAAAAATAGTATTGACGATATAAGGAAGTTTCGGCATGTAGGACATTGGATTTTTTCTGTCCTAGTTTTAATTGAAGATAGAAAACATACATATGAAAAAAATGCAAATAAATTTGTGTAAATATTTCATATAAACATTTTTTTCATTTTTTAATAAATTTTACTTTATTTCGGGAAGCAGAAACTTAAAGAAAATAAAGACGCAGTTTTTATTTGCCCAATAGATTGTCTGGTTGAATTTCAAATAGTTACAATTGAAATCTTGCTCTGCAATGAAGCGTGATCTATTTTTAGTTTTAGGAACCTTTTTATATAGTCAAATGTTTCAGTCAAATATATGATCAGTAATAAAGGATTTATACTTGATTTATTTAATTATTACCTTTTTTTAGACACCGATAACACAAAATGGACCAAGGAAAGTTTACAATTTGTGTATTAAGTTTATACCCGATTTCAAAGCATATTTTAAACAAAAAAAAGGTTTAAAATTTTGTTAAGAGGAATACAAATTTAAATTTGAGTTTTTAATGCATTTAAAGGCGCTTTTGTACTGTTTATTGGACTAAACATATGCCCACTAGATCATGTCTGGTTGAATTTCAAATAGTTACAACTGAAATCTTGCTCTGCTTTGAGACGTGATCTATTTTTAGTTTTAGTAAAGGCTTTTTTTAGTTTTAGTAACCCTTTTATATAGTCAAATGTTTCAGTCAAATATATGATCAGTAATAAAGGATTTATACTTGATTTTTTTTAATTATTACCTTTTTTAGACACTGATAACACAAAATGGACCAAATGATGTTTACAATTTGTGTATTAAATTTATACCCAATTTCAAAACATATTTTGAACAAAAAAGGTTTAAAATTTTCTTAAAGTGAATAGAAATTTAAATTTGAGTTTTTAATGCATTTAAGGCGCTTTTGTACTGTTTATTGAACTTAACATATGCCCACTAGATCATGTCTGGTTGAATTTCAAATAGTTACAACTGAAATCTTGCTCTGCATTGAGACGTGATCTATTTTTAGTTTTAGTAACACTTTTATATAGTCAAATGTTTCAGTCAAACGTACAGTCAAATATATGATCAGTAATAAAGGATTTATACTTGATTTATTTAATTATTACCTTTTTTAGACACCGATAACACAAAATGGACCAAGTGATGTTTACAATTTGTGTATTAAGTTTATACCCAATTTCAAAGCATATTTTGAATAAAAAAAAAGGTTTAAAATTTTGTTAAGATGAATACAAATTTAAATTTGAGTTTTTGATGCATTTAAAGGCGCTTTTGTACTGTTTATTGAACTAAACATATGTCCACTAGATCATGTCTGGTTGAATTTCAAATAGTTACAACTGAAATCTTGCTCTGCATTGAGACGTGATCTATTTTTAGTTTTAGTAACGGCTTTTTTTAGTCTTAGTAACCCTTTTATATAGTCAAATGTACAGTCAAATATATGATCAGTAATAAAGGATTTATACTTGATTTTTTTTAATTACCTTTTTTAGACACCGATAACACAAAATGGACCAAGTGATGTTTACAATTTGTGTATTAAGTTTATACCCAATTTCAAAGCATATTTTAAATAAAAAAAGAGGTTTAAAATTTTATTAAGATGAATACAAATTTAAATTTGAATTTTTATTGCATTTAAAGGCGCTTTTGTACTGTTTATTGAACTAAACATATGCCCACTAGATTATGTCTGGTTGAATTTCAAATAGTTACAACTGAAATCTTGCTCTGCAATAAAGCGTGATCTATTTTTAGTTTTAGGAACCCTTTTATATAGTCAAATGTTTCAGTCAAATGTACAGTCAAATATATGATCAGTAATAAAGGATTTATACTTGATTTTTTTTAAATTATTACCTTTTGTATACACTGATAACGTAAAATAGCTTAATACTAAATTTTTTTACAAAAATATTTTATATTTTAGACAATTTAGATGTTTTTGGCTCTATTTTTGTACAAGTGATAGCCAAATTTAGCCAAGTGATGTTTACAATTTGTGTATTAAGTTTATATCCAATTTCAAAGCATATTTTGAATATAAAAAGGTTTAAAATTTTGTTAAGATGAATACAAATTTAAATTTGAGTTTTTAATGCATTTACAGGTGCTTTTGTACTGTTTATTGAACTAAACATATTTGCAATAGTCAAATTAAAGCAAAATGAAATAGTTTAATTTATGCAATTATGCATGATTTTTAGTTATTTATAAAATATTTTTCATTTAATAAAATTATTTAAACTTTAAAATATTTTTTAAAATTTTTCATTTAAAATAATTCATGAGCACAATTTTAGAACAATTTTTTACTTTTTTTTTTTGTATACTGCACAAACGAAAAAAAAAAGAAAGAAAAGAATTAAATGTAGATTCCGTGAGAGGCTCGATTAAGATTTAAAATTTTGGATAATGATAATACAATAGTGATCACAATTCTAGTGTTTAGTTACTGATACCAACTCATTTCAGGATATGATTAAAATTTGTTTAAAAATAAAATTAAAATTTTAAATTTTAAATTTTTTTATTGTTTTTGCATAACATTAGTGGAAAGGGTGCTTTTTTATGTATTTGATAATACAATGCATTAAAATTTTTATTTTTAGCTTAGAATTAAGTCACTAATGCAAATATTTATAGAATTATTTTAAAAAAATAAAATTTTTATATAAAAATTTAAATATTTTTATATTAAAAAAAGCTACTCTATTTATGAAATCATTGTTTAAAGCGAAATATTTTTTAAAATACCACAATTTCAAAGTGTTTCTGTAACGTTTTCATAATGAAAAATTTGAAATTCAAGACAACAAGATACAAAAAAAAATATTAGTTTCGTGTCAGAGCTGGGGAATATTTGGCGAGGTAATAGATGTGTTAACAATGAAAAATCAAATGGAAATTATTTCTAAGTAATGAAATCTGAAATTTTAATAAGAACTTCTTTTCATAAATGATATGCAGATCATAACTTTATCGTTTATGTAGATTTTAGCTTTTTTAAAATTTTTACATATTCACTTGAACTAAATGTTTGCATAATAAAAGATAATTTTAATACGATATTTGCATTTGTAACACTAGTTAACACACTGAAGTATTCTACTGACTTTGCAATAATTTATTTTTTTTTTTTTTGTAAATTGTTGCCACCTCTACCAAAAATGTGGTGTCATTCTCACACATAGATCGAGCCAAACACTACCCCTAAATTTGCACCGGAATTACAGTTTTGTAAATATATAATATATAATATATAAATTTATATATATATATGTACTTTCTTTAGTATATACATAAATGTATGGCACTTAAGTGCCAAACATTTATATTGTAGCAGGGGCTGCTATGGGACCGAACAAACATTACCCCTGTCCGGACTACAAATGTTTTTAGGGGAGTTAGGTTCGAATGAATGGATTAAACCCTTTATTATTATTAAATCATTTGCTTAAAAACGTTTTTATAAAATAATTTACAGCTTAGAAGCTTCGAAAATAATTATTTTATATTATTTTTCAATATAACTGAAATGAAAACAAGTGCAAGCATTTTATTTTTTATAACAGACGAATTTATTAATTGCCTTGGAATGGGGTATAGCTTTAATGA
The DNA here is from genome assembly GCA_032207245.1 of Pardosa pseudoannulata. Classification (NCBI taxonomy): domain Eukaryota; kingdom Metazoa; phylum Arthropoda; class Arachnida; order Araneae; family Lycosidae; genus Pardosa; species Pardosa pseudoannulata. Next base: position 151,734,277 of record CM063508.1, read on the forward strand.
GTACCCACGTCAATTATTTTCAAATTTTTATAATACCTGTGATTTGAAAGATGCCCCTAAAAATATATTAATTCAACATTAAAGATGAAATGTTGGCAGGTGGAGAAGCAGGGGACGTATAAATAAATGATTTGGGAGATGAAAGAGTGGTATGTAAAGAAGTTCAATCCAATTGAGGTTTTAAAACCGATTTCTGTCCTCAGTTTTGTACCAAATCTTGCTATTATTTGCTATTATCATGCTAAGAATTTTGCCATTTTTGCCTATAAGTATGACAAGTAGAGAAAGAGGTGCTTCTCAAAATTAAATTTGTATCTATCAACAATTTATCTTTTTAATAGAAGTTTTTATCGTGTGGACGGCATTTTATGCTTGACTTAAGCATCAAAACTGCTATAGCCATCCCTGACTTTAGATAATCGTCGATTAAGTCATGACCAGTGTTGTGATTTTAATTTGATTTTATAAATATTAAATTTTTCTCTTTTTAATGTGTGTGTGATAATGACTGGGGGAAAATTACAAAGGTTTAATGCACTTAAAGCGATAATGAGACTGATACAAAACAATAATCGGAATTCAGGTGTTAGTTTATTAACCTAGGGGTTGTCAACTCACCAAGTGCAGGTTTATGAATTATCAGATCTACTTTGTTTAAAAATAAAATTGTTATACCCATCTCACCGCAATCGATTAAGGGCCGGTCTCACCAAAGATGTTTAATCGCGATTAATCTCCGTTTAAACGGAGAATTGCCTCCCATTATTGGTTGGGGCCATGGGTTAATCGAGGTTAGCCATTAAACGACTTTGGTGGCCATAGAGTTATTAACGACCGGTCTTACTAAAGTCGTTTAATGGCTAACCAATGGTGGAACATAATTCTCCATTTAAACAGAGGTTAATCGCGGTTAGCTGTTAAACTACTTTGGTGTGGTTGGCCCTAAGTGTTGCAGATTTATATTAAAGATAATCGTCGATGGACATTCATGACCAATGGTGAGTGTGGGCTTTAACTTGATTTCATTTATATTTTTTCATATATATTTCATTTTTCTTACCTGAATGGGTAAAAACACCAAATTCAAGTAATGTGATAATGATAACACAAAAACTAAATGGAATTCCGGTGTTGGGGCTTAGCATTCACTGAGTTGTCAACTCAATAACTGTCGTATCATTGATTACTGGAATTACTTTGTTTTAAAACCAAATAGTCAGCTTGGTTTTATTACACTATAGATTTCTTTTCTTAATGTAAGTGTGGGAGACACAGTTGGAGAAAGATTGATGAGGTTTACTAAGTATAAAGGGAAATTACTAATGTAATACGTAAATGGAAATCTCTGTTTGGGATTAGTATCCATAAGTTTGCCATTTTACTGATTGCCAGATTCTTGATTGTCACAGTTGCTTTGATTTAAAATACAATGGTTAAGGGCCGGTCTCAACAAAGTCGTTTAAAAGCTAACAGCGATTAATGTCTGTTTAAAGAGAATTACGTCCCACTATTGGTTGGTGCCATGGGTTAATCGCGATTAGCCGTTAAACGACTTTGATGAGACCGGCCCTTAGTCTCATCTCATAATAGATGACTTCAGATAATCGTAAGGGAACAGTCATACACTTGTTTTGGAGTAATCATCGATTAACTGTAATTAACGATGCTGAGACGTACTGTTGGATTGAGTACTTGAATTTCCATATGCAGGAACTTTTGAAAAGGCAATTATAGTTTCATGTATAACATTTAGTATTATATAGCTTTTCAACATACATTATTTTTCAGTCTTTACAATGAATTATATTAGCCTTTTTTTTATGACTAGAAACGTTTGTCGGTTACTGCTCTAGTTCCTGAATACTAGAAAGTTTATTTACATTACTGGCCATGTGTAAAAATCCTCTTCTCATTTCCTTTATCACATTTTAAGGTATTTTTATGTATATAAACTCTTATATCAATAGTTTAAAAACTTTTTCAATGCTTGGCCTCTTTATTTATTCATTTAATTATACGTAACTTTACATACATAACACATTTTAGGTCACATTAAAAATTAAATAATCAGTAAAGTGGATAAGTCTGGAGGATTTAAGTAGTTTGAATTAAATATATGTTAGTTAAAACCCTGTCAAGTTTTCCAATCTCACTAAGTGACTGGTTATTTTATTCGTTCGGAAGTTTCTCGAAGGGTATTCCCTTATAATCGGAGATGAAATGCAAAACGATACCTATGTCTGTCTATTGCAATAACACAGAGTAGAAAAATAAATTGCCGTTTTTAATTGAGATGTAAGAGAACGCTGTCTCCCAAATTATATTGTGTGTCGGGTTTCTGTCCAGAAAATTTGCGTTCAATTCCCAAATAAGACCGAAATGCGTTTGTGTTGTGCCATATATATATATATATATATGAGAGGTCTGATCTTGAGTTATCAATTGGTTATAGGAGAAAGGGCCGCAGATTCCTACAGCCCTCAACTCAACTCAGTTTTAAAAAGTTTAAATAACTAAAAATTAAATGAAAGATAAGGACATGCTTTTCAAACTAAAGGTGTGGGGGAAATGATGCACCCTATCTAGTCAGCAGGACTTGTAAATTGCAAAATATATGGATAAATATTTGCAGGTAAATTAAAACATTTTACTTGTAATTCCGAAAATAAAAATTTTGTATTGTAAGTTTTTATATACAATATTCTAGCTATATAAAAACATCTGATCAATGAGTGTAGCATCCGAAAGATAATTTTAGCAACTAGATTCTTTTATGGCGAAATATTTATTAGGGGACAAAATTTTGAACAAATTCACCTGTAAAAATTATGAATTTCATCTGTTTTATTCTTAGCATTCTTGCGTTTCAGATTAACCCGTAATTCCAAAATAAAAATAAATTGTTATAAAATTTTATGTGCAGCATTCGTACCATATAAAAGCATTCAATCAATCAATGTGGCACCGGAAAGATTATTTTCAGCAGCTAGATTCTTTTGCTTCAAAATTAATTGATAAAACTTTGGACAAATTAATCTTTTTCGAACATGTTTTTTAAAAATTGTTAAGCTATATAAATGATCTAATTCATCTGTTTTATTCTCTGCATAAAAAAATAAAAAAATTGTATAATTGCTGAAAAAATTTATATTCAAAGTTTTTATGTACAATATTCATGCCACATAAAATCATCTGATCTATGAGTGTGGCACCTGAAAGATTATTTTCAGCAGCTAGATTCCTTTACATCAAAGTTCCATTAGGTCTTCATTAGGTGACAAAAGTTTAAAACAAATTAATCTTTTCTACGAACATGTTTTTTAAAAAATGTTAAGCCATTAAAACTATCCCATCTGATTTATTCTTTGAGTGCTTACGTTTTATTTTTACATGTAACTTCAAATTTTTTGGTACAATATCCGTGCCATTTAAAATCATCTGATCAATGAGTGTGACATGCAAAAGATAATTTTCAGCAGCTAGATTCTTTTACACCAAAATTAGGTCTTCATTAGGTGACAAAACTTTAAACAAATTAATTTTTTTTTATACGAACATGTTTCTAAAAAATGTTAAACAATAAAAATTATATATTCCATCTGTTTCATTCTTTCAATGCTTACGTTCTATTTTTACCATTTATTCAAAAAATTACCTGTAACTTTAATTTTTTTGGTACAATATCCGTGCCATATAAAATCATCTGATCAATGAGTGTGACCCGCAAAAGATTATTTTCAGCAGCTAGATTCTTTTACGCCAAAATTAGGTCTTCATTAGGTGAGAAAACTTTAAACAAATTAATCTTTTTTACGAACATGTTTTTCAAAAAATGTTAAGCTATAAAAACTATCTATTCCATCCATTTCATTCTTTGAATGCTTACATTCCGTTTTTACCTGTTATTCAAAAATTACCTGTAACTTCAAGTTTTTTTAGTACAACATCCATGCCATATAAAAGCATCCGATCAGTGAATGTAGCAGCCAAAAATTATTTTCAGCTACTAGATTCTTTTACGCAAAAATTAGGTGTAAAAGAATTCATTAAACAAAACCTTCATTAGGTGATAAAATTTTAGACAAGTTAATCTTTTTACAAACATGTTTTTTTTTTGTTAAAGTATAAAAATGATTTATTTAATCTGTTTTATTCATTTATTGCATGCTTGTGTTTCAGTTAAAGAGATTTTTAATCTTTCATTAATATTTATTTAAATTGATTAGTAAATAAATTGTATTATTGAATTTTTGTCGATATTTAAATATTTACGCTTTACATTAAGTGTTATTTATTTATACTATTTAGTTTCTTTTTGTCTTAAAGTGTACGAACCATAAATGGTATATGTATTTAGTACTTATTACTTGCATTTGTACATTAATTTTAGAGAACAAAATTCCTAGTAAGTTGCCGACAAACAAGCATTCAGACTTTCATTTACCAAATTATTGGTAAAAGCTATATATCTGAAGCAAACATCTATGCTTATTTCAATCCTTTGCGTTAATAGTATTTAAATTAAGTAAGTGAAACGTAAAAACAAATAAACGAATATTTCTTGAACTATTATTTTTTCACGTGAAACAGTAAGATCTGAAATTTTTTTCAGAAGAATTTAAAAGAAAAAAAAAAGGAAGCAAAAACTCGCAGGTTAGGTCCAACAACAAAACGAGCTTTGACTTAAATTCCAAAATTAACTGTATTCCCAAAAATTAAGTGTTGCTTAATATTAACTATAATTTAGGAAATGGATTTAATTTAAATCATATTTTTGGATTTATCCCTCCAAACGTAAAGCGCTTATTTCTATAATTCCTCTATTAAATTAACAAATAAATAAACAAGTTTATGTGAGTTTAAAGTTATGCTTCTGAAGTGAATATTTGTACAATCCTTTGCGTTAATAGAATTAAAAAAACAAATATTTTACACTACAGAAACCGAAAGGCAAAAGATATGACGAACGACTTCCTAAGTTGCTTTTTTTTTTTTCGGCAAAATAGCAATAAAAAAAATCCCCCAATTTTTAAATTCAGGTTTGCATGCTCCCTAGCACTTATCATCCGCATTCCAAACTTTTCCTTAGGTAATAAGATTTTAAAACGGTGAAGGAAATAAAAAAGACCTTGGATCTGTTTTTTTCGCAGAAAAGTGAAGGGAAAAAAAAGTCCAGACGTTTCTACCGCAATTATATCAACCCTCATTCAAACCGTAGGCGTCCCAAGTTCAGCGAACAACGGCCGTCACTGCTATTCTCCCAACCGACACTGCCGGTCGTAAGCAGAGCACAGACGATCTGCCGCGTTCCTTCCACCCCTCTTGCGACCCCTTCCCATGATTCCCCGCGCCGGAAGTCTGGGGGGTACGGTGGGGAGAGTAGAGCAGTTCGGCCGATTCCAAAGTGTTCCCCCTCCGCCTCTACTAGTTTGCTTCACAACTCGCTGACGGGACGGTTGTTCTTTCTAGTTGTGCGTGTTTTCTGGGTTCCTTGCGCTAGCGTGGGTTTGGTTATACTGCAAGGAATCAACCTCTTTCTTTTGTTTGAAACTTACGGAAACTGATATTTTACTGACTAAACTATCTCTAATGGAAGTGTCTAAGGATATTTTTTAAAGGTAAGTTCGTCGTGATTGCAACGACCGACTTTTGGGTGTTTTTATTTATTTATTTTGTTTTTGTCAGAATGTTATGGAAATTCTTTGGTGGAATTATGTGCTTGTGTCACGTTTGTTTTCTTGACATATTCAGTTATGCAACCGGAATTATTCTGCAATAACAAGCTCCGATTCAATTTAAAATTGATTTATATTTCACTGTTTAATGTTTGCACTTTATTTAAATATAAATGTATCGAGAGGAAACATAGCAAGTGTTTTTATTAAAATAATTGTGGTGAAATCGTAGGTATACATTCAGTAATTTATAATTCAGTGGTGAAGCAAAATCTTTAGGTATGATAGTTTCTTTTTATACTTGCACTGTGCGATATACCACTGCTTTTTCTTAAACATTTTAATGGCATTTTATTTGTTTCACCAAAATAGACAGTATACTATATAGATCTATCGGTATTTACGTTTTTTACTGCATATTCAGTGACAGTTCACCGTTAAAAATTATCCAGTTTCTGTAATTATTTACTTGTATTTTAAATAACACATATCTTTCAGTTAGATTTTCCCCATTTAAAGAGGGAGCTATAAGAATGCTTTAAGAAATGTCAACTAATCAGCAGTACTTGCGGAAAAAAATTCTTACGGCTGAGAAATAGGTGTTAATTTTAAAGTCCATGTAAACCAAATTTATATTTTTGGATTATATAAGTTTAATAACTGTATTGTAATAGTTTTATATAATAATCTAGCCATTTTGGATTTAATTAAATATTTTTATTTTCTGTTATTCTCTGTTTCCAAAGCGGAATTAGAGTTTTAATTTCTTTTTAATGTTTTCATAAATGAGTAATGATTATAAATATTTATATCAATTGAAAATGGGAAATTTCGATGATAAAGTTTTATATTTATGAGTTATGTTTAGTCTTTAAATGCTTCTCTGACACTTCTTGCTGATATTTACTATTTAATATTAATGTGATTCAGTTTAAGAAAAGTTGGACCATTTAGTAATTAACTTTGCATGATGATTAATTAATACTTTCGATTTGATTTTCCCACAAACACTAATCGTTGTAAAATATTATGTATATTTTCTTAAAGTAGGGGCTGTTAAAAATGAACATTTTAGGATATTGCACTGATTTCGACTAATAATGCTACATTAAATCGAAATAAGTAAAGGTGCCATATAGTATAAACTATTGTACATTTTAAACCATTTTTTAAATATGATCCATTTCTTGTATCTTTATGTATTAATAAATAGGAAGTATTTCACTCAAACATTATAATTTTCAGTTCATGATTTAATCGGTACATTACGTATAATATAAAGATAGACAGTATACTATATAAATCTATCGGTATCAACGTTTTATACGGTATAATCAGTGGCAGTTCGCTGCTTAAAATTCCCCAGTTTCTGTAATTATTTACTTGTATTTTAAATAAAACATATCTTTCAGTTAGATTTTTTTCCACTTAAAGAGCTATAGGATTGCTTTTAAAAAATATCAACTCAGCACAACTAGCGGAGAAAAAAAATTCTTACGACTGAGAAATAGGTGTTAATTTTAAAGTTCATGTAAACCAAATTTATATTTATGGATTATATAAGTTTAATAACTATATTGCAATGTGTATAGTATATTTAATAACTATATTGTAATGTATATAGTATATTTAATAACTATATTGTATATGTTAAACAAGTTTTTTTTATTAGAGATAAACGAAATCATATATTAATGTATCATTTTTTTTCCTTTCTGAAAGTAAAAATTAAATGGGCGAAAATAGACAATTATACCTAAAATAGGTGTTAATTTTGAAAACCAAATTTATATTTTTGGATTATATAAGTTTAATAACTATATTGCAATGTGTATAGTATATTTAATAACTATATTGTATACGTTAAACAAGTTTTTTTTTTTTTTTTTGTATTAGAGACAAACGAAATCGTATATTAATATATCATTTTTTTTTCTTTCTGAAAGTAAAAATTAAATGGGCTAAAATAGACAATTAATATTTCATATTTAATAATTTAAGAAAAAGTTATATTTCATGTAGTTTTACATCATTGTTTATTACGTTAAGATGTAAACAAGATGTCTATTATATTCGAGCTCCCAAATCCGAACATCTGTCTTTTATATTCACCTCTATAGCTCAAACCCATCCCTCTAAGTATAACACTGTATTTCCTTTATAAATGTTGAAAGGGGTGGAAAGCATTGTTATGGCTTGCTTTCGTTTTATGCACGCACATCCTGATGAAACAGATTTTAAAATTTTTCAAAAGAATTAATTTGCGTGAAACCTCGAGTAAACTCGGCGTTTTGTTAAAAGGTGATTGATGACAGCTGAAAATGAAAATTTAAAAATAAAAGAATGATTATAACGTTTCAATGGAGACTAAAGTTTAACTTTACTGTGTGAAACGGAAGTTGTTTGGAGGGGTATTTCACTGAATATCCAACGGTATGCTGAAACAATTTTTTTTTCTCATTGCTGTATTAAATGGATCTTGATGCGCGAATTTTGTAGTAATGTGAATTGTTTATTCCTGACCTAACTGCAAAATTATCTTGTTTAAAACATTTCTGTATGTAGTAGACAGATATTTGTATTTATTTCTTCTTTGACATAGCATTAAAAAATCAAGCTATAAAATTATAAACTGACCCTTTTTTAAACTGTCTTAAGTTTGACTGCTGGAATTTGTCCATGTTAATACGCTCTAAAAACGGTACGTTTATCTTACTAAATGAAGCATAACATGTACAGACGAATTACTTAATACTAAAAAATTTAACGAAATATTCTCTTCTTAAATAACCTTTGTTGTTTGTATACAAACTTTTATTCCATATGAATGATTCAAAATCGAGTTGGTTAATTAGATTCTTACATAGATTTAATCGATTTTTATTTAGTACATTATCTACTTAAATTCAGTTCAGATGTTTTAGTGACTACCTATGTATGTTAAGTAGATTTTATATAAATTATTTGATAAGTATTTAAATGTACAGAGTGTGTTTGCTGTATTTATACATTTCAAGTATAATTTAATTAGTTACTGTTAATAGATCAATTGTTAACAGGATTTTAAAATCTACATTGGTTGTTTATGCATGATGACATGTTTACATGATTTTAAAATATAAGTCTTATGACTATTTATTTATATGGTATTATAAACGAAATATCATTCAAATATATTAACGAAAAAGGGAAGCTAAAACTATAAAATCATAGCATTTCAATCATGTATTTCAATTAACTGTGTTGCAGCTTAAATAATTTTTATATTAAAAAATCGGTTTTATTTTGTATGCTTTTGCCTGGTTTTATTTTTCATTGATAAGTTTATTTCTTTCCTCCTTGGTTCAGCTTGATTTCTTCCGATCAGGAGAATCACTATAAATTTTAAAGTAAATGTTATTTTAATTCAACTATACTATTTTCTTTCACATGTTATTCGACATTTCATTAATTTAGGACTTAAATATCTATTTATTATGCTACTCATTTTATTTTGATAAAAAAAAAAGCAATTTATCCCCTTGTAAAAAACGACAAGTGGGATTTCAGCTGGGTGAAATGTAGATGACATTTTCTTATTTCTATCTCACCGAATTAAATAGGAAAGAAAATTTGAATTAAGAAGAGTATTTAATATCCTTCCTCATATGACGAATTTAATTAATATTGTAAGGTAATCGGTAACAACATAATAGGTACTTTAAATGGGTTTTTTTTCTTTTCGAAAAAAAAATGTTTTAATTATTTTTGAATCTTTAAAACATTTCATGCATCTTTCTAGCTGTCATCCATTTGAAATGTATAAATTTTTTACCTTGTAGCTTATATAGTAAAAGTTAGCTAAAATGCGTTTCGAAATGCACATTCTGTTATAGACATTTGTGCAGTAAAAATTGATATTTTCACTAATTCCTAAGGTTTTTTCATGGTCTTAAAATGGTTATCATCAATAAAAATTGGGAGTAGTAACTCATATAAAATGTAAAAGTAACTATTTTCCTTAGTCATGATTTTGTATTTACTTTTACAAAATACATGAACACTACAACAAAAAATATCTGACTTTTAGCCACGCTAACACTTTATTTTATGAATGTAAATAAAATGCGCATTGCCTGAAAATCACGACGGGGAGTAGCAGGTAAACTGCTTCTTTTGGCAACAGTACTTTGGCTACACAGGCCAAATTCCAAATATGTTATTTTGGAGATTCAGGCCCAAAACGAGAAGATAGTCAAAATTTCGAGAGCGAATTTTAGACCGTTACAATAATTTTTTCTTTACGAGAAAATACATAGTAGCAATGCTATTAAGATTTATCAGTTGGCCTTATGGAAGTTCTATCCTCCCTTAAAAAAATGTTCTCCTAGATATCATTCTTTTTCGGCAAGTGGTACTAGATGCCCTTCTTTTCAATATTTAAAAGCTAATTTGTAATATTTAATAATGTACATATACAGTTTATAATTTACATATTTAATAACAAAAATTTTCCATAATGATTTAAAATCCGCTGATTAGTAGACAGTAACGTTTGTGACTATAATCAGAAAAATAAAATAACACTTCTCAAAAATCAAGACTAAATGTTGATCTCATAGCTGCAACACTTTCGGGGATATTTAATGTAAAAAACAATTCTTTAATGGATATTCAGTTATTTTGTTAGTAAATGAGGTATTAATAATATTCATTCAATCGAAAAATATTAATATCTAAACAAATAACAGTAATAAGTTTGTATTATTATAATGCTTTCTGTTTAGTTGTTGCAAAAAATATTCTTTTATTTGCATTATTATTATTATTATTATTATTTAGAATTTTTTATGTCCTCCTTTTCAATAGGAAAAAGTTCACTAATCGTCCTCCTTTAAGGAGCATAGTTCTCCTTTTAAACTTCTGTAATCTTAAATGTCCTTTTTTTTTCGACATACTAGATGCCTTCTTTTCAATATTTAAAAGCTTATTTGTAAATCATTCCATATTGTTAAAGGAATGTGCAATTAATTACTTGTGTGCAAAAGGAAATCACACCGAACATTTTGAAAAAATTCATAATTAATAGCTCAAAAATATTAATATTATTCTTTCCAGTTTTAAGCATTTTTATACTCTATATTTCTAATGACATATTCCATTTTCAAGTAAATAAATTAAAAACTATAAAAGTTAGTTTTGAGAAACCACCGTCGAAATAAAAATATTTCCAGAGATTTATTTTCATGGGCGTATTTTTCAGTGTCCAACTTTAGAATTCGGAATAGTTAAATTTGGCTTATGAAGATTTTCGCTTAAATGATATGGAAATCAGTAATGACCACGAATAGTCGTCATTAAGATGATTTACCGGCAGCTGGGTTTGCTCTAGCGACTTTCAAGTAATTACACACTAGCTGAACCGCTACTCGTTTTCTTTACCTCGTGAGATCATTGAAGCGGCACCAACAAAAGGGGTCATTAACATGAAACCGATCAGTTCCTTCATCATGCTTCAAGGATTTACTTATGTTTCGATTTTTACCGCCTTTCATACAATATTGATTTAAGGAAACCGCTTAAAAAGAAGAAAACTACAGATAAAAGTTGGCCACTGCTTTGTTACTGAGGGGAAACTATTAAGATCTTTTACGGAAACAAAACAAATAATGAGTTCAGGTACACTGTGTTATAGTTAGGGGTAGGATTTGCTGCAGTATATATTTAATACATTGTATGCGGGACACGCTACTGAAACTTGCTCATTAACTCTCATGAGGGCTCTTCAGATCTAGCACAAATTTCATTCATTGGCTCCCAAAAACCAACCAAATTGTTCCTAACCTACTGTTGGATCCGTTGCTTCGCAAACGCTTGTTTGACTGATGTATTCAATTCTTCTCCCATATTTATTTAAAAAAAATTCAATGTGATTAATTCTTATACCACTTGCACCTAAAGTGTTAAAAGTATTACAACTTGTACCTTAATATCAGACATGCCAACATGCAGCCACTAGTGTCCGGAGCAATAGCGTGGTTTGAAATTTTATACATAAGTACATATATTATTGGTTTCTGACTAAGATTTAAAATATTTACATAGTAGTAAATTGTAAAAGGTAAATTACAATTTATGTATTTAAAAATTTATGAGTAGCTTTTTTAGCTGTACAACTTATTTTTCAGAACAGTGTTTCGTACAGCAACATTAACCCTGATTCAGATACTTCCATTTTTTTATCATCGGGGATTCTAGACAAAGTCTAGAAATTGTTGAGTAGATCTAGAAATTGTAAATCTAGTTGAGTAGACTAGTTTGTCTACTCAAATTTGACCTAAATTCAGTTAGGTTTTTCCGCACAGTACTGAAAACTTTAAACATGCTGAGTGGAAAGAGTAATATTCAGCATTATTATTTTTTTTTTTGCAGAACTTTGTATTTAATTGGTGAATTGTAATCTTTTAGTTGATGAAAAGTTTTATTATTTTCCGGAGCAATCTGAGAAGTTTCCGGAGTTGTCAAATTTTCTCATTTCTCCGGAGCAACTCCGGAGAATGCGGAGTAGTTGGCATGTCTGTAATATGCCAAGTACACTTAATGTGTTGGACTTAAATTTCTTAATTTGCTACTGATGATCTTTATTTTATATTTTTAGTCTTTCTTTCACTGAACTCGTGAACCTTATTTTTTGTTAAACCTAATCTTAAATTAATGCTAGTATCTAGTCCTCAATATCGCGTTGCAATTATAAGTTATTTCTCATGACCATGCATTAGAGGGCTTGGCCCAGGAAAGCCAGAAAAGAGATCACCAGTACGGGACACGTAACACGTAACGTCTCCAGTGCGGGACACGTTTTCTGCCGATTGATACTTGAGCGAGGGACACGTACTAGTACGGGTTAGTGTAACAACATGATTTGTTTGTTGGTACAAAAATAACGGTAGGGTTGGCACGTTTCTGCCAAAGGTGGAAAAAACCGGTTAAAACCGTCCTGGCAAAAGTACATTTTTGCCACTTTTTGCCAAGTGGCAAAAATGAATGTTTTATTTACGGGGATGTAACTATTTTAAATTTTACTAATTTTAACTCTAATCTAAAAATACATATGTTTTTTTTAACATAGAATATTTAATGCGTTATTGAAACAATAATCTAAATCTAAAGTCATACTACCTAGAGATGCAAAAAAAAAAGATAAAAAGATAAAATGTTGTTTGACTTTTTGATGAAGTGGGAACCCGTCCTCCAACTTTAGCTTAATAAAGGTCTTTAGCTAAAACGGTATAATTTTTATGGCCATGACTGCAGCCACCCATCGAGAAGTCCGTCTCATTACACACACACACACACACACACACATATATATATATATATATATATATATATATATATATATATATATATATATATATATATATATATATATATATATATATATAAGCTATGTTACTGTTTAAAACAGAATACTGTACCAATCAAACAAAAAATTCCAACTGCATTATTATTTATAGGATTTTATTAAAATCCTCTACAAAGACAAAATAAATAATAGATTCACTGTATTGCTGCCAAGGCTAAGAATTTTTGCATTATGTATTTATAGTGACATGAAAACTGACCATCTAACCAAAATATATTTAGTTATAGCCGTATTTGAAAAATTATTCAAAAAAGAGACGGAAAAAGCTTTTTTCAGTTTTCTTAAAAAAATTACTGATTGCTTAAATGGAAATTATTCAGGACAAATAAAGGTTATTCACTACATTAATAATGAGATCCTATTAAAACCGTTAAAAAAAACTAGCTAATGATGTCCTGTTCATTGTACAATTGCTAGGTGTATGATTAGGAGTATTATATTTGCATTAAAAAATTAAATTGTGTTAGTTTAAAAGAAGAAAACTTCTAGACAGATAAAAATTTCCCACTGCTTTGTTATTGAGTAGATTCTATTATAACTTTTGCGTAAACAAAACAGATAATGACTGCTTTGCATTATTGGCAGGATTAGTATTTAGAGTAGCATAAATTATAGTGCGATGAAAGTTGAATAGCCAAAAAATTTTTATTTACTGCATATAGAAAATTATTAGAGGAGAGATGCAAAAGTGTTCTTATTTTCATATTAATCTCATTATTCTTTTCGCGATTCCTTTGGGATCATATTCAAATCTTAGCGAAAACTAAACAAATAACGACGCCAGGTTTATTGTATTATTGCCAGGGATAGGATTTGATGTAGTATATATTTAGGCTATATAGTTAGATAAAATCTAACTATATGACCTAAAAATGTTTAGCTTTACCATATTTGGAAAGTTTTCAGTTTATTCTCTCCTTATTTCTGTTAAATGACGCTTTCGCTTATTACGTATGACTTAAATTGGGGCGGCTTAAAAGAGTACCAGCATAACTACCAATCGTCTGTTATACTGAAAGAACCCCCTCCCGTTTCCCTGAGATTAACTAAAGAATCCTAGCAGTAAAGACAAACCATTAGATCTCAAAGAGACCGGTGGCAGATATGAATCTGACCAATAATTTAACTGAGAAGTTAGTTAACTCCCATGGTTTGATGACATGGTAGCCTAGATTCTCCTCCGCTGCTTGACATCTCCTACATATTGGGCTGTCAATGATGTTCAGATGTCTTTTGAGGCAGCAGTAACCGGCACTCTTAATTCATTTCTTTCTTAAGTTTTAGTTACTCCTTTGATTTCAACCATGGATAATTTTGGTTGAGTTCCTTAGCTTTGATTATTAGTTTTAGTCCCAGCTTTATAAGCCTCAATCATTAACAATGTTCCCACGGTCCTTAAAAGTCCTTAAGAACTTCTTAATTTTAGCTTTCTTTTTTAAGGGCCCTTAAAACTACTTAATTTTTGTGAAAGGTCCTTAACAATTCCTTAATTTTTAAATTGCAAAGAAATCAATTTCTCCATCGACGAGATCCGCAGTCATCATGTAATAATTTCCTATCAGTTTTCTTATATGACAAATATATAACCTTTCGTATACTTAAAAGGTTTAAAGTATAAAGTCAGCTGCCTTTTCCTAATATCTAGCAGCCATGCAGATTTTAATTAAACGAAGTATGGAGGATGGGGTTTGTAGATATTTCAGTTACTTATGGTAATTTAATTTTCCTTGCATTGAATGTAATAGAAAAATCTAAAACTTTCTTCTTTCCCAGACTACTTCGGGTATAATCAGCTAGTGTGTGTGTATATATATATATATATATATATATATATATCAGTCATTTTAAACCCTCAAAAAGTACTGTTTGTAATATTGTTTTTATTAACAATTTATTTTTAGTTTGATCACTCCAAAAACTTTAGACGTACATTTTTCAAAATTAGGTTTTGTCAAATATTTATCTTATATTAATTTTTAAGCATTTTTAAAAACTTAATTCTGAAATATTGTAAGGCATTTATTGAACATGCCTTGGCTAGTTCATAATCATTAAAATATGCTTCTGACGAGATAGGGTTTATGCCGTTATGTCGTGTATTTCAAGTAGGTCCTTAGAAAAAGTTACTTTGGTCCTTAGAAAGTCCTTAAAAAGTCCTTAATTTTTGTTCTGGAAAAAGAGCGGGAACCCTGATAAAGAGGTTCCTAACTACATTATATGAACGACCTAGTGCTGGTTCTGGCCCAGTAAAGGGCATCTCAGAACCATACTTCGTAAGATGGTCATCAATTTCATGCTCAGGTACTCAAAGAAGTATAACATTGTTTACCATGGCTGATTCACTTCCAGATTGAGAAAAATCCAGCAGGTGAATTTGGTTAAAGAGTGAGCCCCTGCATACATCTGTGTGGAATGCCGGCTATCATTGAGGAGTCCGGTCCACTGACCACTCCCTTGCTCTCAGCCCTGTTTCTCCCCCCCCCCCTCTTTTTGCGAGGGATCTTTCAAGAAGAAGGCAGTGGGTTGTCGGGGGCTTGAGGAGAAGGTTGTTTCTCTCTCCCAACGATGATGTTTTATATCATGTATATATTGTAGATAATCGAGATAAATAAAGTCTAGGACTTTAAGCGATTGTTTTTTACTAAGCCCCCACAAACACAGAGGTGTATGTATGTTGCGACGTTACAGCATACATATATATAAGCCACAAGAGTCACTAGGAACGCTCTCCGCTATCGTTTAGAATACTAGTATTCCACTAGATTATTCTGGGGCCTGATGATTCAAATAAGGTAAAAAACAGAAGAGTTCATAAATTTGGTGCATTTTAAGGTACTATTTTTTTTATCTATTATTTATCAAGAGTTTAAAGTTTTTTCTTAGGTATTTAATGTTTCCCCTGTAAGCAAAACACCATAGTCACAAATTTGAAGATAAAGAACTTTTTAAAAAATTTAGGTGTGGCACCTAACACATGCGATAAATGTACAACAGTCAAGGATAAATATGAATTATTTTTGGATCTGCAATCTTAATTTATAAATTATGTGAAAGTTTTTAGAGAAATTTTTAATAATTTTGTATTGAAGTTCCAATAGATTTATATATATATGTGATATCACCATGAAAATAGTCTTTTACCTGAAGAATACAATTGGAAACATTAAATTTAAAAAATATGGATATAATGATTTATTTTAGAGTTAGGTTTTTCGTATAGCCTAATATTATAGAAATTGTGCCTTATTTTATATTAATGGAAACATTAAAATTATCATTTTCCACAATTTAGATTATGTTTAATCATGAAACTGATATTTGAAGTAAATATTTAATTAAAAAAAATCTCGTCCGAGGAGAGGTTTGGTTTGGTCTCATTTGGAGTGCTAGGGTCTACTTTTTGCAACACTAGGGCTAATCAGACCGGGACCTACAGCTTAAAGCCGATTCCGAACGGCTACGAACATCTGTGCTACACTGGGATTCGAACCCACGAACTCCGGTACCGAAGGCCAGCACCCTAGCCAGTCGGCCATCGTTTCCGAGGATAGGAATAAAATCCTTTATGAAAACACGATGTTGCAAGTTCATTGGATTATTGCGAGGGCTAGTATTTTGTGTTGTTTATATGTATAGTGTGATAAAAGTTTAAAAAAAAAATAGCTTAAAAATATTTAGCTTTACTGCATTTTGAAGATTATTTAAAAGAAAAACCAAAAAATTTTAAAAAATTGTCATTAGCTTTATTTAAAAAAAATTATTTTAAAAGAGATTACGTTATAGAAAAAATATAAAGCTATCTTTAGTGGAGAGACGAAAAAATATAAATTATTACTTGTGAAATGGAGAAGTATTTAAGCGTTTGAATAATGATACCTGCCAATTCAACGGTAGAGTGAAAGAAAAAAAAACCGCTCATTTTCAATTTATCAAAGATGCATCAATAATAAAAAAGCATTTAAAATGTCCAATTATATCTAATTATTTTATTATCTCACCTTTCAATCTTTCGGTAATTTACTCACTCTCTCTCCCCCTCTTTTACATAGCCTGTTAAACCGAACCTTCTATTTTTGGCTTTACTATAAAATTATGACTTAATTAAAATTTGTGAATGGTTAGAGGAAGATATAGTTAATAGGGATTATGATACGCATTCGCTTTCATACAGAATCATCTTCTATTTTATATGAATGTTAAGAATGGAACATCGATTGGAGTACGTGCGAACCACATACTATTAGTCACACTAGCTAACTTTAATGTATTGACCTGTGAAAACGGATTAACAATGTAAATACAAGTATGAAAATTATATAATTTCAAATGCGCCTATAAGTCTAGGCTTTGGAGCAGGACATCAAACTAGCTAACTTTAATGTATTGACCTGTGAAAACGGATTAACAATGTAAATACAAGTATGAAAATTATATAATTTCAAATGCACCTATAAGTCTAGGCTTTGGAGCAGGACATCAAACTGCACAGACCAATGATGCATGTACAAGACATATCCTTTAAAGTGACCGTTAACACTAAAAAGAGATTTTTCATTGTTAGTATCCACTACTATTGCATGCTGCATTCTTTGTAGCAGCTAACGTAAAAAACCATTTTCCCGTTTCGTCTTCCTTTACCACACCTAACAGATTTTCATGGACTGTTAGTAGCCCGAGAACCGCATTACAGAGTGTACTGTAGCAGAATACTAATGTTGGAACACCTTAATGTCAGGATAACTTACTTTTGTCTGCTATGACGAATAAGCATCTTTTGTATGATGTGTGGTATTGCCAAATACCTGATGATTAAACGTAAAACACAGTATGATAATCACTGCTGTATGTACGAACTATATCATTCAAGATTTGGATGTTATTAAGAATAGCCATTTAGTATTCTTACTATTTACTACTAAATGCTGCATTGTTTCTAGAGGCTAAAAAAATCGTCTTTCTTTCCTGTATTATACTTAACAGACCATCATGATGGACTGCTAGTAGCCCAAATAGCGTTTAAGAGAGTTCTCTAATATAAAATGTTGAAATACGTTTTTGTCAAGCTAATTTACTTTTTTCTGTTTCAAGGCTGCTACTACATTTACATTGTGTGTATTACTACTATATATCTGATGACTAAACGTTAGATAGTTATTTTATATCCTTGATACAGTAAGTACAAAATACAAGCTTAATTCTCAGCAACGGAAAGAACAAAAAATATTGCCGAATTCTCGGCAATTTTAAAATTAAATATATTTGAAAAATCTAACGTGATAATTCCAAGACCAACGAAGCGATATTTTAACTAAATATTTGAAAAGTATTAACAGCGTCTAAAACATATAAACGTTAGCTTTTGTTATCTGTAATTAAAACATTTATTACTCGTTCTGATATGGGTGTTTTGTCAATGTACTTTTTAAGTTTTACATTACGTTTTCTAATGTTTCAATTCGGATGTTTAAAAAATATTTTCTGATGTCCAGTGACTAATGATCACTGATAAATATTTAATAAATTTCTTATGATTCAGGTTTTTTTGGCCACTATTGTTATTAATTTTTTGCTTGTTCGCAAAAATTAGAACGGAACAAATAAATAAATAAAATAAAGTAAAATTATAAAATTTAATTGCTAATCTCGAGTTTCTTTTTTAAGTTGCTTTTAAACAATTCGGGGCTTTAAATGTCTATATTTTTCTTAGTAGCTATTCTAGCCATCCTATTTGATAAAAAAAAATATCCCTACTAGAATAAATTCCTAAATTGAGACATAATTATTACGAAAAATAAGTTATAAAATAATAAGCTATAATTCGTATCCCCAAGCGTCTTTCTATTGTAGTTCTTTTATTATTTTTCAATACAAGGTATTATATTTATCTTTAGCGTAAAATGGCCTGAAACCCGTTTGTTAAGGCTTAAAAAAACTTTTTATTTCTTAAATGTTAATAGCATCCATTTCTTTAAAAAATCTTTATTTCGGAAGCTGTTAAAAAACACGTTGTTACTCCTGTTACTGACATCCTATGACTATTATTTCTTGATTCCAGATCTTCACCTCAGTTTAAGCTTTTTTTTTTCAGCTGTATTGTTTGTTCTAAGTCTGTCAATGGTTCTTTTTTCCCCCTTCATCTTTTGTCTAATGTGCTGCCTCTAAGATGAACTGCAAGGTATTACTTTTGTTGATACGTACTATTAGCATGTGTCCGACAAGGAAGTGGAGGATATAACGTGATGCATTTATACACAAGGAAACAATATTAATGCAGTGTTTGCCTTGTCCACTGAAGAGTTGCCGGGTTGTAATTCCTCACGAAAAGTAACCATCGCCTCTGTAGTGTCAATGTTTTTGCCTGTTGGCTAGTGTAATTTGTTTGAACTATTTGTTGAAGTGCGAATCAGTTCTGGTGTTAGTACAATGTTAGGTGTAGTTTTTGATCTTAAGATAAACATATCTATTTGTGATTTTTGTTTATCCTGTAATTTTAATAATTGAAATATTTCGGTATTAATTTCAGGAACCTCATTTTAAGGTTCTATTCCATTTCATTTTCATCAATGGTTCTTTTATTTTCCTTTTTGGCTAATATACTGATTCTGAAAGGCTTTATCTCACGTCACCAAAAACTTGTTGGAAAAGAAGATTCAGTTAAGGATTTTTATCCCCTTTGAAAAATACGTGAATTTCTCGTGTGTTAGTGAAAAATTTTCAGCCGATTTTAAGACCTTAACCTACATTAGTGTGAGCTGAAATAAATCTATTGAAAATTTTTAGCTGTTACGCAAGAAATCTGTTTAATTCTTCACCAGTAAAATGAATCGTTCATAAACTAACACGTATGATAAAGCCTTAAGATGTACTGTAAGTGGCTCTTTTGACTGTTGCTAACTGTTACCATGTATCTGACAAAGAAGTGGAGAATACGGAAAAACAGCTTCAGGAGAGTTTGCCTTGGCAATGCCTCCTAGAGACTCTAGGAGTTGTTGGCCTTGGTCCCTGAAAGTGTCGTTGAATTGTAATCGTTTACGTAAAATACCATCGCTACAGTAGTGACAATGTTTTCGTTTGTTTGCTAATTTACCGCTATCTGATTCAGAATTTTGGTGTTAGTATATTCTTAGGGGTAGTTATTTGTTTATATTGAAAAAGAAAGTTTCTTTAATCGCGATTTATATTGTTGAACGCTTATGTTTGCGAGTGTGTACATTGAAACATTATGTAAATGTGTAGTGTTATGTTGTTAGGCTTCAGTGTAGCCCGCAAATTTGATTAAATTTTTAGGGTCTTGCGGCGGGCTAGTTAGCCCAGCTCTGTTTTTTCTGATTAGTGGTTGAAGTTTTCACTCAAGTGGTCCTTCGGGAAGCTATAAATCCCGTGGGATTAGGGTTAAGAGTGGATGTTGTGTTAAGGAGTAGTTGTTGCTATTACCAAATATATATTTTAAATTTTTGTTTTTCTTGCAATTTATAGATGAATGGAATCATGTGGCATTACTTTTAGAAATATAATATTTAGACTTAATTCTAAGGTCGTCGGTTGCGAGGGCTGTGGTCAACTTTTCTTCCTTCTAAGAGATTTTACATCTGCTAAGATCGAGACATCAGTTTTTCTACAGCATTAAAGTAGTCGTGCCGCATTAAGTCATTTGTATCAGATTTTTATGATATCAGAAGTATAAAATATGATTTTTGGACGATATCAGAATCAGTAAGATTATTTCAGAATATTTTACTTTTTTGCTTTCGTTAGCTAAGTCATTAGTTAGAATTCTAACGCAGACAGCCCGTTGCCAAAAGCACCCTGTCATCATGTAATATATATATTAGTAGTTGGTTCGAACGTAGATGAATGTCTCGGGTATATTTTGTGTGACATTTCACTATAGTATTTGAAGGTAGATATATTTGGTAGATAACTCAAACAGAAGCGTTTCAAATTCTAACAGGAGAGTATGCAAATTCATTAAAGGAATTATATATTGCCCAGAGTATATATTGTTTAGAGAGTAGATATGGGTGAACATATCTTGCAGACGTCGATTATAACTTATGAAACAAGAATGATTTATTATTGGCAAGAGGGTAACTGATATGACACATTCTACCCCTCCTTACACTTTTTATATTATTTGGCATTCGTATTTTCTTTATCGCGTTATATTGTAAAGGAGTGGTATTATGTAGGAATCAAGAACATTTGATGTAGAGTTGTGAATGAAATTTTTAATTATTTCTGAGAATGATGATGATAAAATGGCGTGTTTGTTCTACAATACAATAAATCTACTTTGTAAAAAGCGAATGCAAATAAACGTTTTATTTATAAAGAACACCATGAGCATTTTCAGTTTAGAAGTGAACCTCAACCAGCTGCATGACAAAAACTGGAAAATGAAAAGTATGGTCAACAGGAGTACTTCTGAGTACTTTAACAATGAAGAATATCACTGCAGTTCATTAAAATAACACATATATATGAAAAAAGAGAACATCTATAGGTATATAAACTCGTGCGGCCTCTTTTATTACTGTCTAATTGATATATGGCTTCTAACGGTTAAAGCCTCTGTACCATTTCTAGAAATGAATGGGCCGTTAAAAGGTTAAAACGTAAATTACTTTGTCGATTACGGAGAGATACCGTGAAGTACCATTTGATACCGCGACTATGAAAAAAATAGCTAAACCATAATATGAACTTTTTTTAAATATAAAATTGTATTTAACTTCAGGGAAAATCAATACCCAGTTTGTTTCTATATAATTACGTATAGGGGAGGGAAAAAAAGGGAAATAATTGGTTATTACGCAGTGTAATAAGAACATTTTTAATGAAAGTAATGGACGACTCACTTTTTATAGAAATGATTCGTAATGTAATTAAAAATTCTTTTCTTGTAGATTTTAGCATCTTATATGTTTTATTTAATATTATTATTCTGCATATTAAGAATACACTTAATGGACTACACTTTAATTAACTAACTTACTTTAATTTAATTAATACACTTTAATACTATTTTAAACTTTACTACTTTTTTTTACTTTACTACATTTTTTTTACTACTTTTTACTACTTTACTACTTTTTTATTTAATTATTTAAATTTACTTTAATTAATTTACTTTAATAATACTTTAATTAATACACTTAAGGAAGTTGAATATTTTAAAATCTAAAATTCATGGTCCATTGTCTCTTTAAGCACTATATATGTTACTTTTACTTTACTCTTTAAGCACTATATACTTTAATTAACTAACTTACTTTAATTTACTGTAATTAATATACTTTAATACTATTTTAAACTTTACTACTTTTTTTACTTTACTACTTTTTTAATTGATTAATTTAATTAACTTTAATTAATTTACTTTAATAATACTTTAATTAATACACGTAAGCAAGTTGAATATTTTAAAATCTAAAATTCAAGTTCCATTATCTCTTTAATATATTTTAATACTATTTTAAACTTTACTACTTTTTTTTACTTTACTACCTTTTTTTACTTTATTACTTTTTATTACTTTACTACTTTTTTTTATTTAATTACTTTAATTAATTTACTTTAATAATACTTTAATTAATACACTTAAGCAAGTTGAATATTTTAAAATCTAAAATTCATGGTCCATTGTCTCTTTAATCACTATATATGTATATCATAGCATTTTGAAAAATTAATTTACACTAGGAAATATATTTCTGTTGAGAAGTCACAATTTCTGATTACAATTCCGTTTCCACGCTCCTAGTATTCAGTGCTGTAAGCGTACTGTATGGGTAGCTCTCTAACAATAGGCTCCCAGGGAGAGAAACGGATATCCCGAGGGGAGGTTAAATTAATTTTCAAATCCGCCTATTGAATCGTACTATAATGACAGAGTACCATAATGGCAGCTTATGTGGTCGATTGCCGCTTTTTTTTTGTGGCGCGCTCTGCCTTGTTAAAGCTATCAGTCATCGGGTTTGAAAATCGAATAAACGTGTGGGGCTTTATCTTTTAAGAGGTCTGGTGCCTTTTAACTGCTGCAGTAGTGGACCCCCATTTTCAGGCTGTTATAACATTGAAAACTATTTATTTAGAAAAAAGGAAATTTGTACTTAATGCTGTGTTATTGTAACAGGTATTTATATTTTTTCGATTTAATTTAATTTAATAAGTTTATTTTTGATTTTGCTGGCTGGAAAGTTTTGTGTATTTAATAGAAGTTTCAATGATTCTCCTTTTCTTTTTTCTTTATTATGTAGGCCTCAGAAGTAAGGGGCTCCTGATATATTTAACTGATAAATTTTAAAATACAAAAAGTCTTTTTATTTTTAATTTTGTCATTCGCGGGACCATAAATATTTAAGTTATTGTGATATATAAATTTTAATAATTAAGTAATCTTTTTTTTAGGGCGAAGGGAAGGAAGCATGTCTAGAAATTTTCTAGATTTAACAATAAAAGTTTAAAGCATCAAATTTTCGATAGTAATAACAATAATAATAATAATAATAATTTACTGATTATGGTTACGAACATTTTGTAGATAAAATTGAAAATTATTTTTTCTTTATATTTTTCCACCTTTTTTTTTTGTATGAAATTTTTTTAGATTTAGCAGAGAAGTTCATTTAGTATTGTTTATTATTAATTTTTATTTTATTTATGTCATTACATGGGTCTAAAATCATTTACGTAGTTGTAATATAAAAATTTTAATGATTATTCCCAACCTCTCTCTCTCTCTCTCCTCTTTTTTAGGGGGGGGGGAGAATTATGCCCAAACATTTCCTACACTTAACATTGCATTTTTAGAACATCACAATTATGATAATAATAATGATGATAATAATAGTAATAATTTTTAATATCGTTGATTACCGCCAGATGGCAGCATTTGAGCTCGACCAAGATGCCACCATTGCTTTTAGAAACGAGACTAACTTTGAGTATTTAAGAGAATATGCAAATGACAATTCTGATAATGAATCACAATCAAAATAAAAAAAATGTGTATAATTTATAGATGTGGAAGAATGTAATATAGTGTCCACATCAGATTTTTACTTACAGTATAGGAAATATATTTTTAAAAATATATCATGTCAGACATATAAAAGAATTTCGAACCTCGTAACAAAGGTGAAAAAAGTTTCCTTAACCTTTTAGTCTGCCTAAAAATGAAAGTCTCAGTTAAGAAATATTCTCTGTGTCAATAGTACTCAGAGCATCTTTGTGAGCAATTTCGGAAACGTGAGGGAGCAAATTAGAAAGTAAACGAAGTCGAAAGCAATAAAATACTAAAAACGTGAAACATTAGCTAACTATGGTAACTGCAACATTAAAATGAGATTAGTAACATTTAATGATACATCATCTTGGAATAATAATTAACAATTTTTACATAAAGGTAGGTGTGGTTGTAATAACTGCAGTGTTAGTCATTAAAGAATTTTGCTAATTTACGAGTTGAAACTAATTTGTTTTCTATTTAAGTTATTTTTTGGCAATGGATGAATTTGCGTAGTAATTGCCATATTTCTTTAATTAAAAGTAACTGTTAATGATTTTTTCGGCGCATATTTGTGATATTTATACGGAATTTATATGTATGCAAAGTATAATTCTGATTCTGTAATTTTGATATTCTATAATTAATGTGATTCTTCATGGTTTGGTTTGGAATGCGAAGGTCTACTTTTTTGCAACACGAGGGCTAATGAGACCGGGACCTACAGCTTAAAGCCGATTCCGAACAGCTATGAACATCCATGCCACTGTGGGATTCGAACCCACGAATCTGGTACCGAATGCCAGCACCCTAACCAATCTACCACCGTTCGGCTTGATTATTCAATTGTTGATGTAAACTGTTCATAAAATTAATATTTATACACACTTCCTGTTAGATATGATTGGTTTTAATTCAATATATTCGATTATATTTTTTACTGGGTTGATTCTAATATTTATATTCTTCATAAATATAAAATTACGGTTATAAATAATAAATTTACTGAATTAGTTTGGTTTGGTCCATAGCAGGGGTAGCCAAGCTCCTTGATAGTCCAAGCCATTTTTCAAAATTTGAATTTTTTCGCGAGACGCAATTAAATACGTATTTAAAAGGTATGCAAAAAAAGTATTAAAACTTTCTTTTACAGAAATTATATTTATTGGATGTCATTTAGAAGTTCTTCGTCCTGTAATTTTTCAAGGAAATTTTTGAATGGTAGTTGATTTTTTGCATTGGTGCGAATGTAATTTACAGTGTGTTACACTGGTTTCATCACATCGAGATATTTTAAATATTTTGTAACGAGATATTCTCAGGGAATTACACAGTGAATCGGTATGAATTGTGGAATTTGAAAATCATATCTTAAAAGCCCTACAAGACCGATTTTTTTTACCCGGCATTGCCGGAACTCCATCAGTTGTAATAATTTTTTTAAATTATAATAACACAAAAATGAAAAGGAACTCGGGTACATGTATCGAGAGCCACAAATAATCCTTAAAGAACCACATGCGGCTCGCGAGCAGCAGGTTGGCTATCTCTGGTCTACAGTTTTAGCTACATGAGTTAAATGTACTTAAAGATGTTCCTTTCATACACAGTAGAGCCTCGATTTATTGTTTTCCAAAAGGGACGGAAATAGAAAACGATAAATACGAGAAATGGATGTAGAAATTCAGTAAAGTTATTTCTGCACTAATTGGAATTAACATTCTACAAAATATATCTTATATTTAGAATTTATAGCTGCCAACTTGTACGAAAGTACTAATTTAACACGAAAAAAGTCTGCGAAGCAGGAAGTTAACCCTTAATTTGACAAGATGTTTTTTCAAATATTTTTTAATTTCTGTTATTTTTCCATGTCTGTATAGACATTAGGATCTCTGTAAAATAAACAAAAAAAAATATATCATTTTCCATTTTTGAGATAATTAATGCCCGCTGTGGCGAACACTGACAATTATGTTATATAGTAGTTATAAATAAACATGTCCGGTGTAGTGGCCAGACATAGCCAAATTAAGGGTTAAGCATACAATTAAAATTGCATGCAGTGCTTTGTCGTCTATTATTATTTTAATTAATGCATTGTACATTTAGATTGATTCTTCCAATCTACTGTTTGTGCATAGCTTTTCATTTCGTACCATGCTAAGGAAACACAGGTGTTAGTGCTTGAACACCTTCAGAGTGATTATAGTCCTTGTATCCCCAAAATATCTACCCTCCTATCATAATCATTAATGTTCGATGGTGAATCAGTGGCTTGCATAATATTGTCATCATCAAGAATTTAGAAACTTAAATGTTCATTTTCAAGGTCCAGCCACTCGAAAATGAACTCTTCCGAAACTTCTTCTCACCCTCACCAATCTCAATAGCATCTTATACTAACTTCTCAGGGTTCAATGCTTCTTGAAAGTTAAGTGCTTTTTGAAGAAGAGTCTGTAGCAGGGACAATGAACTAAAAAGTGTGCTCTTTTATACATGTATCTAGCAATTAGCTTAAATAAGGAAATTGAATTATTTTAAATTACATCTATATCTACATAAATTTTTCTTTAGAGATATACTTTAATAGATAGAAAAATTTTTACGAAACTATTGATTTAATGACACAATGTAATTATTATATATGTTTTTAGATATTCAGAAAAAAATTGGCTCTGTCAACATAAACCTTTTAATCAAAGCTTGTATAATTGAGGTTTACTATATATATTTGTTTTAAAAATATTAGATTGACATATTATTCAAGAATTAACTGCATGTATAATATAGCATTAACGTGTTGAAGTTTCACATAAGTAAAATTGTATTAATTTTAAAATTGGAAATATGGCATCTATGAGTATGATACTTAACATTTTTAACACATTGTGTGCGGGACTATATACTACTATTTCTATTTGATTTTTCATATTTACGATACTATTATAAATTTATCCATTAAAAAAATATTTTTTGTTTACAAAAATCTTATGGTTGTTATTTATATATTTCTATTTATATATTTCTTTATTTATTTCAATATAAAATACGAAAAGTTGGTTGAAAATTTTGATCTAAGTTTTCAATCTGTTGAGATTTAACTGAATAACTAAATTTACGCTCAAAATGCCCGCTCCCGGTACAATTTCACTGCAAAATGTACACGCCCAGAATGTGTTAAAATAGTTTGTAATTGATACCTGCTTTGCGTAAGTGGATCGTCTGACTTCAAGAAATGACCATTTAACTACCTCTACCTTTGAAAGTATGCTAGCACAGTCACTATGCGAGTGTATAAATTATATAATTTTATTTGCTCCAGAAAGACTCGATACTGATACAGCTTCGCTTCTCTGGTGGTCTAAGAAATCCCAGAATGAACCAGAAATCTTTTAGCCATCCACACTGTCGACACGGACTAATGCACCATTGAAGAATAAAGAAAAACACCCTTGCTGTTTAAAACTAATTTAAACTTTATAACGCCAGCAGAAGCGTGATGCCATTGTCCTCTAAAGTTATGTTTCTTATTTGTCTAGAAACTGTTGTCTCAGAAATGCAAATAAGTTATGTTGGCAGAACAAAAAATTGTACATGCAAAATGGAGTATAACAGTAGAAATAATGAATAAAATAGAAATTGAAACAGCACGTATAAGCGTTGACTGTGCGAATAAATAACAACAATATTGTAAAGAGAATAAAGCAAAAATCAAAGATACAAACGCTCATTTTAAAACAATCTTATCAATACAAAAATACTCATTTACCCAGGTCTCTTAATATCCACCAAAACTAGCGTCAAGACAAAGAAACTAGCAAGAAGACATAGCATCAGCTACGACATTTTTCAACAATAGATATTAAAAAAACAAAGAACCCGGAACGATGAATACCAAAAAACATTAGTTCTGTGGGAATAAATTCGCCATCAAATGAATCAAACCATCAATGCGGGAAAATGAATTCTGTGGTAATGATAGATCACGGTGCCACTGTATATGCAATTTATAAGAAGCAAAATTAAGTTCAATATATTTTTAACGGGGTTGTAATTTTGACAGGTCAAAACTGATTTTAACCAGGATCAGTTGGAAAAAAAATCATGATTTTTTTTACAAAAATAAAAAAAATCAGATTTTTTTTAAATTTAAATCAGATTTGATTTTTTTCTGAATTCTAATTTTAATCATTGTTGTGTTTTTATATTTTTTGCAATATACATAGAATAGTTTGTTATAAGTCACATCTTATCTATCAAGTATATTTCTACACACCGATTACCTAAAATTAAATACATAAATTTTAATCTAAATACATTTCATTATTTTGTAATTGGATGGTGCAAACTAAATAAGATGTTAAGGAACAAATTAAATATTCATTTAATGCAAACTATTTTAAAAAAAAATTTCACAATTATTTCAATACTTTTCAAGCAACGAATTATGGATTTAACTGTTTCAATAAAAACACTAGTTTCGATGTCGTATCCACTCCTAATAATTGGTTACAAAGGTTAGAATGAAAAATACCAAAAGAAAACTGTCTTTCCATTCTAGCAGATAATGTGACGGCTGTTGTTATTTGGTAGACAAACTGGATTTCAAGTTCTGTAATACTCTCTTCACCTCCCCCCCATTACATAAAATGAATTCCACTAGTCATAACTAGTCATACCTATCCCTACTACAAACTTTCTGATAACAACCCCTAAATTCTTAGAAAACATACTATCTATTTACACTTATTTACTTACTGGTATTTCTGTGCTGATTCCCAATTCTCCTGTCTTTCGAATTAGGTTTTAAGAGAAGTGAAAAAAAAATGATTTAAATCAATGATTTAAAAAAAATCAACTGATTTAAATCAAGATTTAAATCATGATTTAAATCAACTGATTTAAATCATGCCAACCCTGACCAGGATACTGGATAAAAGTGTTTTTAACCGACCAAAAGTGGTCAAAAATGGTCAGAATTGTTAAAAATAGTTTTAAATGGTCGTAATTTTAATATATAATATCTTTTATAATTAGAAGTGACTTTTAATAAGCAATAGATATAGTAGTGCAGTTAAACAAAATATTACACTAACAAGTTCATGGGATTTAACATGCTTATTCAGTATAATAAGAATGTTTGAATTTTAAAAACGAACCATGCACATGCAATTGTAAAAATATAATCCAGTTGCAGTAAAAAACAAAAAATATGAGTTACAGTTAAAAAATAAAACATGAGTTACAGTTAAAAACATAAAACATGAGTTGAAGTTAAAAACATACGATACAGTTAAAAGCATAAATTTTAAAATTAAAACAAATAACATGACATTTTACTATTGAAATTTTTATTAATTTATAATCATTTTAACTGCAATCACCATAATTTTGTTATAACTATTCGATTAGTATTAAATATGTTGAAAAGTGAATTTTAGTGGTCAAAACTGGTCAAAATTGATATAGACCAGCACGGTTAAAACCACTGGTTTAAACCCCCATAGTTAAAACCGATACAACCCTGTTTTTAAGGGAAGGGAAAGTTCTGATATTATTAGGAAATTTGTCTGCATTCAGAGCTTAGTCTGTAATTCTAATTCTTCAAATGTCGGATTCAAGTTCGTATAATTAATATTCAAGCTCATTTCCTGTTAGATATTCATTGGTTTCAATACATTCCCATTATCTTTATTCGATTAATTTGATTATCTATAGTATTCATAAATATAAATTCGGGCCTATTAATATATTTAAAGATGACTATTGATATGTTTAAAGATTAACATATCAAGAGACAAAATCGGGAATTGCATATTGGCATTAATAATAACTGAATTTCAGAATTACCGATTAGGGAAGTTAATGCAAATGGTATTTGAATAACTTCGTAAAGCGTGGCGCTTTTGTGTAAGTAGGATGATAAATATTAAAAATTTTATGATTGATATTCGTAACACAAATGATTAACGTTAGAAATTTATTGCAGTAATTTGCCTTTTCAATTTCGCCTCCATTGTTGTAAATCTAGGGTTTTTTATTTTATTAAATTACTGATTTAAAAATTATATAATATTGTAACTGATTTTTAATTAAATACTTAAATATTTTTGAAAATGGTGTGCATTATTTTTGACAATCAGCTATTCAATGATTTAGAAAAATAAGTAAATGAATTTAACTTGCAAATTAAAGTAGTAAATTTTAGAATAGTAAGAATTTTAATTTCAGTATGAATGTTTAAATTACGGAAGTACATACTTATGAGTATCTGTTATTCAGCGTAGAGTGATATTTTGCGCGTCTGTTAGAATTTAATGCTAAAATCAGCCCAATCATACTACTATAAAAAATTATTATTATAAGCATATATTATATAATTTTTATATATATATAATATAAAATATTATATGTGTAAATTATATATATTATATATTATTTTATATTAAATATAATATAAAATAATATATATATATATATATATATATATATATATAATTTACATATATAATATTATAACTGAGTTTTAATTAAATACTTAAATATTTTTGAAAATGGTGGGAATTATTTTTCACAATCAGCTATTCAATGATTTAGAAAAATGAGTAAATGAATGGAACTTGCAAATTTAAGTAGTAAATTTTAGAATAGTAGGAATTTTAATTTCAGTATGAATGTCTAAATTACGGAAGTACTTAAGAGTATCTGTTATTCAGCGTAGTGTGATAGTCTGCTCTTCAGTTAGAGTTTTAATTCTAAAATCAGCCCAATCATACGACTATATTGGGGTTTCTTAAGTAATAATAATAATATTTTTAAAAAACAAAAAAGCTAAAAAATATAAGACATTTACTACAAAAACACTTTAAAAATGTATGGAAAATTATGAAATTGTGTTAAATTGGTTTTTCCATTTTAAGATTAGCCGAATGGTAACCGAATGGGTTTGGCGTTGCTCTTCGCTACCGTAGTTCGTGAGTTCGAATTCCACTGCTAACATAGATGTTCGTAACCGTTCTGCCGCGTGTAGCAAAACTGTAGACTCCGTTGCCTTCTAAACAAAACCATCTTTGGATTACCTCTTAATTTTTCAACCTAGCTAGCTGTTCTCTGATTGAACGATTCTCTGGGAACAATTCTGATTTGTTAATTGTAACCTGCTCTACAATTCTCAAGATTCGTCTTAACTATCCATTTCGTACTGAGTTGTAGAAGTTCACATGTGTTTGGCCGCATAATTATTGTTTTTTCTGTCGTTAAACTCAAAGCTCTTTATTTGTGTTATAAACTGATGTATCTACATTTTTATATCCTTTCCTAGTTTTAGTTGTTTTTCTTCACTTGTTACAATTAATTGTGCACACTGATTGAAATCTCAGGATTGATTAGAGGGCAAGACACAGATAATCTTGTTGACTGATCATCCTGATGATCCTGAAATGGTGAAATACCCAGAGGGTAAAATTACCATCTTAAATTTGTGAAGTTTGATATTGTAACGTATTATTTAATCATAAATGGAATTGAATAGATATAGGCATTGAATAAACAATCTTGCTTAAGTTGATTTTCTGACTTTGAATGTTTCTAAAGAAAATATTTTAATATTGCAGTATATAAATCTTAACTGTTCGCATTCCACTATATAAGCAGCAAATAGTTAATTACCCGGGAAAAACAGTTTATTTTTAGAATTTATTCCCAGAATTTTTTGCAACTTTCTATTATCAGTTCAATTAAATTTTATGTTCTATAATGTCACTGCAGATTCACTGTTAAATGTCATATTTTATAAGTAATAGTACATCGGTACTTCATAATATATAGAATCTTAGACGACGATGAAAGGTTTACTTGGGATGTTTTAAAAAATTAAAGGTTTAATTAGGATGTTTTAAAAATTTCTTATATTATTACAATTTTTCCTAGCATCGGTTACAACTTTCTTTTATCAGTCCAATTATGACATTCAAGATTTATCCATTAATGTTCTGTAACTTTTAAAATAAAACAGAAGTCATGCCTTTACATAAACCATATTGATCAGAATGGAACGGGGCATTTTTATTTAAAATGCCATTTTGTTTTGAGAATTTTATGTTCTGTAATGTCATATTTTATAAATAATAGTGCATTGACATTTTATAATATATAGAATCTTAGGCGACAGAAAAGATTTACTTGGGATGTTTTAAAAAATTAAAGGTTTAATTAGGATGTTTTAAAAATTTCTTATATGATTACAATTTATTTCTAGCATTGGTTACAACTTTCTCTTATCAGTCCAACTTAAGATATTCAAGATTTATTCATTAATGCTCTGTAACTTGTAAAATTAAACAAAAGTCATGCCTTTACATAAACCATATTGATCAGAATGGAACGGGGCATTTTTATTTAAAATGTCATTTTGTTTTGAGAATTTTATGTTCTGTAATATCACTGCAAATTCACTGTTAAATGTCATATTTTATAAATAATAGTGCATCGATATTTCATAATATATAGAATCTTAGGCGACAGCAAAAGGTTTACTTGGAATGTTTTAAAAAATTAAAGGTTTAATTAGAATGGTTTAAAAATTTCTTATGATTACAATTTATTCCTAGCATTGGTTACAACTTTCTCTTATCAGTCCAACTTAAGACATTCAAGATTTATCCATTAATGCTCTTTAACTTGTAAAATAAAACAGAAGTCATTCCTTTACATAAACCATATTGATCAGAATTGAACGGGGCATTTTTATTTAAAATGCCATTTTGTTCTAAGAATTTTACGCTACTTAATGTCACTACAGTTTCACTGTTAAACATTGTATTTTCTTTATAATAATGCACCTGTATTTCATAAAACATAAAACCTTGGACTTAAAAATTAAACGTTTAATTTTAGTTTTAATTAGGCTAGTTTAAAAAGTTACCTCAAACATGAATGGGTTGTAATGTGTCGTTTTAGCACGTGTTATTATTACCTGAATACTTTATTTTAAACGAATGAGTTGTGATAATTTGAATATTAGATTATTTACATAAAGTTTTATAAGTAATTAGTGGAGTTAACCTCATCATTAGTACTTCACTTGTCTGAAAATGGTTGATGAGCCTCGTTGAAAATTTTCAAAGTCCGAGTAGGGAATTCATTTATATTAAGAGTCCACTCTCTTGAGACTTAATGACTCGAATTTTGTTGTTCAGGAATCATTAATTGAGAATGAAGTCATTAATTAAGATCATGGGACCCTGCAAAACTTGCACCATAAACCAAAATATCGTTTATCAAATGACATAATTAATGAGTTCATGTACGATATTGCCTATAGTGTACTATAATAAATAATTTGTTTTCACCCTCACATTATATACAGTAAGTAGTTAGGGAACTTTCCTGTTCTGAGGAAATTACCCTGTTAAGTGCTATACATATCATAAACATATAAATATTTCCAAGTGATTAATATAAAGAGTCATTGATTTTTAGGGAGTTTATTACTGTCTTACGTTTTTTTTTTAAATTTATTATATTATAAACTTTGCTGGTTTCTTAATTTTATACGTAGAACTCTGCAGATAGCTGTATATTTTTAAATTATTACGCCTGAATTTTTTTTTTAATTCTATCTCATTCCTAAATGAAAGGTTTTAATTTCTATAAGTCTATAAGTCTAAATCTATAAGTCTAATATATAAATAGTTTAGCTCTTTATCTGTTGCATGATTTTCATGATAATTATGCAGTGTTCTTTAAGTAATATTTAAATTTCAAGAATGTATTATTTTCGAGCCTTACAAGGGGGTAGATATTTTCACAGTTAAAACCCACCACCCTACTGAAAAAATTTTAATATTTTTCGCCTACTTCACATATATATAAGGTTCATAGATATCAATTCTAACCTAATTCCATTAAATTTCAAAGAATTTTTAATAGTGAACTTAAAAAGGTTAAAAGCTGAAAATAACTCCAATGTGCAATAAATCAATTTTTAAAATAAAAAGCATAAAAAGCTTTCTTATAATAAAATTATGTTGCAGACACTACAGTTGTAACAATGTTAAACAAAACCAGAATAGCGTTTTAACGTTAAAGCTTATAAAGAATCATTTAAATGCAACCTGCCCACTTGGTAGATATATCTTCTCCATAGATTAACTCCTTGACATAAAATGACCTATTGGGGTTGTTATTCATTTCTACTACTGTAGACTTTACTAGTCTACCTCGTCAAGAGCTGTTTTCGTCGGACATCATGGAATCCATACTTAAAAGAACTGTGTATTAACTAGTGTTGGTCATTTTGCCTGAAAAATGGGATTTTTGCCAGAACAGTAGCAAAAACTGGATAAAACCGGCAAAAATGGCAAAATCTAGAAAAATAGGCTGGATTTTAAAAATGTACAAAAAATTAATAATTAATAAGTAACAAAATAATAAATAATTTTGTACATAATACAATTCAGACTATAAATTAGGTATTTCATTAGTATAAATTAGACAATTTAAACAACTTAAAATAATTTTCGTTGATGTTAGCAATCAAAATACAATATTCTATTTTTGTAAATAAATTTATATGATGGAGGCATGGGATAAAAAATGTTTTCTTTATTTATCAATTTAATATTGTAATCATGTCTTTAATTGTAATGTGTATATATACACACATATAAGATATATATTATATAAGTACTAAAAACGTTTAAACCTACAGTTTGTAGGGGAAATAAGCTAATAATTACTTTAAAATGAACATTGCACATAAAAATTTGTAAAATCAATCTTCATTTTATCTTTTATTTGTATCTCTAGTTATAACTTTAGGTTTAGATTACTGTTTCAATGACGCATTGAAAAAAGATATGTTAAAAAAACTATGTTAAAAAAAACATTGTATTATGTATCTTTAGATTAGAGTTAAAATTAGTAAAAGTTAAAATAGTTACATCCCCGTAAATAAAACATATCCATTTTTGCCACTTGGCAAAAAGTAGCAAAAATGTATTTTTGCCAGGACGGTTTTTACCGGTTTTTTCCATGGTTTTTTTCCCACCTTTGGCAAAAACGTACCGACCTATTTACTATTTTATAATGTTATTTAACTGTTCTACATTAACATTATATATAAATCTGATTAAATGTCATAGCAATCCGAATTTCAAAGTAAAATGCACTTTTTCTCAGTTTTTATATGCTGTTCAGTGGAACCGAATTATAAATATAATTTTTATATGCATCAAATTCCGTTTTATGTGTTTTTCAAGAGATTAGCTTAGAGGTAGAAAAATTCTGTGTGGCCTGTACCTAACCACTTTTATTCAACAGAAAATATAAAAAAAATTTCATATATTTTCATTTTAAGTTTTTTTGTCTCCTTGCATAAAAAAACTTTTTCATCTATCCGAAATACTTTCATCTATGAATCTTTTGTTTGACCAAAACCCATCGAGTGTGATCTAGTTATTCCGACTGCAGATTTTTTTTTTCTTTCTTTCAGCCTGACCACGTGATGCGGAGAAAATATTATGCTAGATCGCGTTCTACTAAATGCTTTTTTTCAGTTTCTACATGCTTTTCAGTGGAACTGAATTATGAATAATCCTTTTTCGATGCACCAAATTCCGTTTAATGTGTTTTTGAAGAAATTATCTTTGAGGTAGAAAAATCCTGTGTTACCTGTACCTAACCACTTTTATTCAACAGATAATATAAAAAAATTTCATGTATTTTCATTTTAAGTTTTTCTCTGTCCTTACATAAAAAAAACTTTTTCATCTATCCGAAATACTTTCATCTATGAACTTTTTGTTTGACCAAAACCCATCGAGTGTGATCTAGTTATTCCGAATGTAGATTTTTTTTTCTTTCTTTCAGCCTGACCACGTGATGCGGAGAGAATATTATGCCAGATCGCGTTCTACTAAATGCTGTGATTGAGATTCCCTTTACCAGAACCGGTTGCACATCTTTATTAGCTTGAGGCCTTTAAATCAATGTCCTCTGCCCGTGGACATGTCAGGTTGGAAAGGAGAATTTTAATCTCTTTTTGCACAGCGTCGAATGCAAATTTTACGAGCAGACGGAAGTAGATTTGAAAGGGGAATAAAATTCACTGAATTCTTCTCTGTCTATATATATAAATATACTGCAGGGATGATTCTGATCCTAAAATTTCCGAGTTTTCCGAAAATTTGCGAGTGTATTTCGAAAATTACAAAAAACAGATTTTTGCTTCCCGGAAATTTGAAAAAATTGTTACTGGAAATTAAAAAGAAAGTTTTTGGAAACGATATTCCGTGAAATATATAAATGAATTTTGATTTTTTTGTTTTTGTTTTGGAGCGCTACGGTCTACTTTTTGCAACACGAGGGCTGATGAGACCGGGACCTACGGCTTAAAGCCGATTCGTTCATGCTATAGTGAGATTCGAACCCACGAACTCCGGTACCGAAGGCCAGCACCCTAATCAATCGGTCATCGAAATGAATCTTGATGATTATCAGAAAGTTATATCTTTTCTAACCCTTTTTTCTTTTCCGCCGGATCTTTTTTTCTACCGTAGAACAGTAATAATAATGTTATGTGATTTTCTTTTTTAAAGCAATATGTTAAAATTTGAATTTATGTATTCAGATTAAGAAGTTGCCGGGCTGGGCAAGGTTGACTCAGCCTTTCATCCCTTCAGTGGGTAGATGAACTGAGGACCAAGCGTGCTTGGGAACTAAACACTGGGGGTTCCGCGTTAGATTGACCACCTAACCGGAACATATGGTTCGCACCCCAGAGCCCTTGGTCTCGTAAACGGAGATTGGCACCGTAGACCATTATATATATAATATATATATATGTTTTTTTAAAGTTAGATTAAGAAATTGAATTTTTGAATTCTAGCTAACCAACACACACATTGATATGTGTGCTTGTCTTAATATAGAACACACTTATATTTGCAACTCTATAATATGATATATATTAAAACATATTAATATATTGATATTTGGTAAACGATAAATCACTATATTTAAATTCAGATATAATTTAGCTCTAGTTTTGACATCCAGAGTTAACTTGAATATACTTCTTATTTTAAATTAGTAACGTATAATTTTTCAGAAAATTTTTTTTAGTTGGAATCACCCATGATATTGATTTTAAAATATGCATTAGTAAATACTGTTAAAAATATGTTTATTTATTACTTTTTGAAAATATATAACTTGTTTTCATAATTGAAGTTTTTTTTTTAGAAATAACTTACCATTTTTACTGATTTCTAAATCATAAATTTGAAGTACGATTTTTATATTTTTGTTTTGCGAAATACTTTTTTAAGAAAACGATGTCAAAATCAATCACTTTTACTTATTAAAACACAAGTATATAAGTGTTAATCCAATACAAACTAAAGTCTCGTTCATAACATTAACTATATTTTAATATAACGACAAATACAGATGTAATTGCGTACCATAGAAATATGCATGGGAGTGCTTGATAGCGTCATGCACTCCGTCAGATCAAAGTATTGTTCTGCTATGTAGTGGATTGCGCTTTGGCTAATGCTACTGTCAGTCGGGAGTATTCGAGTTGAGTTGTTTTGATATGGGGAGGCTGAACAGCAGCTTATTCTAAATGGCTTACACCAAAATGTGTTTTATTTCGACAATTTATTTGGATTTTTACGATATGACTATTAATAGGGCACTATCCACCTCACTTAAATCACAATTATCCTTTTGTAGAATAAAAAGTATATCAAACTTAATATTTGCTGAAGTTTTTAAAACGTTTAGCTTTACTTAAATGACATTAATCGTCGTAAAAGGAAAAATCCTACTGATTATACGTGTTAAAATTTGTTCAATAAATTTTTATACGTTTGAAAATATCACTGATGTTTTCGTAAATAAACCCACACAAATGAAATGCAATTAGTTAATTGCTTTCAAAAACTGTTGGAGAGTTTTACGTCGGATGTTTCAATAACCTGATTCAGCAAGGGTGCCATTCAAAAATCTTGAGAACCATGGATTCAGAGATAATGTCAAATATCTGGATTCCACTGATTATACGTGTTAAAATTTGTTCTAAATTTTATACGTTTGAAAATTGTTTTTTTATTTTTACGTAGCATGTAATATCACTGATGTTTTCGTAAATAAACCCATACAAATAAAATATAATAATTAACTGTTTAGAATAAAGAGTTTTACGTAGGATGTTTAATGGCTTGAATTTAAAATTTAGTTGAGAACCACTTAATGAGAGATTAATGTCAATGAGGAAAAATCCCACTGATTATACGTGTTAAAATTTGTTCAATAAATTTTTATACGTTTGAAAATGTGTTTTCTTTATTTTTTTATGTAGCATGTAGAATATCACTGATGTTTTCGTAAATAAATCCAAACAAATGAAATGCAATTAGTTAATTGCTTTCAAAAATTGTTAAAGAGTTTTACGTAGGATGTTTCGGAATAACCTGGATTCAGCAAGGGTGCCAAAAATCCAAAAATCTTGAGAACCACTGGATTCAGAGATAATGTCAAATATCTATAGGAAAATTCCACTGATTATACCTGTTAAAATTTGTTCAATAAATTTTATACGTTTGAAAATTTGTTTTCTTTATTTTTAAGTAGCATGTAGAATATCACTGATGTTTTCGTAAATAAACCCACACAAATAAAATACAATAAGTTAACTGTTTTCAAATACTGTTGAAGAGTTTTACGTATGATGTTTCGGAATGGCTTGAATTCAGCAAAGGCGCCAAAACTCCAAAAAGCTTGAGAACCACTGGATTGAGAGATAATGTCAATATCTATGGCAAAATTCTACTGATTATTATGCGTGTTAAAATTTGTTTAATAAATTTTTATACGTTTGAAAATTTGTTTTTTTTATTTTTTACTTAACATGTAGAAAATCATTGATGTTTTCGTAAATAAACCCACACAAATGAAATGCAATTAGTTAACTGCTTTCAAAAACTGTTGGAGAGTTTTACGTCGGATGTTTTGGACTAACAAGGGTGCCAAAAATCCAAAAAGCTTGAGAACCCACTGGATTCAGAGATAATCTTATATATCTATGGGAAAATTCCACTGATTATGCGTGTTAAAATTTGTTCTATAAATTTTTATATGTTTGAAAATGTGTTTTATTTATTTTGCGTAACATGTAGAAAATCATTGATGTTTTCGTAAATATACCCAAATAAATGAAATGCAATAAGTTAACTGTTTTCAAAAACTGTTGAAGAGTTTTAAATAGTATGTTTCGGAATAACCTGGATTCATCAAGGGAGCTAAAATCTGAAATGCTTGGGAACCACTGAATTGAGAGATAATAAAGTCAAATATCTTTGGTGCAAATGTTCCGTAGAATAAAGTTTATTAAAGTATTATCTTTAATTAACCAGATGATCTAATTTACAGATTATAAAAAAAAAATAAGCTGAAATTAGATTAAACAGCATTGTTTAGAGACACACAGTATATAGAACAAGGCTGAGTCACATAACATTATTATGCATTCTTTGATATAGGGGAGGATATGAATCAGCTTGTAAGTTTAGTCATTTATGTTAGGAAGAGGGCCAGTCGAAATTTTACTGCTCCCGCCACCCCCTGGAAGTCCTTTCGTATGCTCGCGATGGGAGGCCATATTGATCTTTCAAGGGATTTGTTTAGCAAAATGAGCACGTGCCATACTTTAAAATCATCGCCAAACTTCGCGCTGCTCGGTAACACATATAATGGCTTTTAATTCTTTTACTGCGAGGGATAAGGCGGAAAGAAAATTTCCCCCTATTTTCTTATTTAATTTATTGAGTGGAGTCTAGAAAAAGTGGGACTTAAAAAAATAAAAATAGAGTTATGGGATTTAAATTTGAAAATTAATTACCGAAATAATTTGCATCGCTTGTTTACTCCATTGTTTTTAATGTTTTTGCTGTTAACTCAGTAAATAAATGTGATTAGAGTAGAATAATTATATTTGTTTAATGCAGCAAAATAATTCGTGTTAGATACTGCGAACACGATGTAAATTTAAGATTTGTTTTTGCCATTTGACAGCAGAAAGAATGTTACTTATATATTGTGTCTGTCTGATAAAACATCTTTAGAATAAATTGATATTTATGTGTGGACGAATATCTTAAGAACAGGGGGTGTACTTTTGACCGATCAAAACGGATTTTGACAAGGACACTGGTTAAAAGTAGTTTAGACCGTCCAAAAGTGGTCAGAATGGTTAAAAATAGTTTTAAATGGTCTTAAATGTAATATATAATATCTTTTGTTATTAGAAGTGACTTTTAATAAGCAATAAAAATAGTAGTGCAATTAAACAAAATATTACACTAACAAGTTCATGAGATTTAACATGCTTATATAGTAGAATAAGAATGTTTGAATTTTAAAAATGCACCAAGCGCATACAGTTGTAAAAATGTAATCCAGTTGCAGTAAAAAACGTAAAATGTGAGTTACAGTTAAAAACATAAAACATGAGTTGAAATTAAAAACCTAAGTTGCTCTTCATCAG
>CM063508.1:151784919-151824919 GCA_032207245.1 Pardosa pseudoannulata
GTTAAAGCTAAAAAAGCTACTCATAAATTTTTAAATGCATACATTTTGATTTACCTTTTACAATTAGCTATTGTTTAAATATTTTAAATTTATTTTTAATTTAGAAACCAATAAGATATGTACTTATGTATGATCTGTAATTAGCGTGTTAAAATTTCAAACCACTCTGTTGCACCGGACACAAGTGCCTGTATTGTTATCAAAGATAAATTAGTATGCAAAATTTCAACTTAATTGAAGATTGAGTAATTGTCTACAAGGTTTAGACCTAGACAAACATATACTGCAAGTTGAATTAAAGGCATGAATAAAGACATCACTGAATGACCGCTCCTTAAAATAGCTAAGATAAAACAACGAACTGTATCTGATCCGTCTCAAACTCATCTGAAACGGAGTTACCAGGTGACACGAAATAGCCCAAGTCGAGAGTCACTTAAGTTGTTCCCTCACCTGAATCCTTTCGCGGAGGAAGAAAATTAATTTTACGGTCTGTCGCATTACAAAGAGACAATAAAATCCTCACCTGTGATTTTCCAAAGGCGCATTATTTTTAAAACGCCTGAACGACATCTGCTCGTGTTTCACGGTTATTTAAAGGTTTTAAAAATGTGTGAATCATCTTTGTGTATTCATAAGCAGGAAAGATGCTGTTTTAAAGTTCCTCGTGTCTTGATTTTTCTGTTGCTTATTTATGGGTATTTAGAAACAGGACTTCTTTTATTGTAGTGTTTCTTTTTTCGTTTATCTTTTTTTAAATTTTTTATTGGATAATGTATATTGTTTTGTTCAATGGATTTATTTGAGCTGCTCCGAAGCAAATACGGTTAAGCTGGGTGTACATCTGCCGTTTTGGATTGCTCTCGCTAAATATTAACTTTTGGGGAAAAATAAAACCGACTCTGACCGACTCACATTCAAAAAATCCTTAAAAAATATACCACATGGTAGAACGGCAAATTCTCTAGGATGCTATCTTTCCAGATTCTTAAAAACAGCAAGAAAAATATATTTAATTTTAAATTATTTGTGGAGAAATTTAGCATAATCTCTTTTTAAGAAAAAAGAACATTTAACATAATTTTTTAAGAGAAAAAAAAGCGGGAAAAGATTGTTTCCTAGAAAAATTATTGTTCTATTATGTAGTATAATTTTTTAAATGGAGTTTTTATTGTGAGTTGCCCAGATGGAATTTTGGTTTGGTTTTAAGTGATGCAGTCTACTTTATTTGCAGCCAAACGATGGCCAATTTGTTAGGTGCTGGCTTTCAATACCGG
Organism: Pardosa pseudoannulata; assembly: GCA_032207245.1. Lineage (NCBI taxonomy): Eukaryota > Metazoa > Arthropoda > Arachnida > Araneae > Lycosidae > Pardosa > Pardosa pseudoannulata. The sequence continues at coordinate 151,786,197 of CM063508.1, forward strand.
AGTTCGTGGGTTCGAATCCCACAGTGGGATGGATGTTCGTACCTGTTCTGAATCTGCTTTAAGCTGTAGGTCCCGGTCTCATTAGCCCTCGTGTTGCTAAAAGTAGAACGTAGCGCTCCAAATCAAACCAAAACCTACTTTATTTGCTACACCAGGGCTAATGAGACCGTAACTTAACTTCTTACAGTCGATTCCAAAATTCTACGAATATCCATGCCAGGACTTACGGAATTTCGGATTTAGTTTGGTTTGATTTGGTCTTGCTTCTTCACGACGGATAATGAAACCGGAACAGTCCTGTTTGTTTTCTTATTAATTGTTCTTACGTTTACATTTGTCTAGAAACTTTCAACTTAAATTTTTTTAAATCTCGTGTTTGGATCATTTATTTGTATCTTATCTTCTTTTAAATTATTGTTATTTCAATGTTTAATCCTACTAATTGTTCTTTTTTTATTCAAAAAGCTTAATAACATTGTTGCAATTCATTTGACAACAGTTTGTAAAGAAACAAGAATCGTGTCGAAATGATGACCGCAGATTGCTCCTGGCGTTATATTAAACAGCTTGAGCGTATGAGATTGTTTATTCACAAATGGTTTAAGTTTTTCTTTGAGTCAACAATCAAATAATAATATGCGATAAATTTATATATTTCCACCTTACAATATTTGAAGCTAAATAACAGTGAAGTTTTTCACCGTACAGACTGTGAAAGAGAATCAAATTGATAAAATTAAAATTGAGCACTTCTGAGATTTTATTACTCGTAAAATAATTTTTACGTCCTTTAGAAGGCAAAAACCCATTACTGCTGCTTTTCTACATAAATGTAGAATCGAGCTCATTCTAACAAGGATGAAAATTGTTTGGAACATACCTGTGGGAAATCCTTTTTATGCGTACCATAAGAGAAGTACTTTGGAAAATATTTTAGGAGTAAGATTTTATTCAGAATTTTTGTTATATCAGTGTAACCGTAAAGACGTGTTACGACGAAGTTGACTACTGACAAGATTATTCATCTATTACTTACGATTCCGTGTGATCTTGTTTAAGTTAAATAAAGGTAACAAATCCCTCTCTATTAAGTACTAAAGTGGTTTATTGATTTAAATAAACTATCCCACAACAAGTTAGTAAACAAATATATACGTAATTTTGTGCTGCCACAAACACTAAAAAAATCGTGTTTTAATGCGGGATTAAAACTTTTCTTTAATTTAAACATTCATTGCTTTGTCGCTTAATGCTTTAAGTTAATCACACGATGCTCTTAAAAAGATAAAATTGTCGATCGTCTTCAACCTCTATTGAGCTTAATATTGCTTTAAATACTATTTGCTTTGCCATTTCGTTTAGTTTATTTTTAGTTTTCGTCCTTCACGTCTTGTTATCCTTCCCACATGAAGCTTTTTTTTTAATAGCTTGGTGAAAATAAACAGTCGATAATTATTTAATGAGTTAAAACAGAACTACTCTGAAAATCTGTTTTGTCATGTATAATTAGAATGTTTCTTTTTGTAATGACTGCTTTGGTTATATCGTAATTATATCTTTTAGCTGCCTAATGCACTTTTAAATTTTATGTTCTTTATGTGTATCATTTATTCTGATTTATCTTCATGTTTTGGAGCTCCCTGTGGGAGTATTCAAGTTGTTTTGACTTCACAGAAACTAAATTTTGAATTTGTACTTTTGTGGCAAAACTGCAGTTTTCTATCTACTTTTGGGTTAATTCTGGCGAAGGTAGTAGGTAAATTGCTACTTCCGATTAGTGAGTAGCTATTTCCGCGTACTGAATAGCTACTTCCGCTTACTGAATAGCTACTTCCGCTTATTAGGTTTCTGATGCTGTTTATATATAACAGGGCTGTCCAACTGTCGGCCCGCGGGCACTTCCGGCCCGCCAACACAAATTGTGCTGCCCGCCAACTTCTTATTCAGCATATTTCTTTTTTCAGTATTTTATGGTATCAAGAAGCATCCGAGACTACCATTCTTGGTCAAGCCAAGGTCCCCGAAGTTTCCTCTTGATTGTTTTATATCAAATTGTTTTATAATCCTTCTGTTCCATTGTTTTATAATTAATAATTCAACTATTAATTGTAATTGTATAAGAGGTAATTGCTCAATTTTTCCAAACTGCGGCCCGTCAGGTGATCAGTGACCAGAATTCTGGCCCATGGGCTCTTTGCAATTGGACAGCCCTGATATATAAATTCACAGATAACTTGTTAGCATAGCTGAATGACAGATTTATTTTGTGTGGTAGTGGTTATGTGTTTTGTAAAAGTAACAACAATAGCATAACATAATTGGTTATTTTTCTTTTCTATAAATATACGAGAAGGAGGATGGGAAGTTACTCACGATTTTTGATCAAGCAATTATTCGCGGACCGCATGAAACTGTTTAGTAGGGCTGCAAATGGCCCGAAGGTCGTACTTTGATAACTCTTCTTCTACACTAGGGTTTTTAAAGTGTGTTCCTTTAACTCTAGAGTTGATCGAAAAATTTTTAAACACCATAGAAATTTAAAAAAAAAATCTGTAAATTTATTTTCTAAATTTTCCATAATTCCTTTCATAGAATTAATAACTAATACGCCTGCAGTGAGCAATAATAACAGAAAAGACACGTGTCATTGAGTCGTTTAACACATTGTGTGCGGGTACATTTCGCAGCCGAATTGTACAGAGAGAGCTTTTTGCGCTTAAATTTAGTTACTCAGTTAAATCTCAATAGATCGAAAATTATTTAATTTTTTAACCAACTTTGCGTATTTTATATTGAAATATATAAACAAATACATAAATATATATATATAACAACCATGAGATATTTTTAAACAAAAAAGTATTTTTTTAGTGGATACATTTATAATAGTATCGTAAGTATGAAAAATCAAATAGAAATAGTAGTATATGGTTTTAATTTTTTCGAATTATGTTATATATAAACATTTTTACATTATAAAAAAAAAATGAAAAGAGCAATCATAAAACTAATAATGTAAAAACTAGTTTTTATTTGTCTAAATTTTTCCCGAATCTATGCAGTAGACAAGAACATTCGGCTTTGATTTCCTGTATATACCATTATTATTGGGTGCTGGCCTTCGGAACCGGAGTTCGTGGGTTCGAATCCCACTATGGCATGGATGTTCGTAGCCGTTCGGAATCGGCTTTAAGCAGGAGGTCCCGGTCTCATTAGCCCTCGTGTTGCAAAAAGTAGACCGTAGTGCTCCAAAACCAAACCAAACCATTATTATTGTACCCACAAACCATGGTGTTACACTAACCTGTACTAATATTTGACCAGTGCTCAAGTATCAATCGACCGAAAATGTACTAGTACGTGTCCGCATATAATGTGTTAAACAACACGCGGTAATACAACAGAAAAAGGGGTGAACCATTTATCAATGTATCATTTTACTTGTATCTTTTCATTAAAATATTTTCGTTTCTTCGTCACTGTTTGCTAGTATTATCTACAATTTTATACTGCTTTATATTGTTAATTATTTACGTCTACGTATAATCAGTGATAAATTTTAGATTAAATTCTTTTAGATTCTCCTCAAGTAATTTACGGGTTCCGTTGCTATGTATGGTTTAAAAAAAGTTTCCGTGGGATAAAAAGTTTGAGAACCACTATCTAAATACATGTGTTCTGTTTTGAATTTGAAAAGGTTTTGGAAATGTGATTTGGAAGATTCATTTTCTAAACTCTCAACAGTAAAACTTTTTTATTTCTTACTTCGCCTCTTCCACTTTGCATAGTATTTTATTCATATATCTATACATTCTGGTATCGATATTTCTGACGTTTCATCACCGATGGCAAAATCAATGCCATCGGACACTGTATTCGAAATGCGTAAGATATTAGTTTTTACTGTTTTATCGATATTTTATTCATCTCTCATGTTGATATTTTTGTCAATACTTTTAGTTTTATAGTGTTTATGTTTCGGTTTGAAATATTTAATATTTTTGCTTGGACCTAGTGTGCTTGATTGATTTGATTTGTTCAGCCATAAAAGTTAAGTATGCGGTATTTATCATTCGTAATGATTTTATAGTAGTTGCTTCTCAAATATTCTTATTCGTGGTTTACATTCTCTTTTCTATATATTTTATTAAACGTTTTTATTTAACTTGTGTGGCGGTTGATATTTTGAAGTTAATTTTTAACTACCTTTCTAGCTTGATATAGGTCTGAAATTATACACATATGTTTAATTCTTGTGGCAATACAATATTTATATTTAATCGTAAAAATTTCAATTGGAAAAAAAATCATTTTCATAAAACCAAAAAGCTGTACAGCGTACTTGCAGAGATTTTAAATTAGTATCGTTATGTATTTGCTAGCAGAATAGCTAAAAACTACACAAAATTTTTACTTTTTAGTGCGTTTTTTATTGTTTTTCTCGTTCAATAAAAGCCACTTTTTAGATATACTTTTTTAATTTTATAACTTATTACCCTATAATATTATATATTGGACAAATAAGATTCTGAGAATGTATATTGTTGCGTGTTAGTAAAACAAAAACCCACTTTTTATTAGAGTATTATTCATATTATATAGTTATTGCATGCCTGTATATATGTATATATATATGTATATATATGCCAGGATTTGATTTGTAGATTAATTTTAAAAGATTTTAAGCCGGGATTCTTTACTGAGAGTGAGGAGATAGCCACATAAATACGGCTCACGTGCAGTGATCTGGGCATAGAGCAGTGTGCACATTCCACAGACAGACCTGTGGCTACCCGAGGCAGCTAAGCCTGCCTTTGTTAAAAGTTAGGCTCCAATGTGCGATACCATTGAAGATGATTGATGAGTAGTGTGCTGAGATTTCAATAAAGTTATGAAAATGTATTCAGGACTCTAGTGTCATTATGGGAAACTCTCTCTCTCACACTCACACACACACACACACACACACACACACACACACACATATATATATATATATATATATATATATATATATATATATATATATATATATATATATATATATATTTCTGTATGTGTGTTTGTAATAGAACTCCTTCTAAACAGCTGGATTGATTTTGACGAAATATTGTGTATGTAATTAACCCTTTAGCGGACAGTGGTTTCGCAATAAGACCACAATTAAATATCTTAATTTTTTCTTTACTTTTGTAGACATATGAATGGTTTTTTCAATTTTTTATGTTTTGACAATTTAAAGCTTAATATATGACAGCACTACATTTAATTTATTTTTTTTCTTTTGGAATATATGTAATTAAACTTTCCGTACCTGGAAAGTCAGTAATTGGATTTTTCTGACTTATAACTTCAAATAAAAGTAACTAACAAAAGACACTTATAAATTGTTAAGTTATTTATTTATTAAACTATTTTTTAAGCTCTTTATTTATTATACTATTTGTTTAGCTGTTTATTTATTATACTGTTTGTTAAGTTATTTATATATTATGCTGTTTATTAAGCTATTTATTTATTATGCTGTTTATTATACTATTTATCTATTATGCTGTTTATTATAATATTTATTTATTATACTGTTTGTTAAGCCATTTATTTTTTATACTATTTTTAAGTTATTTATATATTATACAATCTATTAAGTTATTTACGTATTATACTATTTGTTAAACTTCTTATTTATTCTACTATTTAAAAGATATTTATTGTTCTTACAATGTAATTAAAATTTTAAAAAGTATTATATTCACGCTGTACAAGGGGAGGGTTTTATCAGTTTAACTACCTCTCAAACCCTCCTAAAGGTATGCCCCTCTAAGAAAATTTTTTATATATTTTACATTCATAAGGTTCATAGATAACATTTATAAACTAATTTCATTAAATTCCAAAGAATTTATGCTCGTGACCTTCAAAGGTTAAGCGGAGCCAAATTTATATATCATCACGTACACGTTTTGTAAGACAGACGCAGATTTAGTTAGTTTTACAGACTCTTTAAAAATTGGAGCATATATATTGTTGAAGGTATGCGTTGCGGACTATCAGATTTCACCTACGATAACAATCGGGGAGATTTACGCTTAAATAGCAAACTTGGCCGTGATTGTGTAAAAGATAAGCTAGTGTCGTTGAACTCTGTTAGCGATTTCGGAAGTAAAAGAGGCTTTTAAACTTTTACTAAGAAGTCTCAAGAAAATTAAAACTACAATGAAATCTCGGTTATCTGGAAGACGATTAACTGGGAAGCTGGTTTTTCTGGAGGTCTTTGTCAAAAATGGAAATAATTTTTTAAAAAATTATCCTCTTTCTAAACAACTTTATCTTGCTGAAACAAATTTATGAACTCACATCTGGACACAGAAGTAATTTTTCGGAAAATGAAACCCACGAGGAAAGTTCATGTGATACTTCATAGGATCACGTGACGTGGTTGCAGTGTATTTCTGTATAATGATTAGAGAGCTGTTCATTCTCCGTTATGATACTTTAGAGATATTATTAAATAAATTTAAAAAGTCCTAACTTTTAAGTATGTACTACTCTTTCAATTTCGTATACATAACAGTCAGGAATTTCGTTGTCCGAGATTCCCTATTTTCCCTTTAATTTGGATAATCGAATGCTTACTGAATTCTTAGGGATGCAATATGACATAACTGCAACAATATTTTCTACGTTACAATGCATTAAAAAGTTTATACATATGCCTCTCCATACACTATACACGCATTCACACAGTGCTAAAATTGTGACAGAGACTAAGTTAAAAAACGACATGAATATAAAAATTAAAATCCATTGTAAAAACACCGATTTTTTCCATACAGGGGGCTCCCAATTTAAGAAATAAAAATAATTTTTCAAATAACTCTTAACTATATTGGCATTGCTTCTACAGTTACATGCATTTACTCGTTCAATTTCGTGTATAATATAACAGTTTAACAGAAGTTTTGTTATCCGAGATTTCCCTTTATGTTGGATAATCGAAAGCTTACTGTATTTTTAAATCAGTATGACATAATTGCAATAATATTTTATACGTTATAATGCATTATAAGATTTATATATACGCTTCTCTACGCAGCATAGACGTATTCCCAAACGTGCAATTCTAAAATTGTGAAACAAATTTTAAAAAAAAGGTCATAGATATAAAAATTAAAATACATTGTAATAATCCGATTTATTAACCCAGCAGGTTCCTAAATTGACAAATAAATAATATTTTAAAATAATTTTTCAAAAAACTTTTATATTCAGTGACATTTCTTCTATATCTAGGTCTCATAAGGTTTCAAATTTTATTGAGTTCAACAGCAACTGACAGCAGAAGATTAAAACAAGTTAATGTCTCAGATTTGAAATACAAAAATAAACATTTTGTTTGATGTTTGACTCTTTACTGACATTACTTTTCAATAACCATTTATAGCAAAGTAGCATATTAATGAGCATAAAGCTTCTCTAAATACACAGCTTTGTTTAATTTTTCAAAATGTATACGACTTTCCATCCCTTCCCATCCTTTAAATATCTAACAAAGTTCGATGAATTATACTAAATACGGTAAGGCGAAACAAATTATTATTTTAAATTACCATATTATGTTAAACAATTAACAAAATGCTATTTTAAATTTGATTTTCATATAAATGAGCGAGAGGGTTAGAGAAAGGATTTACAACAGTTTAGCCCTATTCACATTCATGCAGATGTTTCAAATAAATCACAGCATTTTTATGAAATACTCAAATAAGACTAACTTTTTTTTACTTATACTTGACATTAGTCTTCTCAATACATGACAAAAAAAGTATAGTAGCAAGAAACGAATGACAGTCTGACTTGAAGTATCTCCATAAAGTAAAAAGCAATTATTTTTTAATCCACTCAGGAATAAAAGGTAAAAAATGGATGTACATCCAGTTCGTTCATGTAATTGTCGAGAGGGAAGAACAACTGAGGGGAAAGTCCCCATGTTCTACAAGTTCGAAAGATGTCTTAAGCGACATTCTGGTGCCGTTATTATATCAGTCGGCCTAATGGCATTTTAAAACGGGAGGCATTTTCGAAGACTAGTATTTTAAGAAAATATCAGCATAAATGGGTAGCATTTTACAAAAACTAAATTTTTTTTCTACTGATTGTAATGATTCTGGGGGTAGAAATGTGAGAATGAGAGAGAGGGAAGAACATAAGAACAAAAAGATCTGCACTTTAGCCCATATCATATAAACAACACTGAAAGCATACAGGAAATGGAAAACGCTTTTTAAATGGGAAAAAAATGCGATAAAATGGGCATCGATGTTATTTTATTCTGAAGATAAAAGGAAGAACAGAGAAGGGGAGATCATTAAGAAAAAGTTTTAAATTGTACTTCTCAACACACATCAGGAATAAAATTCAAGTATGATGTTGTTCAAGTGGTACTGTGAAGACTCTCCTTTGTCCGAGCACGCGCCAAAACAACTGACCAGAGCCCACCTGTTTACCTGGACAATAGAGTGGCGTTGCAGAGTCTGGGATCTTGACAATCGGACTGAATAGACGAATACGCCCCTGATGGATCTCGTTAATGAATGCTTGGAAATGAAGGGACAGCCAGCGAATGAGAATTCAGCTAAAAAATATAACTGTAACTTTAGCTGGAGTTCTCAAGTAACTGGGATCTTAATTGACCCAAAAAACAATTGGCGGAACCGTAACTGACCCCCCCCCCCAGGTATAAAAAGCCTACAATTTTGCGACTCAGGGCTTTTCGTCATTTTTTTTTTTTCGTAGGTGTGTTGACTTCGTGGAGACTTTCGCATTTTTTACCAGAGAGCTTGCCAGTTTGGGAGATTCGTAAAGTCCGCTCATATAGGGAGCGGCAGAGTCTCGGATACCGAACGAGGGATAGATTGGGTTTGATTGCACCCTAAAAAGCCTCCCCACTTGTAAGAGATTATTATACCTATTGTTTTTCTTTCGACTGTGATCGTCGTGAGGAAGTTATACTAACAACCATCATTTTCAGTTCTACATGATTTGAGAATTAACATTCCTTTGTAAATAGCCGTAGTTGACCAAGAATAAAAGTAAATTTCCAATTTTATCTTTGACTGATCCATTATTCACGTTACCTCTCATTTGAGAATATTGAAGGCGTCACAGTACGAAATTTGACAATCGTCTTGCTATGCTATATAAAGTATAAAGTATTCTAACAATTATTGACTAAAACATTTGTATTATCTTGTTAGAAACAGTTCAAGACTTACAGCTAGTTCTCTTCCTTGGATTAGATAAAAGAATTAGATATACATATTTTCCAACTTTCCAGGAGAGATTAAGTTAGATGTTACGAGAAGTAAGTTGGTTGAAATCCCGCTATGGTAAATGATTTAATACTCAAGCATTAGACAATGATAAAAAGATTCAAAATAGCTCGAAACATCCAAGTTAACTGTAGGTTTCCAACTTAAGGACTCTAGTATAATTCTTTTATTAACCTGTCCCACAACATGGAATTAAAATTTCGGAATTGCATGATTCAATAGTTAAAGGCACCATACTTTTCCTAACCAGTCAAAAAACAATAATAAATGAGCACATCATAGTTTTGTTAAAAAAATGCACTAGACCAGGATAAAAAGATTCAAAATAGCTCGAAACATCCAAGTTAACTGTAGGTTTCAAGCTTAAGGACTCTCGTTTTATTCTTTTATTAACCTGCCCCACAACATGGAATAAAAGTTTGGAATATGCATGATTCAATAATTAAAGGCGCCATACTTTTCTTAACCAGTCAAAAAATAATAATAAATGAGTACGTCATAGTTTTGTTTAAAATGCACTAGAACAGGATAAAAAGATTCAAAATAGCTCGAAACATCCAAGTTAACTGTAGGTTTCAAGCTTAAGGACTCTCGTTTTATTCTTTTATTAACCTGTCCCACAACATGGAATAAAAGTTTGGAATATGCATGATTCAATAATTAAAGGCGCCATACTTTTCTTAACCAGTCAAAAAATAATAATAAATGAGCAGGTCATAGTATTGTTAAATAATGCACTAGAGCAGGATAAAAAGATTCAAAATAGCTCGAAACATCCAAGTTAACTGTAGGTTTCAAGCTTAAGGACTCTCGTTTTATTCTTTTATTAACCTGTCCCACAACATGGAATTAAAATTTCGGAATTGCATGATTCAATAGTTAAAGGCACCATACTTTTCCTAACCAGTCAAAAAACAATAATAAATGAGCACATCATAGTTTTGTTAAAAAATGCACTAGACCAGGATAAAAAGATTCAAAATAGCTCGAAACATCCAAGTTAACTGTAGGTTTCAAGCTTAAGGACTCTCGTTTTATTCTTTTATTAACCTGTCCCACAACATGGAATAAAAGTTTGGAATATGCATGATTCAATAATTAAAGGCGCCATACTTTTCTTAACCAGTCAAAAATTAGTAGTAAATGAGCAGGCTATAGTTTTGTTAAATAATGCACTAGACCAGGATAAAAAGATTCAAAATAGCTCGAAACATCCAAGTTAACTGTAGGTTTCAAGCTTAAGGACTCTTGTTTTATTCTTTTATTAACCTGTCCCACAACATGGAATAAAAGTTTGGAATATGCATGATTCAATAATTAAAGGCGCCATACTTTTCTTAACCAGTCAAAAAATAATAATAAATGAGTACGTCATAGTTTTGTTAAATAATGCACTAGAGCAGGATAAAAAGATTCAAAATAGCTCGAAACATCCAAGTTAACTGTAGGTTTCAAGCTTAAGGACTCTCGTTTTATTCTTTTATTAACCTGTCCCACAACATGGAATAAAAGTTTGGAATATGCATGATTCAATAATTAAAGGCGCCATACTTTTCCTAACCAGTCAAAAAACAATAATAAATGAGCACATCATATTTTTGTTAAAAAATGCACTAGACCAGGATAAAAAGATTCAAAATAGCTCGAAACATCCAAGTTAACTGTAGGTTTCAAGCTTAAGGACTCTCGTTTTATTCTTTTATTAACCTGTCCCACAACATGGAATAAAAGTTTGGAATACGCATGATTCAATAATTAAAGGCGCCATACTTTTCTTAACCAGTCAAAAAATAATAATAAATGAGCACGTCATAGTTTTGTTAAATAATGCACTAGAGCAGGATAAAAAGATTCAAAATAGCTCGAAACATCCAAGTTAACTGTAGGTTTCAAGCTTAAGGACTCTCGTTTTATTCTTTTATTAACCTGTCCCACAACATGGAATAAAAGTTTGGAATACGCATGATTCAATAATTAAAGGCGTCATACTTTTCTTAACCAGTCAAAAAATAATAATAAATGAGCACGTCATAGTTTTGTTAAATAATGTATTCTTTGACATTTATTAATTTCGGCTTTCCAAACGAAAACAAAACTTTATACAAACTGCGCCATAACTGCATCTACGTAAAGTCGCACACAAAAGAATCATTAATATATTTCAAGATATACACCGCAGATTTTCATTATTACAAACATCGCCGTAAAACGTGTTAATGTTTAGGACAGCAAACACTTTAAGGAGCGAAATTTTTAACACATCCCATGAGCAAAGATCTACGACCCTTTAAACATCGCCGGAGATCCATAAAGCTCCCGTACTTATACATTTCTTATCTAATAAAAACAACCACAGGATTTTATTACCACTACCATATGCGACAGAGTGTGAAATTAATTTTTTTTTCTTCTTTTCTTTCTCTCTTCACAGCACGGCGACAGAGTATAAAAATAAAACTTTTAGTGCAAGAAATGCTAAATTCTACCCTCAAATTTTCAGCGAAAATTCATCTTTCGGAAAGCCTTTGCATACACTTGAACGACTCCAGAAAGGGACATATAAAAGAAGAGATCGGGGGGAAAAAAGAAGACGAAGAGAAATAATCATTAAAGTTTGGGAATATATTTTTTTTTCTTCGTCTTCTTTTCTTCCCCATTTTTCCGTATTTTGTTCCCCGCGACGCCGAGATTAAATGCGTCAAAAAGAGGATAAAATACCGAATTGAGTTTTCGTGTTGAAATGTTGATTCTTGAAAGGAATTGTCCCTCATTATCTCCTTTCCGCTTGCGTGACTCCAAGAATTAAAGATGGTTTACGAGGGGACACGGATTTGGGTGTTGTTTGGTTAAAGATAAAGGAGGGGATTAAAAGCAAAAAATTTTTTAAATCAATAAAAAAAATTTTTTTCTTCTTTTTCTTCAAAAAAGATACTGAACGGAAATACGTTACACAAATGTAATGAGAGATTTATTATTTTACAGGCGAGAAATCTCAAAGGAAACAGTAAGACTGTTTTTTATCCACTTGAAAAAAGTTTTCTGGTGCAAAATTACACAAATGGTAAAAGACTTTTCTTTACATAATCAGGAAAAAATTTCTGAAAATTGGGAAGGAGAAAAAAAAAAGAATTTTTTTAACGATTTAAAGATATTTTATTCTTAAAAATGTTGAAATCCCTCATTTTTTCCCTAACAATTTTTTCAGTGGTTACATTAAATTAAATTTCGAATGATATACATTAATTATTTTAAATCATTATATACTCGTGAATACTTTCGGAACTGTAGTTCTCGAACTAACTCTCTATATTCGAAATAAGGACCGTACAGCAATCAGCTATTTATCCACAGTACTATTCCAATTTATAAGTTAAAATTATTGATGCTTTGTATTGGATAAAATTGGCTACATATTGATTCTTCCTGATTGCTAATCATTTATACAAAATTAAAGTAATAAAACAAAAAATTTAAAAAGCAATACACCAAAAAGTAAAACAATATTTTTTGTTTGTTTTTCCTATTTAGAGATTAATTTAAAACACTACTACATATATACTGATATTAAATTACTGCCAAATATCTAAATGATTATATATCAATAACATAATGTTAAGTAGGTCAGAAGAAGAAAGTTTAAATTATACTGGATGGGGCTACAGATGGTAAAAAATCATGACTATCTCTACTAACTGAGAAAAGCAGCAAAAAGGTATTAAAGAGTAAAGATAATAATTTGTTACTTTAATGTTATTTTAGCGGCATTATAATAATCTCAATAAGCGCACAAATCTGAACTTTTAATAAAAAAAAAAACATTTTTATCGGATCAAACTGTGAATCTAAACCATTCTCGAATCAACTTAACCCTCTAAGCGGCTCGCAAGTACAATTATACCAAACCGATGACGTCTTCAAACCGTACAATTTTCGACTTTCAAAAACGCTCTGAAAATGGGTGTACTGTATATTTTTGCCAGTGTTTTCCTCCATGGCGTTTTGCGGTAGGAGGATCAGGTCGATTGTTTAGGAACTGCACCCCTCTTTGAGTGATATTTATTGAGAATTGCACCCGTAGTCCCTGAGCCACAAAGACGCTGATAGCTTTTCATGGTTTTGTAAATTTCTATTTCGAAGTATTTCGTTCGCGGTAACAGATGTATCTCTAATTGCACCATTTAAATATCTTCGATGACTTTCGTAACAAAATATAAATAAGTCTCTCAAAGAATATTTTATTTGTACTTTTAGAATCCAGTATTTCTTATGGGATGATCTTCGATACTTGACGAGCTTTATGTGTATTAAAAATTAACAATCTGTAACATTTATTTATATATCTATTTATAACCGGAAGTAAAGGGACAATAACAAAGGTGGGTTTCCCGTATTTCATTCTAGTCGACAAAGGGTGGAGGAAAAAATAATAGAACGTTTTGGTCACTGACGCAGTAAACCTTTAGCGTATTTTTGGAGACTTTTTTTCCTCGAGTTCCACTCGGAGGGTTAAACTGAGGTGCGAAAACTGGCAACATTAACCGATGTAACGATCACATAAAGCGATAATTTTAACATACAAATTAATAGAGAAAATCGGGACCAAGGGATTTCGATAACAATAAGCGATTTATAATATTAACCACGATCACATTAAGCGGAGTTCACTGCATATATATTTCCATTAACTTTTATTAAAGAGTTTAACCAGTAATAGAATATTTTTTTAAGAAAATGATGCAGGCTTAACGTGGTAGAGAGTTCATTTTTTTCTTTATTATACCCATAAAGGTATGAACTACCTTTAATGTAGCTTTTGTAGTTTAATAAAGACCAATTAATGTATTGGAGTCTTGATTAAAAATTCTTGGATAAACACGCTAAAGCTGCAATATTAATTCCATTAAAACCAACTCTCATTTTAAAGATACTTTAGGGTCTTATATAGCTGCTTTAAAAACAAAAGCTAATTAATATTGAGAGTTTTCTTTCAAGAACCTTCACTCATAAAATTTAATTATTATTAGGTTCGTCTTTATGAACTTAATGTAATGACATTAAATAGATATCATTTTAAAAACCGTATTTTTTACTGAAAAAAATATCTCGTTCGAGTGTTTATGAATTAGGGTAATCACTTTCATAACGAGTAAAATTTATCTCATCTTAGGTACTTTCAATGAAGCACAGCAATTTTTTTCGTACTGCTTGTAAATAGTCCCGCAATTTACTTGCAGGGATAAAAGCGATATTTGCCTTAGAGTTTGAGGTCTTTATTTCAGTAAGAAAATATAAATATATGACTGATGTTCTAGCAGACCAAAATTGGAAAATTAAAAATATTGCATATTAATTTTTTAAAATATATGTCCTAATGTTATGTTTTATCATGTATTTTCGTTTTATTTAATTAAATTTAGCCATAAGTAGCGTACTAAGTCATTTTGAGTTGCACACCTACCTTGCATAAAATGGATTCCCTTTATACAGGCTTGCAATTCCGTCACTTTTCTCACCTTTAGTCACTTTTTTTACAATTGATCACTTTTAGTCACTTTTTTAAGTAAACAGTCACTTTTAGTCACATATTTCATGGTGTATCACAACAAAAGTCAGTTGTTGAAAAAAGAAAATCTGAATTAATAAGAAAATATATTAATAAAAGACCGAAAATGTGATGCTTTAATCTTATTTTTCTTATTATTAAAATGTAATTAGTCATATGGTTTCCAGAATTTAGTGATTTTAAAAAGTCGTAAAGAAGTTCCTGAAATCTACAATTGTACTGAAATGTACATTTAACACATTAATTTACGTTAAAGAACACATTTCTCTTTCTCTTTTTCTTTTTCTTCACAATTTTTGTTTACATACTCTAATCTAGCTATGTACATATTTCAAAACATCATTAATGTATGCAGAAAATTGTGATTATAAAATAAATGTATTGTATGTATTCAAATCTAATTTATAGATTTTTTTTTTAATAAAAAGCAATGTTGTGTTGTGGTAAACAAAATTTTTAACCTTTTTTGTAGTTAACTGTAAAATTATGTCTTGCTTGAATCATTTGATTTAGAGTTGAAATAAATAGAAAAATCTTAATAGCATCTGTAATCAAGAGGAGAAAAAAAAATCGCTTTTTTTCAATGTTTAGTCAGTTTTTAGTCACTTATTCTATATTATTTGTCACTTTTCTCACCTTTTTGAAAGTACCTGAGCAGTTGCAAACCTGTTTATATATCTACATATATGGTACAATCATGGCCGTAACTAGGGCGTGACAATGGTAGCATTTGCTACGGGCGCATCAACCTTAGGGGCTCTTCACCATAAGGAAAATGGGATCTGAAAGAGGATAACTCGCCAGGAATAAAAATTATTAAAATTTGAAAACAAAAAAATTTAATTATAAAATCCAATATGTTAAAAAAAAACAATTTTTTTAAAGGAATTTTCTTATTTTTTAAAATGGTTCGAAAGATTAAACTTCGAAAGACTAATATGCTTTAATATAAAACTGGACGTTCATTTGAAATTTTGAATTTATTGATGTTATTAAAACTAAATTTAAATTTAGAAATTCACCAGTTTTTTATGAAAATTCAAAGTTTAAATAAAAAATATTCTCCTCAAATAAACTATTCAGTTCATCAGCAAAACAATATTCCCAAAGTGTTCAAAAATATATTTAATTATTAATAAGGTAAAAATAGAAGGAAAATAAATTAATATACGAGAAACATTTTAATAATAAAAAAAACATTTTGAGTTCATTCAAAATATATGATTTGTAAAACATGTTTATATATTTTCTCACTATATTTGGCGACAGAGGCGCAGAATAGTTTTTTTGCCACGGGCGCTAAAGGACCTAGTTACGGTCCTCGGTAAAATTTTGCATTGTAATCAAATTAAATTTTATCTAATAATCATGTATTTGATGAACAAATTTCACATTAAAATATGCATAAACAAAAATAGAATTTTTTGTCATAACAACGCCTTAATAATTATCCTAACACATTTATATATTGCTTCACCGATTAATAGAATGATTTAGCGTTATTCATACATTGTTCTGTTAGTTTGGGATATATTTCATCAGTTTACTTGTCCAATTTCATTACTTAGTCGTGAAGGGACTATCTAATGAACCGTATATCATCTAATATTTGTGTGTGTTGTATAGCCGTAATAATCTCCTTGGGCTTTATAAATCAATAATTGATCTTGCATGTTTCTGTAATCCAACTCGTATGTTGTTCTCGGGAAATGATATATAAAGAATTCCTGTGCAGAAAGAAAAATTCCTCGCTGATCGTCTAATGGTGTTGTAGCAATATTTTTTGTAGAATAATGTGAATTTGAAACATTTTTATTTGCTTTAAAGTAGTTGACTCACAAACATTTCCATTGCAAAGCATTAATAAAATAACCATCTGCTCCTGCCTAACAAAAAAATGCATTAATGCTTAGTTATTTACCTGAGATTTTTTAAAACAGAATCATTATAACATTGGTAACATTTATTCTTTGTGCTACATGGAATTCTAGTGCTTTTAAAACGATGGAATGTGATATAACACAAAGATTGCGGCCCCTGATATTGGGTGACTAATTGAGCTTTTAAGTCGATAAAACGAGATCATTTGTACAGTTAAATACTAAGAGTGTTAATAACAATTTTAACGCTGTTTCGACATTGGAAGTGTTGTATTTTTTACGTTTATCGTAACTGATTAACGTACAAGAGATTTCAGATAATGGTATATGTTAAGTACAGTCGAACCCCGTTTAAACTCCATCATCGTCCCGATATCATTTAGGCGATATTATAGAATTAGAAAATTATAACAAATTGAAATTATATATACATTCGCCTTAGACTTTAAATGGTAAGAAATTATGAATCATGGTTTGTATATTATCTATACATGCATGATCTCTATTGACAATTATAGCACATTGAGTGGCATTCAATAAAATATTATAATCACTCAATATTAAATTATGGATTTATAATAAAATTGAAATTATTTGTGTAATCTCTTCAGATTTTGAACGGTACGAAATCATTGCTTATATATTATTTATACAAATTTGCTGTATTGACGATAATATCACATTTAGCGACATATATTTAAACATTACATTAACACATTTTTAACTTTTTGTGGACAATTATTTCTTTGATTTTAAAGTATGATTCAGTAATACTGAATTCGACAAATGTTTGTACATAATTAATCGTATGAAACAAAAATATTTTACACTATTGAGACAGTCAGATTGTAAGATAACAATTTGAAAATTCAGTTTAAAAATTATATTTGTTGTCCATTACTTGGAGTTATAAAGAGTTGGCAATTCAACGGATTGTAAGTCCTATAAGGAAGATATGATTTTACAAAAATTTAGCGTTGTAACCGGTTGGCGGTATATTGGGGTATGTCTGAAACATCGGTATTGGGAAGTCTTCTCAAAGTGGAGGCCCGGATAAGTGTGCCGAATTCACCTCCTTAAGTAGAGAAGGTGCATGTTTGTAAACAAATACGAGTGCTGACTACAACTGAACTTTTCGTTGGCAAATCATTATTTCTTGTTTCCATTGTATCTTATGAGCTTCGATATGGATAACGTATACAACAAAACTAAGTTTTATTTAAGGGAAAAGGAAGGAAATATCAGAAACAGGCCAAGTAATTCAAAATAGATTTTTTTAGCACTTACAAAAGTATATATATTTTTTAAAAAATTAAACACTTTACACAGTACTATTAACCCCTTCCGGTACGATTTAATAATGAAAAACTGTGCGTGAAGTAACCATTTACTTTTTATTTAAAAAACTTGTTTTATTTTACAAGTCTTACATATTCTTTATTAAAATCCACTTTTTACATAGTGTTAAGTATCAGAAACGGTAATATTAAGATAAGTCTTCGAGCTAGTGGTACTTTTCAAAACAAAGTGCAAAGGAATTCTGAATTGTTTACATCGCCAGGGAGTCTCACTTCTAATTTGATTCTTGTAACACACATGGCATTTCTTAGTAGGTTTTCTTTTATTCTGACTCATCAATTTGGCAGTGACTTGTACCAAGAAACTTTAAATAAACAATATGTAATAGTGACCTTGGATTTCCACAAGTGACAAAAGTGTTGCTAAATTCAGTTCACTAGAAATTTTAAACTAAATTAGTTATCATATTTATCAGTAACTTTAGTCGCATGACGAGTGTAGCTCGTCATTGTGCGGTATGGAATGAAAAACCAATGACGAGCTAGACTCGTCATTTTACCGGAAGGGGTTAAGTATCATAATCGAAGTATAACTACTTTGATTGTGTTAACAGGCACAATAAAATATTACATAAATAAGACTCTAATAAAAATATACAAAACCTCATCATTTTAAGGAAAAAAAATAATTATATTTATAGGTACAGTACTTCTCCCAAAAGCATAGAAAATACATTAGAAATATGAAGAAAAACAACTTAGTAATAATAAAAAATTTCTTAGAGCATAATAATTTTATATAATCTATTACATTACAGTGAGGTTAACGTTTTATTACCATTCTGAAAACGTTTGCCGCAAGTTCTCGAAGAACTTTCAGTCCAGTCTTGCCTTTTTTAAGCTTTTATCCAAAGCAATGTAGGATCTTTAGGAAAACAATAAAATCCAATATATTCGCCTTTTTTGAAACGTTTAGTACAGCCATAAGCACAACAGCTTGTTACCATTTTCAGATAATTGGCAAAATTAAAACCTCCAATAACAAACACAATCCGTAGGAAATTCAAATGTTTTGCCAACGAGGAAGTTGAGCTGCAATTTTTGCTGTGCCTGACGTCAGGCGCACATTTTCTATTAATCAGGCCCTTACTGAGTAAAACTCCCAAACTCTCTTCTTCTGCAGAATGTATATTTTACGTTATCGATATTGAGAAAACGAATTCAGGAGTTCAAAAATATAATGACCTTTCAAACAGTGCGTATTTTATAATTATTCATATTTCAAATATGATGTATTTGTTAAAAATTTTGTAGAATTTTAAATTAAAGAAATTTATCTATAACATATTTAAGCTAAAAAGTAAAAATCTCACTATGAAATATAATTAATTTAACTTCATTTGTAATAAACATTCATATTTTCCTATCCATATTTTATTTCTCTGATTAAATTAAAAGTATTTTTATTTACTGGTGATAATATTAATTTGATCTTGTATCTGTTTACGCACGTGTCTGTAAAAATTAAAAAATATATAGATTATTCCGTTTGAAATATTCTTTCTCCATCTCCTAATACATTATTCTATAAAATATTCTCATTATTTACCTAGGATTTCATTTACGGTTCATTAATTTTATTAAACTAAACCTTTGTGTTTACGACAATGTTATTTTTCCCTAATTGATACTTTCCGTATTGTAATTAAACTTTGATTATTATTTTCAGTTTTATACGTATCTGGTATGTAAATATTTAAAGCTTCTGCTTTTTTTTTTCACATATAGAATATGATGATAAAATTATCATTCATTTATTGTACAAAAATGATTTCAGATAGTAGCGTTGAATATGTGGAGGTCTCTTATCGTTGAAAATAAAATCTTAACATTTAGGCATTAGCTGCTGATTATATGCAGTCAGTCAATGTGGAACTCGTACTCTAAGTTTCGTGTTCAGTTTGAAATTTTAAAACATCAATGTTTTGACAATTTTTTTAATTAAATAATAAATAAAGGTCCTAATAAATATTTTTACACTCTTAGCTTTACACAATATTTAAACAATGTACCTCTTATTTAGATGGATGTAGAAAAACGGGGTTGAAGTATACTATGCAAAACATATTTTCGGTTTAGTACTTTAATGGATATTATATACGCATCGTAACGTTTTTTCTTGTAATGATTTTCGTACTTTTTACATTTAATCTCAAATTAAACATAAAAAGTGTCTAGTGGGCAAGATTTTCTTTGACTGGCTGTACTATGCATTATATTGTCGGTTTATTTTAGTTACAAGGTTATTTTATACATTAAAAATGATTTATTCCTGTATAATGTGCAATTTATTTTTTACATTTAAAAGTTTGGGACACAAACTCAAATTATATGCAGTAGTAATTTTTAGTACTTCAGGTAATCGCACAATATGCGTGTGGTCATATCAATACAGGTATTTAATGAAGAATATTATAGTAAGTGCAAATTGACAATTCTGGTTCCGATTAAAACGGCTATATCTACATAAAACATTCGTTTTCTCATCACTAATTTGAAAAAAAAAACATCAGAAGTTCTATACTCAAATTATTATATTTGAGTATATTTTCTAGAATCTAGGTATATATCAATGTTTTGCTAGTGTATTATAGCACGAAATTTATTTTATCCCTTCAAAAGTTATGAGCAAACACTCAAGGTCTATACACGGACTAATTTTTACTGATTCAGGTAATCGCACAATATATGTACGAACTGTATTATAGCACGCAATTTATTTTTTCTGTTCAAAAGTTATGGACAACCACTCAAGGTCTATACACGGACTAATTTTTACTGATTCGGGTAATCGCACAATATACGTGTGAATCAATAGAAGTATTTGCGGAAGAATATTAAAATAAGTTGTAAACTAATAATTCTAGCTCCGAGTGAAATTGTTATATAAGCACTATCCTGTGGTTTTCTCATCACTAATTAAAAAAAAAAATAATGCAGATGCTTTAGTCTTATTCTGTATATTTTCTAGAATCCTTGTATGTATAAATGTTTTACTCGCATAGAGCGCAAAATTTATTTTTTCTTCAAAATTTTAGGGCATAATCTCAAAGTATATACACGAGCTAATTTTTGCGAGCTTATATGTATGAAATATGTATTAAAGAAAAATAATAAAGTAAGATGCAGGCTAATAATTGTTTTACTCGTATATAACGCAATATTTTTTTTCTTCTAAATTTTAGGGCATAATCTCAAGGTGTATACACGATCTAATTTTTATGAGCTTATATGTATGAAATAGGTATTTAAAGAAAAATAATAAAGTAAGATGCAGGCTAATAATTCTAGTTTTCGAACGAAATAGATATATAAGCACTATCTTATTGTTTTCTCATCATTAATTAAAAAATAAATAATTAAAGCAGAAACTTTAGTCTTCTCTTACCTTATATTTTCTAGAATCCATAAATGTATTTATTAAGTTCTTGTAAGTATTACTTATTTTTACTTTCAATATTGCCTCTATACTGCATTTCTATATCATTTTATTAAAGAGATCTTTTAAACTTACTCAACCAGAAACTAACAATACGCTAATTTTTTTGAATATATCTCTGCGTTGTTCTTTTTCAAGAATATCAAAATTTTGAGCCTGTTGAGAGGGAAATTCAGGCTCTCTTCAAGTAGATACAATTGCGAATAATAAAAACTCTTATAACTTCCCCTCTTGTTACCGAATCGTTCATCAATAATTAATGTTTC
Source organism: Pardosa pseudoannulata (assembly GCA_032207245.1). Taxonomy (NCBI): domain Eukaryota; kingdom Metazoa; phylum Arthropoda; class Arachnida; order Araneae; family Lycosidae; genus Pardosa; species Pardosa pseudoannulata. The sequence continues at coordinate 151,808,032 of CM063508.1, forward strand.
ACTTTCATTAATATCTTTCTAATCTCTTGAAATTTTTCTGCAGATAGCTCGATACTGCTCCTTATCTAAGTTGTTTTGAGAAAAGTTTTTTTTTTTTCCCTCTTTTCAATGAACTTTTATTACAAGTTTCCCCAATTCATTTCACGCCCTGTCTAATTTTGATCAAAGAATAAATTCCCCCCTTTGTTATTTAAAAGATGAACTTATTAAAGTCGATTCTCAATGCTAATTTATGCCTTTTTTGCAGCCTTTTTCTAAAGACTCTATTAAATCAATATTATGGATGGGTTAAGGGAAAATATTTAAGCCGTACTTGAAAAATCTGAATTAGTGTGCGTTTAAATATTTCTAATAAGGGTGATTGTTATAACTTGCAAAATTAAGTTTGAGAGATAATGTACTCCTCGTCTATATCCTAATTTTAATTTACTTAATTTCACCTGATTTTTTTTGAAAATCAGATTGCACTCGACTTAGGAAATGGATACTTAGAAGTCAACTCTATTTCAAGTAATAAATGCTATTGATTTCTGTAGTACATCCTCTAGCGCAGTGCCGTACACAAGAATGGGGTTTGGAGGGGTTGATACCCCTGAAAACTCTCCCATGGACCAATTCACTGAAAGTAAAATCCTTAAAGTCCTAAAATTTTTAAATTCTTACATAAAGTGAAAGCTTTAACATTTGCAATTAGGCATGAAATTTTACTATTTTCCTTTGAAATTGGGCATTTGTATTGTATTCTGACACTTGAACTATATTTTGTTAAATTATAATATCACACTAGTATTATAGTATAATTTAATAAACTGGTGTGTGCGTTGCATACAAAAATTTGTATGAGTCTAAAACCTCACCCATTAAAGAAGTATGTATTATATTTAACCATTTATCTATAATTTATTGTTTAACACTAGATTGCCCGAGATTTCTTGTATACCTATATTGCCCCAAAACAGTCAAAATGACTGCATTGTGAAAAATAACAAATATGTAACGAAATATGTTTAAAATTAATTTTTAATATTATATAATAAAGGAGGGCGGAAGTAACTACAATTATTCATAAACCCATTTATATGTTATAGAAAAAGTCACCAAATTCTAAGAAATTGTGTCATTATATTTCATAATTGTTTTTCTAATTGAAATTAAAAAATAGTCAAAATGACTGCCTTGGGCAATCTAGTGTTAAATATTAAGTATTCCAGAATGTTTATGCTATTGAAAGATGAACTCTTTACCGAGTTTAGGTGGGGAGTGTTGAATAATTGCTTCGGACGCTAGAGGGCGCCAAGTTAGAAAGGGTTGTAAGCATGCGCTTACTTGAGATTGTAAGTTTCTGTTACGTGTTTGAAGGCGGCGGCCTAATAATACGTTGTGTATAGTCCTTAGTTCATTAAAGTTTGGTTTAAAGATGCTAAATTTGTGTCCACGAAACCACCATCATTTGATATAGAAGCCCATTTTCTTTACTATGCCTAGCAAAAACGTAAAATTAGTAGACTCCCTCTTAATCTGTTTAAATGGATCTCCGTTTTAACACAGCAGAAATTAATTTAATATTAATAAAAAAAAAGAGTAACCACACAAATTACAAAATGTTGAAAATTTGATAATTATTCATTTTGAGCATTGGATAGTGCTTTATGCTATGTGTAAGAGACATCGGATTTCTTTTCTCATACGATGCTTGAAAAAAGAAAATGGCGAAACTCTGCAGCGAGTCATCAAGTTTAAAGCTTTCAGCGGAAAAAAAAAGACTGAATTTTTACTAGTGTTATTTAAAATTTTTGTAATAAATTGACACTTAACAAATGCGTACTTTAAGTATAAAAAAGTATAGAGGCCTGGCTTGAAAATAATTTAACTGAATTTGAATTTAGATACAGTTATGCTGTATCATGAAGTATTTTTTTTATCCTTTTCTTAATTGTATTTTAAATTGACCACAATGAAATTTCACGTTTTGAAAGTTTCTAATTTGTTTCTGTCTGTATATAGCTGTAATTTAAATTGAAATGAGGGGTTTGAATCATAAGCTGCAAATTTTGTCTTTTTGTTTCCTTGTAAATGTTACCCAACATATATGTCCGATAATTTATACTTATGACTGTATGATAAACTAGCTTATGACTTTTTTTTTCTCCTTCCATCTCAAACTTTTTGTTATCTCTCTAAAAGAAACTGTTACTTTCAGATAATAATCTCTATAACAAGAGAGGGCAGAAAAGAAAAAAAAAATGAAAATCACCAGACTTATATCAGGGGCCAGGCTTCTTGTTCTTTCATATTCGAATTTTTATTCCTGTGTTGCTATTGTTCTTAGTATATCTGTGTATCCCCTTTGTTATAATTTTTTTCCCTCTCCGTAACTTTTCCTGTAGTTTTTACGGCTGGGTTACTACGGCTTAGAATAAAGAAAACCGTGTTTTTTATCATGAGTTGCGACACTGAAAAGTTTTTGTTGATTGCAAAGCTGTGTTTGTATTTTTGGTTATGTCCCTTTTCCCCATAGAAGTGGGAAGAAATAATACTGGCGTAAAAGTGAAATCGTATTGCATACTTTGTATTTTTCTTTATGAAAACGAGGAACATTATTTGAAGACTCGAGAAAATGGGGGTATATTTCTCAAAAAAAGTAGACATCTATCGAAGTATTATATTTTCAACCGGGAATAAAATGTCTCTTGGTAATGGAGTTCTATTTTCCAAAAATAGAAAGAAAATTAATATAGATGGCTGCGTTCTGACTGAGGAATATTCTGCTTATTTTAGGGTTGGGAAAGACGAAATGGAGATATTCATCTCCCATTTAAATATCTTTGAAAGGGTTTTTAAACATTATTTGAATATATCAAGGATTTTTTTTCTTTCTCGCATAGAGTATATGGAAAATATTGCAATCGCCCAAATATTTATGGTCAAGAGTTTGATCTTTACGTTTTAGACCCCCTTGAGTTCTAAAATACCATTTTTGGAATTATGCCAAACTGTCTGTGTGTATGAAAGCAAACATAACTAGAGTACGTTTTGACGTAGTGATCGATAGTTTTTTACCAACTTTTGGGTTACTTTCGGTTACTAAATTCATAAAGTAACATGTTAGCGTTTAGACTTAGGCAAAATTAATTTTGAATGCATTTATTATAGCAAAACGGGAGTTTTCTGTCAACTTTTGGGTTACTTCCGGTTACTAAGTTCATAAAGTAACATGTTAGCGTTTTGACTTAGTCAAAATAAATTTTGAATCTATGTTACCATGTTATCATGTTAACATGTTACCGTTTTGCTATAATAATTTTATTATAGCAAAACGGTAGTTTTCTGTCAACTTTTGGGTTACTTCCGCTGTCTGTGCAGATTCAGGGGCCGTTATTTAAGGTCTTAAAATAATGTGTTAGCGTTTTGACATAATAAAACTAAATTTCGAATACACTTACTGCAGCCAACACTTACTATAGCAAAACTGTAGTTTTCTATCAACTTTTGGGTTTATTTCACGTTACTGTGCAGATTATGATGCCGTTGTTTAAATTCCATAAAGTAACTCTTAGCGTTTTGAAATAGTGAAAATAAACATTGAATACGTTTAACTCTAGCAAAACTGTAGTTATCTATCAAATTTTTGGTTACTTCCGGTTACTGTGCAGATTATGATGCTGGTATTTAAGTTCATAGAGTAACGTATTAACGTTTTGGATGTAGTGAAAAAGAAAATGAACACGTTTATACGCATACCGAGAAAAAGGTAGTTTTCAATCAATTTTGGGATTACTTCCAGTTAATATGCAAATTTTGAGGCCGTTATAAGTTTATTAAAGTAACGTGAATGCACACAAACTTCTATATCAAATCTGTATCGGTATCATCACTTCTATATCGGTATTAGAACGCATGTACTTTTATATTTGGCTCTCATTCATCCACAATCCATTTATCACTTTTTGTCGTGTTAATAGCCATTGTGCTTTTGTAAATTTTACCCATTTTTGAAAAAAAAACCTTAGTAAAAAAAAATTGATGAATTATATCTTTATATTAGAATGGCAACAGAGTTTGGAATAGTGAGAGAATTTTCGAACTAAACTAATTTCGTCAGTTTAATCATTAAAAATTTTGGAGTAAAAAATTTCTTCAATTTATTATTTACGTTTTGAATATTTTTAATACTTCACAAAGTCTAGTTAAACTGAGACTTCACAAATTTAAAACATATTTTAAATCTTTCGTCCAAGGTAAGAGTTTATTTTGCTCAATATTGTTTTCCTATAGCTACTGGTATAATTTACACGATGGGTAATTTTTACATAAGCTTTAAGATATACGTCTCCAATTCTATTCTTCTTTGAACAACTTACGACGTAACATTTTCCCCTTCCCCATTTGTTTTAGTTTTTATCTTTTAATTATTATAAAGATTCCGCCTGCCTATTTTGCATAACAATATGCTCAAAAGGGAAATGGTTTTTAAAGCGTCTTATTAAATCTTTGTCTTTACCCGAAATTTAAAAGACACTTAAATCGTGTAGAAAATTTTCTCCAGTTAAAGCAGTACAAACTAGGTCCAGAACCAATCTAGTTAACAAATTTAAAACAGATTTTAAATCTTTTGTACAAGGTAAGAGTTTATTTTGCTCAATATTGTGTTTTCTTACAGCTATTGGTGTAGAGGATTTAATTTACACGTTGGGTAATTTTTACATATGCTTTAAGATTTAGGTCTCCAATTCTATTCCTCTTTGAACAACTCAAGACGTAACATTTTCCCTTCCCCATTTGTTTTAGTCTTTATCTTTTAATTATTAACAACGTTTCGCCTGCCTATTTTGCATAACAATATGCTCAAATGGGAAATGGTTTTTAAAGCGTCTTATTAAATCTTTGTCTTTACCCGATATTTAAAAGACACTTAAATCGTGTAGAAAATATTCTCCAGTTAAAGCAGTACAAACTAGGTCCAGAACCAATCTAGTTAATGTGCGTTTATTCAACCTGTGTCGCAAGTTTTACAGCATCCGCCCGTGAGTGGGTGTCGAATTACATATTCAGAGGAAAAAATAGAATGAGTGCAGAGAACTAAGCAGCCATAAATGGCTTGAGAGAAACTGACAAACTAACTACCAATATTTTTTTTTAATATTCTAATGCAATTTTGCTTCTCGTTATCGTATAAAATCTCATGCTGCGCTATTTATACCAATCTAGTTAATTGTAATCATGCGGTAACTTTTAACATATTTTTTAACATTACGTAATATGAATTTTCACGCTTGGCAGTGACTAACAAATTAATAACCAACAATTTTTTAATTATCGGAATTCTAAAGCAATTCCTTTCCATTGTCTCTTTAATTTTTCACTTTTTCATGGAGCTTTCTATTAATATTTAAACAGTTATGACCTGTATTTTTATAATATTGTTTGTTAAGGTTTAAAGAAGGACACTGAGCTTTTTGTGCTGTATATACATGGTTTCCGCGCACCGGGAAAGTCATGGAAAATCATGGATTTAGACAATGGATTAATTTTGTCATGGAAAGTCTTGATTTTTCAAGTAAAATGAGTAAAAGTCATGGAAATCATGGATCCGCTAAACTATCGATTATAAAAAATGCATTGAATTGTTTAATTCTATTTTTACTTGTCATTTGGCTGAAGTTACTGAGTTTGGTATTATGTATTATCCTATTGACGCTATTGTCAAGTAAAATTTGTTCACCAAGGAAACTCAAAGCAAGAAAGCTTAATGGGTGGGTAAATGTATATTATTCTGGTTTTTTCTTAAATTGTAGATTAAAATTTTATTACTATAATAATTATTCTTTATTAAAATTAGTTAAGATTTTTTGCACAAAATATAAGTTTATCTTTAGGGATATTGTATATAAATGTTATAGGGTTATATTTGTCTATTATTCATGGTCACCTGGATAATACCAAATTGGAAACATTTTGATTGAAAAATTGCTATATGATTAAACTTAGGTATGTAGATACAACAATTTATTTTTATGTATGTGAGTTTATTAACACTTATAAAGTAAGTTTATAGTTTTTTTTATGATAAAATTCCTGTAATTTCTCTAAAAGCATATATTTTATTTGTATGTACATCAGAAGTTTTATTCGTATATACTTTAACGAAAGCTTTTTAAAGTCATGGAAAATGATCTGCTAAATCCGGGAAAGTCATGAAAAGTCATGGATTTGAAAAATTTTATTTAGGCAGATACCCTGTATATATCTCACGAATTGGGTATACGGCCTTCGATCTAGGAACCCCGATTTAACATCACACTCTGATCGCTTTTACTAACTTCACTTGTGTATCAGTTGATATTTTGAATCCAATTTTTAACTACTTTTCTGAGGAGCTAAAGATCTGAAATTTTGCGTATAAGTTCAATTTCGGTGACACTACAGTATTCAATCATAAAAAAAAAAAAAAAGATGAAATAGAGAAGAAAAAATAAAATCATTTTGAAAAATGCTAAAAGCTGTTCAGCTTACTTGTAATCCCTATACAAAGATTTTAAACTAGTATCAGCATCTATTTGCAAAAGGCATAATTAAAAGTTCAAACAAAATGTTTACTTTTTATTGCATTTTTTAATCGCTTTTCTTATTTAAATAAAGGTGATTAAAAAATTCTTTTTAGTACGTATAGATTATGTCTTTGCCGTATAAAACCTCCTATTCCACCTAATTTGTAGAAATATATTTAATTTCAACCATGCGGTAATTTCTAATTTTTTTTTTTTTTTTTTTTTTTTTTTTTTTTACGTGAAATAAACCTATATTAATACACAAATAATTTCGCGAAACATCCTTTTTAAAAAAGATTTGGAATTCTAAAGCAATTTAATTCTCTTTCTTCGATGTTCCGATATTTTAGATTCCGTGCTATTTGTACAAATCTAGTTCATTGTAAGCGCACGGAAGCTAATTTTTTTAACACTTTACATACGGGAAATCTATTTGTACAGTGCATTTATCACTTTTTGTCGTGTAATAGCCAATTTGCTATATATAAACATTACCCATTTTTTTAAAGCATTAGTAAAATAAAATTGATAAATTTTTACTTTATATATTAGAATGCCAGCAAAGTTTAGAATAGAGAGATAATTTTCGAAGTAAACTAATGTCGTTAGTTTAACCATTAAAAAAAAATTAGAGTAAAAATTTCCTTGAATTTGTCATTTATGTCCAGAATATTTTTGAGACTTCACAAATGTAAAACAGATTTTATCGAACTACAGTTACGAATTAATTACCTACATTTAAATATTTGAAATTCTAAAGCAATTTATCTTTTCCTTTACCGTTTAAATCATCGTATTCCATCCTATTAGCACAAATCTTCTAGTTTCAACCGTGGTGGGAATTTCTAATTCTCTTCAATTATTTTTTTCTTGCAGTTTAACTATTACATAAATAAGATAATTTCACGAAACGCCTCTTGTATCAAATTTTGAAATTTTATAGCAGTTTCCGTTTCCATTAAAATCTTATATTCCTTACTATATGTAGAGATTTAGTTAATTGCGGCTGTAAGGTATTTCTAATTCTTTATAATATTTTTACGTGCAGTGAATATATTGTTACACTAAAATAGAAAAACGCACTTTCTTTGAACTTCACTTACGACGAGTCTCTATTCACACTTGACGGTAGCTCACAAATTAACACAATTTTTTTTTCAATGTTTAAGATTCTAACGTAATTCCTTTTTCCTTTACCGTATACAATTTCATATTTCATACTACTTATATAAATCTAGTTATTTAATTTCTAATATGCATATGTGCGTATTTGTGGATATAGCTAACTTTACTTGCAGTAAATTTGTATTTACATTTGACATATTAACTATAAATATGGTTTCCGCCCACTTGGAAAGTCAGGGAAAGTCATGGAAAATCATGGATTTAGACAATGGATTAATTTTGTCATGGAAAGTCTTGATTTTTCAAGTAAAATGAGTAAAAGTCATGGAAAGTCATGGATCCGCTAAACTACCAATTAAAAAAATGCATTGCATTGTTTAATTCTATTTTTACTTGACATTTGGCTGAAGTTACTGAGTTTGGTATTTATGTATTATCCTATTGACCAAGTAAAATTTGTTCACCAAGGAAACTCAAAGCAAGAAAGCTAAATGGGTGGGTAAATGTATATTATTCTGGTTTTTTATTAAATTGTAGATTAAAATTTTATTAATATAGTGATAATTATTTTTTAATAAAAATTAGTTAAGATTTTTGCTCAAAATATAAGTTTATCTCTAGGGATATTGTATATGAACATTATAGGGTTATATTTGTCTATTTTTCATGGTCACCTGGATAATACCAAAGTACCCCGAATTCAAATTGGAAACATTTTGATTGAAAAATTGCTATATGATTAAACTTAGTATGTAGATACAACAATTTATTTTTATGTATGTGAGTTTATTAACACTTATAAAGTAAGTTTATAGTTTTTTTTTATCATAAATTTCCTGTAATTTCTCTAAAAGCATATATTTCATTTGTATGTACATCAGAAGTTTTATTCATATATACTTTAACGAAAGCTTTTTAAAGTCATGGAAAATGATGTGCTAAATCAGGGAAAGTCATGAAAAGTCATGGATTAGAAAAATTTTATTTTGGCAGATACCCTGTACAAATGTCTCTTTCCTTTAGCTTATAAAATCTTAGATTTGTACGAATCTTGCAGCAAAGCAGCAACTTCTATATTCTTCCCTTTGCTTGTAGAGAATTATATTTACACACAAATAAGGTAATATCACTTAAAAGATGATACCTCAGATTTACCACTCTTCATGCTCTCGTCGAAATAAATATGGCGTAATTGTTTCAATAAACGGAGTTCCGAAAGTATATAAACAAATACTAGCAGTTCGAATTATAAGAAAAATAAATACTAAAAATTAAATTATTAATGTTGACTGTTGAAATGATGAACCTAAAGTACATCCACGATTGATGCTTCAGGTAGAAGATCCTTTCAAATATTTTAACAGTGCTGTGTACTTTTTGGATTTTTATCGACTTATAGTTAGTGATCCATGTGTGTTTTACGGAGACATACTTGATTTACATTTTGTTAAAGCAATTACACATGGCGAATGTAATAAGTGTTCGGTGAAGTATCCAATTTTGAGAAAATGAAATATTTATATGATGTAAGAACGAAAAGCAAATTTTCCCTTTCAGTTACAGAACTTGATTTCGTTAGTTGCACTGAGATTTATCTTTTATTGGATTTCTTGTGTGATAATTCAATCGTTCTAATGTATATTCAAGATTCATAGGATGCTTAAAGCTATAAATTTATAAAGGTGTAACCTTTAGAAGAATTTATGACTTTATAAAATAAAGCTATACTTCTATTTTACTTTTAGAACTTATGAGAAATATTTTAAAAGTATAGTAGAACTTCGACTAACCGAGGTTTTTGTTAACCGAGGTAATTTTTTTTAATATCTTTATATATATATATATATATATATATATATATATATATATGTATATATATATATATATATATATATATATATATATATATATATATATATATATATATATATATCTTTATATATATATATATATATATATATATATATATAATATGTAATGTTACGGACTTGTCGATGGGGGATTGCAGTCATGGCCATAAAAATGATACCGCTTCAGCTAAAGATCTTTATTAAGATAAAGTTGATGGACGGGTTCCCACTTCATCATAGAGACAGGACAAACTGAAGGGTCAGCTAGCATGAAGTTCTAAGTACAAGACACGTAACACCTGGGTCAACATCTGTGGGAAAATATCTAGAAAAATCTGTCTCCGTCAGCGTCTATCTCCTTTTTATTTCGAAATTTCCTAAATTGTCCGCTAGGGCCATGTAGGATTATAATTGGTCAGGCCCCTTCTCCGAGGGCGTAAACTGTAGCCCCAGTGGTCAATTTAGGTTAGGGGTTAAAAAGGGGAATGGAAAATAATGCGGGAATTTTTACCCTTGATTTAAGTTTTAAAAAACCCTGAGAATTTCCCTTACACACACACACACACACATATATATATATATATATATATTGTGTGTGTGTTTATGTGTATGTATTTATATGTGTGTATGTGTATATATGTATGTGTATGTACTATATTTGAGAGAATAGTGGATTTGCCAAAGTGTTAAGGGAAATTTTTTAGGGGACGTATTCTCTACAATAATCTTCTGCCCACAGCTGCATTGGAAGACCATTTTTATAAAAACAATAACAGAAGGGTATCCAGAGTCAGCAAAAAAGAGTGGACACCAAAGTCACGTTTTTTATCCTTTCTTTTTTTGTTTTTTCTCGAAAATATAATTTTAATAAATATTTATAATGTAAAGGCAACAACCATTTTCCATTTCCCTTCGTAATATATAGAAAAAAAATTGAAAACATCGACCTTACATTTTGATCAGCTTACCGCTCTCTTTACCTTTTTTTTTCTCCTACTTTTTTTGGCGTAGTATTCTGCGTACAGCTTTATTCTTTCCGCATCCTTCGACCCTCAAACCATACCTTCTTTAACTTGCACTTATTTTTTATGACCGGCTGTCGAGGCAAGGAACAAGGGGGAAAAGAAAGATAGAATGAAAAAAAATGTAGATATAGAAATAAAAATAAACAGAAAAAAATACGACTTTTCCGTCACGAATTGAGACACCGGGCAGTTTTCTGTGATTGCAGTCATGTTTATATTTTTGGCGTTAGGTTTTTGATCAGGAAAAGGAAGGTAGGGAGAAAACAAACAAACAAACAAATAAATAAGCAAAGCGATGGAAGTCTAGGATATGTGACGTGTTTTTATGAACATTCGAAATCGAAACTTTATGGATGAAGTGAAGTACAGTGTTAGTATTATTCATTGGAGTGTCTGGGAGCGGATCGGATAAATTCCGAGCAATCTAACATGATTGTACGACAGTTCTGAATAAAAAATTTTGGGCGTGTGAAGGAAAGTTTATGTAACGTAGAATATTTTTGTTATCGCTGTTTTCGGAAAGTTTTTGAAATTGCATTTGTGCCTTGGCGCATCAGTCGACCAGTTCTTTGAAGGCGAGCGAAAACTTGATTATCACGTTCTTGGAGTGACCGTAAAATTTTCTCCATTTTATAGCCAGTAAAAACTGTTATAATACTAAATGTCATATATGAGATTTTTGGAAATTTTCTCTCGCCTTTTCTTTTATTCGTAATTTTTTTTTTCTACATCAGCTCTACAGCAGATTTCAGGCCAAAGGTGTCTCAGTTTTCCCCATCTTGACCTGTCCAGTGTAGTACCATTTGAGGTGCTCCTGTTTTAGACGATAATGGGAAATTGTCTCATTTCAAGCGTTCAGGTTGAAAAGTGTTGTTGTTCATTCCTGTTTCAGGCAGTGTATTTTTTATATTACTATAAATGACGTATACCGGTAGCGTTCCGGTAGGCTCTCTACCACACGTCTTCACGAATTCGTTGATTAAGTGAGTTTCACATGTATCTTCATTTTTCATTCTGAAACAGTCTTTCTGACGCACGCTGCTTTTTCAGGCTTGCAATTCCGTCACTTTTCTCACCTTTAATCACTTTTTTTACAATTGATCACTTTTAGTCACTTTTTTCTTGGTGTATCACAGCAAAAGTCTAGTGTTGAAAAAAAAATCATAATTACACACATATATTAAATATGTATCCAAAAAATATATTAAAAATATATCCAAAATATTTAAATAAAAGACCAAAATGGGATGCTCTAATCTTATTTTTTTTATTAAAATGTAACTGTCATGGTTTCCAGAATTTAGTGATTTTAAAACGTCGCTAAGAATTTCCTGAAATCTACATTTGTACTAAAATGTGAATTTAATATATTAAAGTAACTTACGTCAAAGCATACATTTCTCTTTTTCTTTATCTTCACAATTTTTGTTTAGATACTCTACTCTCGCTATGTACATATTTCAAAACATCATTAATATATGCAGAAAATTTTGATTATAAAATTAATGTATTGTATGTATTCAAATCTAATTTATAGATTTTCTTGAATAAAAAGCAATGTTGAGTTATGTTAAACAAAATTTTTAACCTATTTTGTATTTGACGCTAAAATAATGTCGTTTGATTTAGAGTTAAAATAAATAGAAAAATCTTAATAACAGCATCTGTAATCAAGAGGAGAAAAAAATCGCGTTTTTTTTTTTCAATGTTTAGTCACTTTTTAGTCACTTATCCTGTATTATTTGTCACTTTTCTCACCTTTTTCAAAGTACCTGAGCAGTTGCAAGCCTGCTTTTGAATAAGCGAATCGATTTTCATATCTGTAATGCATTCTTGTATTATAATTGTAATGAACTACATACAACAAAAACTGGGTCTCAATTTTTGTCGGAAGGTCTTTCCGTTTTAAAAAATATAAAACCGGAAACAAGCGATAGTTATACCGAATCAGGAGATGCCATGAAAGTTTAAGTCTTTTGATGAAAATGTGATATTGAAAAAACAAGACCATTTGTGTGCTCCCGAAATTACAAAGATTGTTCGGGAAACTGTGAAAGAGCAAGAGTTGAAAAGTTTTGGGAAATTCATAACTATTCTAACGATACAAAACGATTTTAAAAAACGATAAAAAAGGGCGAGGAATATTGGGTAAACGTGCTCAATAGCCTGTGAAATTTATTTTGGAGCCAAATTAGTTCGTATCGCCAAATATGAAATGAGAACAGAACCTCTATCTCAGTCGGCAAAGGCAACGCTCTCGTAACTGCAGGGTTGCGGGTTCGGAGCCCGAGCCGGCTAAGATCCGCCGTGTTCATTAAAAGTGACTAGGGCACTTAAAATATGTTCGTGATCACAGTGTCCTCCAAGTTCTCAACCAATACCTCTGGGAATGGCAGGCCAAGCCGATGGGTCTTCTGCTGGGTCTCTGATTCAAAATTATGAAAACCCACTTGAACAAAAGTCGTACTTTCACCCTTGAGATGATCGTTAAAAGGAAAGTCGCACACCTTTGCCTTAATGCGAGTAGCGTATGGATCAATCGTGCTTGGTTTGACCAAGTGGTATCAGAAACAACAATAACAAATATGAAATTGCTCTTTCAAATGGGAATATCAAGAGAATTCTCTATCTCCCACCGACTAAAACGGGATAATCATCGTCCATTGTCTCAATTGGGAAGGCTTGATCGGATCATCACCACATATCCGACTAGACTGTATTCCAGCTATTGGCATTAAAACTATTGTCCATTAACCTTTTTTTTCACATTGTCCAGCTACCTCGTACGTGGCCCACCTATTCTCTTTCTTTTTGGTGTTTTGGAATGTTATTTTTTGAACGGAGTTTTCTTTGGAATACCTATATACATTCCCAAATCATCTTCTAGTTTAGGAAATTCATAAAACAATGTTTTTTAAATATAGTTTTATGAATCTCCATAATTAGTAAGTACAAAAGGTTAACTTTTGAAATGATTGATTTTGCTGATAAAGATAATGTTTGCAATAAGAATGGCTTAATGCAACGAGCATGCTGCGTAAGTACATAAGATTAACTTGTCCAGTAGAATCTTTACGTTAAAGAAGTTGTGTGATTCTTATTGCAAATATCATCTTCTATATAAGCTAAATCATTCATTTATGAGCAGGAAATTGAATGATGCACAAATACAATACAATGTGTATGCTTTGCTTTTTGTGCATTTTAAGCTTTGATCTCTTATTCACTATCAAATTATGTATTCTGCAGATTAATTATTTGCCGTTTCAAAACTTAGTCTTCATATATGAAATTATAACAGTTTTTCTTTTTCGTTTTATATATATTGAGTAGTTTTTACAATCGTGCTTAGTAAATGTATCGTCCCTTTAAATGATTAAAGCATTGATTGTTTTAAAATTTAACATTTTTTAGTTGAGTCGAAAGAAGAAAATAAGAATGCACAGAAAACTGTTTATTTATTATCAATAACATAGGTTTGTTCAATTTACTTTGCTATCTTTTTTCGCTTATGTAACGCAATAACGAACGATGTACAAACAGGGATTTTATTTTTCCAAGTTCTGGGTTCAAGAACTGAACAACTACCTAAAAAAATAAAGAATATCTTCTGGAGGAAAACTAATGTGATACATCAGAACTGTTGTTTTCTCTTGGGCTTTTATCGTTGTTTTTATTTGTCAAACATCGATAATAATGATGAACATATCAGAAATATTTAATGTAGCTTTTGAAATGGTATTTTTATGTTACATTTGAATAGATACCGTTTGTTGTAATAATTCCATTATTGTTATTGCTACAATAAGATCAATATTTTATACGTTTAATAAATGTCTTAACATAATTAAAAATTATACAAACAGTTGCAGATTATTCTGCTTTAAAATTCTAGTTTGAAGTACAGTTAACTCTAAAGGGAAATACAGTCACTGTATTTCCCTTTAGAGAAATAAAATAAATGCTTTGTAGTTTGAATATGCGGAGAAAAGCTAGATTTTATTCATCACCATAAGCAGTATATTATGTGACTAAAATTGATATTTTAAATCAGCAATTACCTATAACTTATTGCTGTTGAAGCATTTTACTGTAATTTATGTTATGTGTTCTTAAAATATCGTTAGAATACGTTGATAGAATAAATTTGCTACCAATGCGTAAGAGTAAAATGTCTGTTGAATATTTTCAGAGATTCGAACTGCTGTATTGTAATAAACTAAAGTGTCTGAATAAAAAATTGTGAAAATGTTTAATGCAGTGTTTCATTTAAATTGTTTTTGAATGAAATTTATAAAGCGCCACCATCTTTGTGAAATTAACCTAATGGGAAATTCTTTGAATACAGTGAAGAATATTGACCTAAATTCTTTCTTTTGAGAATCCATTTTCTATAAAAAATAAAATTCTTAGGATTCGAACGGGGGCAAGAAACCACATCCTCTCAGAACTATTTCACCAACCCCTGTTGGAAAGGAACAATTGCCGTGTTTTGCTCCCTTTCCCCCCTTTCTCTCAAGGTCATTATAGGTTAGCATTTGTATTCTACCGGAGTATGTAAAGGACCGACCCAAAAGCCAGACATGCTACTTGCTCCGCGAAAGCATGCGTGTTGGGAAAGCAGAAAGACAGGTTGGGACTATTTTCGCATTTTTTTTTTGGTGCCTTTCTTCAATTAACGCTAAGGTTCCAAGAACTTTATGCGGCCCTAATAGCTCCTCACTTGCACTGGCAAATTCCATTAATTTTCCAGACACATATATCTGAATCATTTGGTCCGTATGAACGTTCACTATCTGGCTTTAGTCTGGAATTTGAAGACAGTCGTGTGTGTCTGAAACAGATAGATGGGAAGACTGCTGAGAGACTAAGAAAAAGCTGTTTCAAGGAACGAAATTTATTCATTTTAATTTTAAGCATTATTTTTTTAATACGTTCCAGTAACTTTGTTGCATGCAGCTCTTAGAAATTAGTTAATTACATATATTTTCATAACCTGATCACATGTAATTAAAATGATTACATATATTGTGTTATATAATCATATGTAATCATAATTCAATCATATCTAATAGTCTTACTGAGTGGCGAATATGCATATTACTGCAATCGTTTTGAGTTCACCCCTGCTATATAAGCTTAATTTTCTTTTGTTAGCTTATGAAACCTTAGTAAGGCTGCTTACAGAGGTTTTTTCTGCTAAAGGTTTGTTGATTAAGAACTTTGTTCTTAATTTTACTGCCTCTATGATTAATTATACCATTCCTTAGCCGAAAGATTGAGTCTTCGAATGGTAGACTTGAATCTCTATATTCTGGTTTCTAACATCATTCCTGTGTCGAATATAAGCTGTCCATATTGGAAGCAACTAGTTTCTATTTTATTTTTATAGCGTTGCGACCACCATTTAAAATTAGAAGTTTCGTGTTTGCTGTTTGGCAACTGGAAAGAATGTTATTGATATTTAAGTTTTGTAGAAATGTATTGATCTTGGAACAAAATAGAATGTATTGTGTATAAAAATTTCATATAAAATAAATTTATTTTATTTGAAGCTTCTAAAACAAATGTAGTGCTAATACAGAATTTTTAAAAGTGTTAAGATATGGAGGTGGTTTCACCATTTAACTGGTCATTTATTTCTTTTAGTGGTATATTAAACTAGTCTTAAGTTTAAAATCTCATTATGTGGCGAAAGTGTGTATTATAATTACTAATATTGTTTTTTATTTTCTGATGTTATTAATTAGACAGCAGCATAAATGAAAACTGTTAAAATAGGTTAACATTGACATTTAAAAAAATTTATGAAATTGGTGGTACACTTACTTCTACACTTACCATTGACTTAGAAAGTGTTATTGAAAAAGTGCGATCGAAGTCTGTTATTTATACCCTTTATATTTCTAATCTAGTTGTATACCTATGCGATTTTGTATTTATTAAGGTTTTTGAAAAGAAAAAAAGTAATCACCTTTTACCCATGCAGAAAATATCACTCATCTTTTATAACTTCACATAACATATGCATATACTACTAATAGATAAAAGGCTATCACAAAAGTTTATACATATGTCTAATATACAGTAAAAGTAGCAAAGACTTTATAAATTCTTTTAAAACATCACTGATCTATACTCAATATTGTTTAAAATATCACTAATAAATGCGTAATATTTGTTTCAAATATGACTAATCTATATTTAATAGTATTAAAAATATCACTAATCTATACTTAATATTTGTTTCAAATATCACTTTAGACCTTTAACTTTGTAATTAAAAAAATATACTAACCGAAGCTAATATAATTCGTGAGAGAGATTCGTAATATTATCG
>CM063508.1:151829919-151852419 GCA_032207245.1 Pardosa pseudoannulata
TTTACCTGTTTTGTTTGTATTTTATTGCAGTGCTTAAAATATTTAGTAATTACATATTAATTATCAATATACTCGATAATTCAAGATGGTAGAATACCTAAAGCTCGTTTCATTAAGAAGATGTCTATTAATAAACATTTGATGAACGCAGAAGGGGAAGCCGTAAAATAAAGTGCTTAGTTAATGGCTATAAGGAGTTTTCATTTAGGCGAGAATATATATTTGAAGTACTGAAATAAATCTACAGGTATAGAGTCTTAAATTACTTGAAACTAGCCACTTCGTTCTTCCGTCTTGGTAATTGAGATTCGCAAAAGAAAGTTATATTTATTTAAAAGTTTATATTAGCTTTTGAAGCCCAGTGGCGTTCGGGTAGCGCTTCGCGATCCCACAACACTGGTCCGAGGTTCGATCCCTGGGTTGGGCAAGGTTGATTCAGCCTTTCATCCCTTCAATGGGTAGACAAACTGAGGGTCAAGCATGCTTGAGAACTAAACACTGGGAGTTCCGCGTAAGGTTGACCACCTAACTAGTACATATGCTTCGCACCCCAGGGCCGTTGGTCTCGGAAACGGAGATTGGCACCGTAGGCTCTGGTCCCCTAGGGACTGTTGCGCGGAGTTTAGTTTAGTTTATATTAGCTTTTAGATTATGTTAAATGTCTAATACATGCCTTAGTTTGGAATTATATAAACACGATTGCGCGTAAACGGTACAACTTAAAGGCCCAAAGGTGAATCTGATCCGAATTTTTACGATATTTCCGAAAATTTATGCGAGTTTGTTCCGAAAATTATAAAGAACAGATTTTTTCCCCGAAAAAATTCGAAAAGAATTTTCGAAAAAAGAAGTGCATCCTTTTCCTTTGCTATATGTATTAGAAAATAGATATATATATGATATGAATAAAATGAAACAAGAAAATATACAGATATTTTTTTGTATCATCCGATTAATTTCTAAAAAATTTGAGTAATATACATTTTTGATCAAATAAATAGGGAAACGATTAACCTTTTAAAATAAATATATTTAAATTTATGTATAAAGATTAAGAAATTGAATTTTTGTTTCCTAGAAAATCAATCAATTTCACATTGATGTATGTGTGTTTCTATTATTTTATACAGAACTCTCTTATATTTGCAACTCTATAATAAGGTGATATATATTAAAACATGTTGATATATCAATATTTGGTAAACGATATAACACAATATTGAAATTCAGATATCATAAAGCTCTAATTCCGACGTCTGGAATTTAACCTTAATAGAATTTTTATTTTAAATTATTAGCGCTTACTTTTTCAGAAAATTTTGTGTGATGTTCAGAATATTTTTTTAAATCTTAGAATCACCCATGCTAAACGCTTTTAGTTTTGTACAGGGCAGCAAATTTGAATTTGGTACAGTTTTTCGGGACATCGTGCAAAACTGTACAAACGCCCCCCCCCTGTTTTTTTCCCTTTAAATTTTGAGTTGTTGGTAATGCCACTTCGACGAGCCAAGCACGTGAGCCAGAGGCTACTTTGAATAAAGGCGAGTGGATTCACTTCTCATTGATGAGCACTGCTAGAATGAAAGAACGACTTTGTTCAAGTAGGTCATCGTGATTTAGAAGCAGGTACCAAGCTAAAGACCCCCAGGTTTGGTTTATAATCTCCAGAAGTATCGTTTAGGAACTTGGAGAACATTGTGACAACATATATGTTTTATTACGTACCCCAGTTACCATTAATGAACTGTGCGGATTTTTTGACGACATATTTCAAGTTAGTTTTAATTATCTATTTAATTTAAGTTATTGATTTTTACATTTTTATGGCACAATTTGTCTTATCCAATCAATAGGGTTTGGCGTAAGTTTTTGTGATTACAGTCTTTTAATCTACAATTTACTTATAAGGTAGTAAAAGTTTACTCGAATCTTAAAGAAAAAAAAGAGGTTTTTTAATGGGGGAACAGCCTAATTAATCACGCTGTTGATCGATTAAGCAAAGCCGCATATATATACGTACAGCAGTTTTTGCATAATGCACGGACAGACAATGACCAGCTTATTACTTTATTTATGTATGCTTAATATTAATAGCACAATTTGTCTTATCCAATCAGTAGGGTTTGGCTTAAATTTTTGCGACTACAATCTTCTAATCTACAACCTACAGATAAGGAAATAAAAGTTTACACGAATCTTAAAGAAAGATTTAAAAAAAGGTTTTTTTTATGGGAAACAGCTTAATTAATCACGGAGTTGATCGATTAAAAAAAGCCGCATCTATATACGTACAGCAGTTTTTGCTTAATGCACGGACAGATGATGACCAGCTTATTACTTTATTTATGTATGCTTAGTATTAAAAATCAAACAATTCAAGGGGATTAAAAAGAGTAAATAAAGACAATGGATATTTGTATACCTGAGCTAAAACAAGACATTATCCGATTTCCGAATAGGCATAATACGAAAGTGCATTTGCAAACGATTCATCCATTACTATACCATTTTCTTCAGTGCTGAGTAGTCGAGCTGAAAATATCGCATTCAAAATAAATTCTGTCGAGCATCTGGTGCTCGTTAAGGAATAGCCTCCCTATTTTTCTCTCTTATCCTCTTTCATAGCATTCCCTGGACGCCGTACCTTAGATTAGATATTTTCAAGCTTTTCTCTGGAGGGAAATAGCCTTTGAAATGCCACCAGTCACTTCTGAATTTTTGTTGCTGTTAAAAAGCAAAAAGTGCCTAATGTTTTATGGCTTTCCCCAGACGATTGCTGTTAAGTGCCGTAAAAAGGAGAGAGTGAGTGAGAGAGAGAAAGAGTAAGTGAATGTACTTTAGAAAATCGGTAGAAGATATTGAAATATTTTTTGGTACAATTAGAAAGGTCGTTTATCGGAAGAGTTAAGTGATTGTCACATAATCTTCTGGAGGCATAACTACAGTATTTACTGGTGTATAGCGCAACCTATATCCCGATTTTTTACAACAAAAAAAAAGGGGTATCCTCCTATCGAAATTCTAATAAACTCATAGAAACCAAAAGTAAATATCCATACAGCCAGATTAAGGATGGCTGAATAGTACAGCGCTGCTCTTCGGAAGAGTTGGCGGGTTTGAATCCCGCTGCGGGCGTTGTTGTCAGTAGCAGTTCGAATTCGGCTCTAAGCAGTAGGTCCCGGTCTCATTAGTCCTCGTGGTCAAACCAGTAGACCGTAGCGCTCCAAACCGAAACCATACAGCCAGAGCTGGAACTATGTCTTTGGCGCCCATAGCAAAAACTAAATTGTGCCATTAACACCAAATATACTGGGTGGGAATATGAATGTGCTTTCTTTGTATATAATATTTTAAGAATGAACTCGCTGCTCACTAAATTAAGAAACTAACACCTTTACACTATACTTATATATTACATAAAATGGAAGGGTATTTACAACAGTACTTTTTTAGATTTAGCATCTGCGAATAAGTCTGTGAATTCATGGTAGTTCAAGTTGTTTGCGATATCCTTTTTAATGTTCATAATGCATGGTATTTTTTCGCACATTATAAGCATATTCTTTAGTCGTTTCTTTCCTAACGAGGACCATAGACATCTTTTCCCTTTTCAGCTTGTTATAAAGACGTCCAACCGAAACATCGTTACAA
This sequence comes from Pardosa pseudoannulata, assembly GCA_032207245.1. Lineage (NCBI taxonomy): Eukaryota > Metazoa > Arthropoda > Arachnida > Araneae > Lycosidae > Pardosa > Pardosa pseudoannulata. The sequence goes on from CM063508.1 coordinate 151,833,571, forward strand.
GCAAAGATTAAAAAGATACTTGGCGCAGTTACTAGATTTAGATACATACTTTCTCTAGTTCCAGATAATAAATACCTTCTAAAACTTCTTTATAGATTTTCCACTTTTACGGATTATCGAAATATATTCTGATATGCATAAAGGTAAATTTCATAATGTGTGTGTGTGTGTGTATATATATATTGATAATTCGAATTTGTTGTTTTTAAACACTACTTTTAATTAGAATTAGGAAATTTTTTTCAACTTTTCGTTATTCTTATTCGGAGGCTTATTGTCTTCGCTCGGATACCGTTTCCATCCCAGAGGACCTTTAGGAAGCATTTGACATGGTATGGTACACCTGGGACTAAAATAATTCCTTTGTCACTCTTTGGTTCAGACCTGCTTACACTACACAGTTTATCATATACGAAATGCGTGTCATATACAGTGATACGCATTTTAACTCGTATTAGTTATGTTTTTGAACTTATATTCACAAAACATTTGAACTATCACATAAACAGTCTTAGCTACGCTAATACGAACAATCTAACTTCTTGTTAATAAAAAATGTAGGGTTGTAATAATTTAGAGTTTTGGAAAAAAAAATATGTTACAATTACTGTCAAGCATTCGCTCACATAACGCATCGGAATTTGTTGATCATTTTATTATGGGAGCACCCCACAGGTGGCCGGTTCGAGCTCCGTACCCGCAAACTTGCCTTTACGTTATTGCTTCCTTTGCCTATTGAGCTACCTCGGCTCAATATCATTGTAAATGGGACACAATTCTTAGTATCATTCATTAGTTTTGGAGAGTTTTGGCTTCTTGAGATGACCGTGAGAGCCAAAATTGATGAACTCTTACTGTTATACAAAGGACTGTATTTTATTCTTCTTTATCTATATAAAAAGTTTTTGGGCCGCGAAATGGCTGAGTGGTCAGTGGTCTGGGCAACAGTTCGAGTTTGGTAGGCTGACTATAATCTCCATGTACCAGAGCGTGAATAATCTGTGTTCTGGGTCCTTCGTTGGGATTGACGTTTTGGAACAGGTACTGAAATTCAGTAGCTTCTACGATAAATTGAGTCGATTCTCCAATGTGGGATAACGAACGTATAGAAGTGGATTTTCTTACATTGTTAAGGATACATCGTTTAGTGGTCATGTCTTTTGGGTAAAGGGATTTTGCTTGGAGGGTCGGAGACATTTACATGGTCAATTACCCTCCAGAAAGCCTCGCGCTGGAAGTCACGTGATCATACGGGACTGCAATCATCTGTAAGCGCAAAGGATGATGGGAAAGACGGTTTGAAGGGTAGAAAGTAGTTCTCCCCCTCATCCTAGCTAGGGATAATTCTTTACATGTGCCAAATTTGGAAACAGGTACTGAAGTCAGTAGTACCCCCCCTTCCTGAGTACGATCATAATTGAGTCGTTTCTCCAATGTGGATTAACGAACGTATAGAGAGGTATCGGGAAATGAGTGTTTTCTGACATACGAGTATTGTGGAGAAGAAATGTAGTAACACTGTATCATTTAAGTTGCAAGTAGTGCAGTATGCAACAGAAAACAGGTACCATGCTTCAAGTAGAATATTTGGCGTTCAAAGTTAATAATTTAGTGTTATTTGCTCTGTTGACGTACAACAGTGTTGAGGAAGGTTTTTCCCTTTTTATTTATTTTTGCTTGAATACCTGCCTTTATTCACATTTGTATCAGATGGTTACAGAGAGCATCAAAAATATTTCGTGCATAACGTGCCCCATGATTTTTTGCCCCTATTTCTTTTAAATAAAAATGTTCAAGTTATACATGAATAAATACTGCAGTAGCTGTGTTTGATTTGTATGACGCAATTCAGTTCTTCTCCCCACCCTTTACTCAATGTGAAAAAAAGCATGGTAAACCTACGCAAATGTCACTCCTAATATTGAAATTACTGAGCGTTAACTGTACTGTTTTAACCAAACAGTAAGCCGAATAAAATCGAAATACTGCTTTAAAGAAAAAAAGTTTTGGGTAACTGACACTCTGATTTATTTCAAAATCACAACTTTGGAAATTTCGAAACTTGTCCAACGAGAGAGAAACAGTTATGTGGTGTTTTACTGCCTGGGGAGAGAAATGAGGTCTTAATTTAATAGTCACTTAACACAGGCTATATGAGTGACATTTCCTTTTAAACGGCTTGAAGTGGGCGTAATAGCTGCTGAGAAATCATAAAATTTCTCCCCACAGGTCAAACTGGTTTACAAGTATGGGAAGCCACAAAATAATGGTGTCGGGTTACTATGGTGGTTAGGATTACTAGACCTTGCTAAATTTGATTAGTAAGTTGAAAGTGGTTTACGTCGTCTATATTTTGATAAATTAGTCACCCTCTGTTTTTTAAATTTCTGTTGTTTAAGCGTTAAATTACCATTGTTTTAAATTTGGTGTAAAAGAGTTTTATGTTATCTGCTAAAGGAAATTGATGCATGCTCAAAGTGTGCCTGTTTTGACTTAAAAGTCTAAATACTTATACAAAAAAGTGTGTGATATTCTAGGTTTGCTTCATTTTTTTATAAAATTATTCCTCTTAATCCAGTACAATAAAAATGCAGAACAGTTAATTTAGGAGAAATTAAAACTGATATATCACTAGCCGTAATATTAATAAATATTCTACTCTTCTAAATTTTCTTCTGTATATCGATTTGTATTATATTTAGAATGCATTATCATTTACATAATTACCATTGTTATTTATAAAGACTAAATAATCTTAATTCTGCTTCTACCTTTAAGATTTTCTAGAGTTTTGAATTTTTATTTATATCGAAAAGATTTTTATATTCTCAATTCATTCTATAGAATGCAGTTTTCGGATCACTGTAATAAAGTTACATGTTCTACCCTGTATTCTAAATTAAATTATCGTGATGTAACGTATATATTTTTTTTTCCAAAATTTTAAATCAATTTTCTACATTTTTCATTAAAATGTATTAAGACGAATTTTTTCGTGAATTTTGTTCAAGAGCTAGAACAGATCTTAAATGCCACACACACACACACATACATATATATATATATATATATATATATATATATATATATATATATATATATAATGTGTGTAAGGAAAATTCTCAGGGGTTTTCAAAACTTAAATCAAGGGCTAAAATTTCTAGCGTCATTTTGCATTCCCCTTTTTAACCCCTAACCTAAATTGACCACTGGGGCTACAGTTTACGCCCTCAGAGAAGGGGCCTGACCAATTATAATCCTACATGGCCCTAGCGGACAATTTAGGAAATTTCCAAATAAAAAGGAGATACACGCTGTCGGAGACAGATTTTTCTAGAGATATTTTCCCACAGATGTTGACCCAGGTGTTACGTGTCTTGTGCATAGAATTTCATGCTAGCTGACCGTTCATTTAGTCCTGTCCCTATGATGAAGTGGAAATCCTCCACCAACGTTAACTTAATAAAGGTCTTTTGCTAAAACGGTATCATTTTTATGGCCATTACCGCAACCACAAATCGAGAAGTCCGTTTCATTACGCACACACGCACACACACACACATAAAATATACACACACACATATATATATATATATATATATATATATATATATGACACGGTCCACTAAACGACACTAGAGTCCTGACAAAGTTTTCATTCTTTATTCAAATCTCACAGCACACTAATCATCAATTATCTTTAATGGCGTCTCACATTGGCGCCCAACTTTTAACAAAGGCAGCCTTAGCTGCCACGGGTAACCACAGCTCTGACCGTGGAATGTGCATACTGCTGTCTGCTCAGATCATTGCGCGTGAGCCGTATTTATGTGTCTAACTCCTCACGCCGCGTCACTCTAAGTAAAAGAATCCCTAATTAAAATCTCTTAAAATTAATCTACTTTTTAAATTCTGACACACACACACACACACACACACACACACACACACACACACACACACACACACACATATATATATATATATATATATATATATATATATATAATATATATATATATATATATATATATATATATATATAAATTGAAACCCTTTTCTATTACATCCTCTATAGCGAAAAAGATTGTAAGTTCGATTCCGGGCAACCGCCTTTGGAGAATTTTAATTTAATTCTATTTGTCTCTCTGTGTTATTTTTAGAAGTTATTAGTACATTCTTCACTATTACTTTTCTATTCCTTACGAAGTGGTGTACAAGAATATTTCCGCTACAGAATAAAAAGAGCAAATAGTTTGTTTTGTTAATTCTTTGTTTTCTCAACCAAATGTTAAATATTATATAAAGAGTTTACCCTTCTTAATAATCGAATTTCTTTAGTTTTTTGCAACTATCTACGTGACAATGCATCATAAGTCACAAGAAAAGCATTTGGATAAAAATGAAACGTACATTTTAATGTCGGGCTTTCAGTATGTATATATTTTTAGAATGCCTTTATTAGATCTATAATTTTTAAAGATCTCTATTAGTTTTATACTTTGATCATTTTTCAGTTTTGAATCATTTTGTTCTTGCTATTGTTTGTTCTCTTAAGAAAATACGGACTTAAAAGTTTTTCGTTAATTTGTAGATCAGCATAATTTGCATTCTTCTTCCCCCATTACATCTGAGACTCGACCTTGAAAATGAATTCATTAATTCACAGCCTCTAACTTGATTCCACATTTTAATATTGAACTCTTTCGGCAGTATGCGTTGCTCAATATTTACGTCTCTCCGTCAGCTATTTTTGGCTGCCGATGTCTAACCACAGTCGCGTTTTTGGGCATATTCTTTATTTTTGTAGTTTGACTGTGAAGCAAAGGGGGTCATCGCAAAAATTAATGTTTTTAATTTTGAGTTCGTAGACCAGTAATCTTATTTTGCCGTAGGACTGTATGTTGTAAGATTGTATGTTGTTTAGATTTATATATAAGGGAAGGTAGGGATGAATGAGACAGTTTTAACAAAAATATTTCTTCATTGTCAGTTTCGGAATAACCAACTAAAACATTTCAACATGTTTAAAAAATATAAACTTCATAGTAATTGTAAAAATGCAAGTTAAAAAAAAAACCCGTTTATAACAGCAATAAAAGTGTCCTATACCTCCCTTACATGAAGAGGGAGATGGGATATCTTTTTAAAATTTACATAATTTTCAAAAATATTATGAAAAATGACAAAGACTGTGTACCCTCCATGTATATAAGCTTTATTGATTGTTGGTAACTTATATTTTATCTAACATTATACTGTAATAAGTTCATATTGAACGAAAAATATTCCTAATCTGGACTAGTTCCACCAACAATTTTCAATGGGGGCAACTTTGTAATAATGTCTATTTTATCAATGATAGAACAGACAGTTACTTGTAATTACTTAATCCCCCATCTGTAAAGTATGGATGGATGTATATTATAGTTTAGAGGTGAATGAGGTATGTCCCTTCCGTTCTTGAATCATGCTGTTCCATCCATCCCTATACTCAGCATTTCAATGAAACAGCTTATTACTGGAAGCATGCTACTTTTAGGCTTAATTTTAGTGCTAATTCATAAAAAATATATTATTAAATGTATGAAGCATCAAAAACAATGATATCAACATCAGCGAATGAGGTTGAAAGCTTGCCTTCGAAATAAATTATTTATTTACTTTTGGTGTGTCTTGTCATATAAACTCAAAGAACACTGAAACTAAAATGATTCATAGTAGCATGTATGGGGTTATAAGACTCCATTTTATGGAAGATTTAGAAAATAAAAACGGTGTTTATTTTAAGCGTATTTTTTTAATTCCCGTCCATACTTATTCTTCCCTACTAAAGAATCAAAACATTAGACACACTTGGAAATTCAGGCTTTTCTTAATTTCTACATAAATACGTGATTTATTTACAAACTTTGGCTATTTAAAGAACATATTTTTAACATACCATTTAAAATCATGGTCACACTTTCCATTAAAGTCTCAGTGACCTGACCATTTGCGGGATGTATTAAAACCGCTCCCATACCAAAAAAGAAAGGCAAAAAAAAAATATTTTTTTAATCTCAAAACGTCACTGGAAATTGTAAGTATGATTTTTATTAGCTAGTTAGTTAACAAATTGTTTAGTATTTTTTAGAAATTTTAGCTCCAAAGTAATGTTTTTTGTTCTATGATTATTTGATTTAATACAAAAACATTGCTTTAGACAATCAAATATTGTAATTTTAATTTCTCGGGTTTTTTTTTCTTGTAGTGAGTTTAAGAAAAAATAATGTTAACTTTTTTTATAATGATTATAGAAACAAAAGAAGTTCAACCGCATACGGTATTTCCTTCTCAAATACGAAATTAATGAGCTATAAATTGGAATATTTGTTTTCCTTTTCTCATATGTAAAATTATTTAATTTGTGAAATTATTTTCTCCGTGAAGTTTTAAACGGAGTTAAAAGAAAAATTTAAAGTGTTTTCATATTTCTGAATACTTTAACACAACTTTGACAATTTATAGCCTCGTCTTAATCACGGAAACCTGATGATTTCTTTCACAGTTCTTTTTATTTTGTATTTTAACCAGTTTTTAGGGTTTGAAAAAAATAAAGGGGGAAAAATCTTGTTGCAAACAGAAACTTTATTTTTCGGTATACAAAGAAATATTTCTTAAAGATCTTATGAATTTTTCTTATTTTGTGTATAACGAGCAAAAAGCGTACACAAAAGAGTAGTGTGTCATTATAACCTCTTTCTGTTATCTAGTCTAGACAAACACTCAGACAAGTTATAATGGGAGATGGAATCTTACCTTTTTTGGCTGCATTATATGTATTTCCTCTGGGACAAAAGGAAGTTTTGGGTAGATTTTTTTTAACATTGTTGCCTTAAATTTATCTTAAAACTGTACCACCCAGAAGAAACATCAAAGAAAAGATAGTATTATTTTTCATTGTTGTTAAAAAATAATGTTACTAGCAAAGTTATTAGTTATATATAGAATATTAATTAACTAAAAGTTTTTCACGTTGTAATTTTCTTTTAAACACAATCTCCCCGTTTTTATTCTTACGTTCTTAAGCCAACCGTTTCCCTGAAATTTGTTATACCAAACACAAATTTGGCCTTCTAGCCATAGATTATGAGAAAACCAATTTCTCTAAAGCAAAGTTTAGCATACCGCGGATCGCAAGCCACATGCGGCTCTTTGCATATGCGTTTGCGGCTCTTCAAACGTCTGTCTCTATGTATGAATAGCGTCTTCTGAATAGGGTTCTCAGTGGGTTTTGTAACAAAAACCAATGTCAATTGTATATGAAATTGCGGTAGTTTTCTGATTCCGCTATTTGCATATGCGTTTGCGGCTCTTCAAATGTCTCGCTCTGTGTGTTTTATGAATAGCATTAGCAATGGGTTTTGTAAGAACAACCAATGTCAATTTTATATGTTTTGCGGTAATTTTTGCATTCGGTTCCTTGCATATGCGTTTGTGGCTTTTTAAACGTTTGTCTCTGTGTATTTTATGAAAAGCGTTCGCAGTGGATTTTGTAAGAACAACCAATGTCAATTTTATATGGAATTGCGGTAGTTTTCGGATTCCGCTCTTTGCATATGCTTTTGCGGCTCTTCAAAGGTCTTGCTCTGTGTATTTTATGAATAGCGTTCGCAGTGGGTTTTACAAGAACAACCAATGTTAATTTTATTTAAAATTGTGGTAGTTTTCGGATTCGGCTCTTTGCATATGCGTTTGCGGCTCTTCAAACGTCTGTCTCTGTGTATTTTATGAATAGCATTCGCAATGGGTTTTTTAAGTCAACCAATGTCAATTTTATATAAAATTGCGGTAGTTTTCGGATTTGGCTGATATACTTCCCAACTTTTACATACAAGAGAAACTAAATTTAATTTTAATTATTAGTGAAAACGGGAAATTTCAGAATTAGGTACCGATATTATTTCACATAGTTTGAAAGTTCAATTGAATATATTTTCACATTGTTTGTTGCTGTACTGAACCACAGAAATAAAATTCCTTTCGATAATTTTTAATTTAGAATTGAATGTAAAACTTTTACTGTTTGTAAAACTTTTCCATCCCGATATTGTATGGACTTACGATAGTTAACATCGGAGACAGTTAAATACGTTTATTGTGTTTATCGTTACCTCTCTTTGTAGACTAGAGAAATATTCAGCTGTCCGACTTTTGTTTTAGGCACGAATCAGCATTACTTATGACTATTGTGCTAGCAACTTAATTTGTTTCATGCTAGGTGATATAATTTGGCGATGTGATTTTTTTTTTAATAAATACTTTTGCTTAAAGGCGAATAAATGTTGAAGCTGTTAATATCCGTTTTATTGTCCATTTTTCTAGACAGTTTTCGAAAGCACAATCAGGTTAAAACATTGTAGCATCAACCATGCTATTGAAGTAGTATTTTATTTTAAAATGTTTTTCTTCTTATTGTGTCAAGTTTAAATTATATTTTTAATGTCAATGCTTGTATTTTTCTGTCCGCATGGAAATTAGTCGAAAGGAGAGGAATACCGTTTTGTAATCACTCTCTGAAAGGCCTTGGGCTTTGCACACTCATCTGTATCGCAGATCTTTATTTTTATATCCTGTGCACTCTATTCGCAGCCGTTAAGTGTTTTTATATGTGGGTGGAAGGTGAGGTGTTGAAATCTCTGACCACTATCCCTTTTGTAGTTGGGATGTATTGTCCTTTCTCCGTTGCAAAGTTCTTCCCTGAAATATCAGAGGGGTTGAGTCAAAGCCTCCTAGACAGTTCTCTAGGAGGCTTTGGTTGAGTAGGGTTTAGGATCGGCTTCGAAGTGAGCAGATGTTCTTTGTAAGCGATCGTGGAGTGAGGATGTACTTACTCGCTGGCTGTTCAAACGTTTGAATATTGTGTGGCGTTCTGACGTTTAACCGCTACGAAGAAGCTCCCGTCAAATGCATATTAGCGTGGAATGTAAATTTCCCTCGCTGCTGCTAGCGCGAGCATGGACAGCATATAAGATAGGCACAGCTCGGTCGAGGGTCACTCTCTGAACCTTTACTAGTGACCGCGAGTATTTACTCCTGGTCACTAGTCTCATGAAGTTCGTGGATCCCAGACTCTATCATTTACTTCTTTCTCTCTACTTTTGTATACTAACTCTTAGCCAACCTCCACTGACAAGCCAACCAAGAGAAAGAGCCAGAGCCCGTGGGGATCCTTCCCCAGATGACGACGACCCCTCACTTTTCCCTGATGGTCGGTCGAGGAGAATCACATCACGGCTGTGGAATCGGCGTGCTTGGTCAAGAGAACTCTTCTTCAGACTGTTCGTCACTTGCAAGCAAGTGTTATATACGCCCTGATGTTTTTTATGTCTTACTTGTTACTTCCCTTATTTACATATCAGTCTCTGAATAGAAGGTTTTGACGGAAATCTCTTTTTGGCGATTGTAGAGGAATACCGCTTCAGTATTCCTCTACAATTGTAAAAAGAAATTAAATTCCTTCATTTTTCTATGAAGAATTTTATCAAGTCTGATAGTAGAATATTGAGCACTGTTATTTATCATGCTTCCTTAAAATAGCAATTTTTATATTGAAACTTTAGCAAAATAGAATGAAAACACTTGGCAAAATTTAAGATTAATTGTATAAAAACCATAATTTCTGCACGAAATACCTGCTATTTAAATAAAAATGAACTCAGTTTTTTCCAAGATGCCCCCTAATGAGGTCGTAGTCATCATAGTCTTTTACCGCCATTCGACCGTTTCCAAAATATTTACTACTTCAACGCTATACCTAGCAAAATAAAGTGATCTCCGACCTACGCACGCACCTTCGAAATTCGCTACCGGCGCATTTTCTTAGGAATAGCATATGGTATACTATTTCGAGTTGATACTGTACAGCACAGTTTGAAAAATCTTCAAATAAATCGTATAATAAAGATACACAAGAAGCATTCAGTTATTAAATTATACTTGGATTGGTAACAGGAAAAATATAATTCATTTAGATACGCTGCAGACGTTAAATTTCAAGTTTTAAGCATATAAAATTAAGTATCGACTCAAAATTACGGTAGTGTTAGATTTACACAGCAAAATTGAGTCCTCAACTGCTTTTGTTACAGGTTAAACAGGAGTTTCACATTGACATTAGTGACGGAGAATAAAAATAGCTTAACTTTTCTGACAGATTTCGTTCAGCGATTTTAATTATATCTGCATAAATTCTTTCGCGTGCAACGAGATAAATGCTTATCACGATAAATGAGATCGACATGTTTGTCACGTTGCTCCAAACTTTGCCATCCGAACCTGATATCCAGACAAGTTCTAATGAAATTCCTCTTTTAAACTTTTTCGATTGATATCTGAAATACAGCTTATTCCCGGTAATGTCCCGAAAAGAGCTTGGAAATATTTAGCAAGCAGTATTAAGAGGGGAAAAAAGTTGGTAGGTTTGCGAATGATTTAGATATAAACAGATCCATCACTTGATCTTATTCGTGGCCGAGCATCTCGTATATCTTTAGCAGTTCTTTACCTCATTAATGTCGCCCGGGCTCTGGAATCTAGAAATTAATATGATCTATTTCCTGCAAGTACGGCCGAGTAATTGCTTAACGAGCTGACAGCTTTATTCTGGAGGCGGGAATTCTTGCGGTTTATTTATTTTATTTAACGGAGTTCGTCGTAATTACATCGTGAGGCTTTGAGTATATGAATTTTCAATTATTGAAAATTTTTGTAATTAATTTCTGTGCTTTTTCCAAGTGAAGCTTTCAAGTTTGGTTTAGTTTAATACAATTGTGATCTTTTAATTTTTTTTTTTAAATTCCGAGGATAAAGTTTATGAAAGCTCTTACCGAATATGAATTAAATAACCGAATCATAACTCTAAATTATGATTTATGGTAATGTGGATTTGCTACAGGAGGAGAGAGAGAAGGCTTTCATTAATTTGAAACTGAAACCCGACTTCACGTATACGGCTTTATCTAACGATCCAAATTATATGGATAATAATTTACTTAGTTGGATTGTTAATTTGATGTATATAACAGTAATATAAACTATGTTTCTCTAATTACTTGTTGAAAAGTTTGTAAAAACAAACTAAACTATTGACGTAAAATATAAATAAAAATAATATGTATAACAATAATATGTTTAACAGATACATATATGTTAAAATTTATTAATGAAATGGTAATGTTATTAAACTGTGTAATTTGAAAATACACCTCTCCCCATGAATAAATAGATAAATAATAAATTGTCTCTAGATTTTAGAAATTAAAGTTAGTATTAGCTACTACTTTATTTATATCAGCAATATAAAAATTGGAATAAAAAAATCAGCCTGGTTTATAATATGTATAACAATAATATGTTTAATAGATACATATATGCTAAAATTTATTAATGAAATGGCAATGTTATTAAACTGTGTAATTTGAAAATACACCTCTCCCCATGAATAAATAAATAAATAATAAATTGTCTCTAGATTTTAGAAATTAAAGTTAGTATTAGCTACTACTTTATTTATATCAGCAATATAAAAATTGGAATAAAAAAAAATTAGCCTGGTTTATAATATGTATAACAATAATAATATTATTAATGAATAACAAACTGATAAATCCTAATAAATTAAAGAAAATTCTTGTAGCGTTTCTAATACTCCATAAAAAATTGGTAATTAAATTTAATCTTTAAATTCTCCTGAAAAATCTATAAAAATTAAAAAAGCCTAATTTTGTTTTAGTAAAAAAAAAAAAAAAAAAAAAAAAAAAAAAAAAAAAAACCTAAGTTTAATAATACTAAAAAATTCAACTCAAGAAGTAGTTGGTAAAATTGTTAGGACAATAGCATATTTGTCAAGCGCTCATTCGTCAGGTTTGCTAAAATATAAGAACTTCAATGAATGAATAAAACCAATTATTGCCAGAAACAAAAGATAACTAATTTAGCATTAAATAAATTAAATAGATAAACAATATAATTTTAAATTTGAAAAAGAGGGCTTAAGAAACCTTGAAGAAACATTTTACCAAATTTTATACCTCTGTTATACTGTTTGCATGCAATCGTGTTTACTACATACATCTACATAAAGAATTATATGTACTAAATAATTTCAATCCCGACTATTATCACTGGCGTAGCGAAGGAAATGGACTTGGGGGTGACTCTTAAGGATTGCTATATACTTATAATAAGACGGACTTCACGATGGGTGGTTTCAGTCATGGTCCATAAAAATGACACCGTTTTAGCTAAAGACCTTCATTAAGATAACGTTGGAAGGCGGGTTCCTACTTCATCATAGGGACAGGACAAACTGAAGGGTCAGCTAGCATAAAGTTATATGAAAAAACCTTAACACCTGGGTCAACATCTCAGTCATAATCTGTGGGAAAAGCTGTAGGAAAATCTGCCTCCGATAGCGTGCATCTCTTTTTTGTTTGGAAATTTCCTAAATTGTCCGCTTGGGCCATGTAGAATTATAATTGGTTTACCCCTTCTTTGAAGGAGTAAAATGTAGTCCCAGTGGCCAATTTAGGTTAGGGGTTAAAACAGGGAATGCAAAGAGACGCGTTGACTTAAGTTTTGAAAACCTCTGAGAATTTTCTTGGGCTGTCTTAGGGGTTTTATACTAAATGCCTACATTAGTTTCCCGATCCAGTTTATTTCTTACATACTTATATTAAATATTAAGGATTATTATATTAGTTTTGACTAATACAATGAGTTGAAATGGGAATTCACTCCCTTTTCTTCCCTAATGGAAGATTTCTAGCTACGCCCCTTGTTATACATATATATCTTAGAGTCTACACTTGTAGTTCTCGTGACCTGCTTGATCAGCTTGTTTTGTCTTTCGACAGATTTATAGCTACACATTGCTAAAGGCGATGGATTGAAACAGGACAGTTCCCCATTTCGCAACACGTTCACTGTTTCGATCGGATGATGATCTTGTTAGTAACTTGTGGCTTGTAGTCTGAGAATTCGAATTCTACTGCTGTCTAATTAACCTTGTTTAGGAAGGCGTAGCCTTCATGACAAAGAAATCAAACATTATTTCCTCAAGATAATGTAGAAGATGCTGCATAATCAGAACACTAGTGTTTGGAATCTAAGAGTTCGGCTCTTTTTTCTGCATGGATGCTTCGACTTTGGGCATAGATCTAAGTAGCCTCAAATATCAAAACTTTGACAAGAACGCTCTCAAACTAAAAAGACAGTGTTATTTCGATAGATTATCATCTCAAAGTTTTCATTCTTTCACCCGAAGTTTTAGTCGTTGGTGGAAAATTTTCAAGAAGGTAGTCATTATGAGTAAAAAGAATTAAAATGACAATATTCTTTTCTGTTTTTTCCCCTTCTTTCTCTTCTTCTTTATTAATCTGCGGTCGAATGATTGCGTATTCTGTCATATAGACCAAAAAGAAATAAAACTACAACTTCTTTACAATTTCTCTTTATTTATTGTTTGATGAAGCCTGTGACCAAAAACGATTAAAAGGTTATAATTCATTTTTTCTGCTTAACTATATTATAACGTAGTTAAGCTAAATATAATTTCATTTTGAAAGAATTTTTTTTTTCTTAAATTCAAAGTAAGTAAATCTATATTATCAATATTGCTAGATCTAAAAAAGTCCATTTTTTTTTCTCCATATTTTAAAATTACGACCAACCTTTGCCGAGCACCTGCCTAACGTAATGCGAACTCTTTACCCGTGCAAATCCCCCTGGGATGTAATGTAAATCAATCCTCTAGGGTTCATTCGTGAAAACCTTTAAGTTTTCACGACGTGATTCACAATTGTAACTCCTACGGGAGAAATAAGGAAGTAAAGTCCAATGTAAAAGCATTTAGAAAAATGTGTTTTTTTTTAGAATTTGTTTTATTCATTTTTAACGAGCAACAAAATTGTCTTTATATGCCCAGGCTAATGTTAGAAGGCAATACAGGTAATGTCCATGAAAAGAAAATTGAGAAAATTAAGGCTTTTTAAATTTATTATTTAAAATTTTTTTGACTTTTTTAAAATTTTAATAATAAATAATTATTATTGGCGAAAAGTCAAGTAAAGTTTTTTTTATATTTAAATTGAACGAATCACGCAGCGGAAAACGTCATAAAAAACATCTTATTTTTTAAAGTTTAGGATTGCGGTGTTTTTTCTCTTCTATGTTCATTGCTATTATTTTTTAAACATCAAACCAGTTATTGTTTTATTGCTATTTACTGTTTGTCGTTTCGTTCACTTAATGATTTAGAAATTCATGCTCAGCTGCGAAGGTCACTCTGATGAATTTAGTCCCTTGCTAACGTGTCACCATCTCATTACCAGCGTTCCCCGGATGCGGTTTAATGTTAAGGGAATAAAGTTGTGCGTGTAAAAATAACCAACTTCCCGAGGCTATAATTGTTTATCAGTCCCTACAGCAATCATAACATGCAGTTCAAGCGCTAAAAACAAGAAAATAGCATGCTTTCTGTTTTAAATTCTTTTTAAGCCTTCTTGGAAATCTTCACGGCTTTCTCTTTTCGTTCTGCAGACTGTGTTTACTTGCATGGTCTGGGAAATCATGTTCAATGATAACACAGAGTTCAGTGATAACAGCTTGAAGATTTGTACTGCACCTGAAAAAGAAAGATATAAAGGGGCAGTGGAATAAATAGCGTAGATAAATTTCCACCCTTTATTAAACTGAGAAGCTACATAAAGACATATTTCATTTAAATTACGTACATTAATGCGTAATCGGCAATGAGCTTTGATTTATTTCTTAAATTACATTTTTGTTAAAAATGTTCACACGTAAACTCTTCAGATTAGATTAGATATTGCTTGTATAATTCAGATTAGATATTATTTATGTCGTGTCCGTCAAAAATGATGTTTATAATTATGATGCAAAGTACAAGGCAGTGGGATTTGACGGTTTTCTATAGTACATGTACAGCTTTGTATAGTTATGTAGATTTATTTATTTATTGTACATGTATTGCAAATAATCAGACACATAAATGCGTATGTAATCGAAAGATACAAAATAGAAATAAAAATATGTAAACGATTGAAAAAACCATTTTTCTCTGAGTGAAAGCAAAACTTCTCCATCGAAAATACACTTCCTTTTAAATGTTAGTATGGCAATTGGTGACGCCATATAAACTACTTGACTTCGGAGGGACATTCCATTTTCTATTTAGATTGTTTAAGAATTATATCCGTAGATGATCCTTTGCGAGTTATGTCCGAATTTCTTCAGGGTTTGTTTATTTTTCATATAAATTATAACCTGTGCAACATTCGCTGCTACAGACTCTGATCAAATACTCTTTCCAATATTCCTGTAATTTTTTGTCAAAGAACTGATGCGAACAAACTCATATACACCTAAAAATCTTATTGAATATGAGACGTCCATTCATATTTACTTTACTATTCAAGTAGCTTATTTCTTAACTTTTTCCAGTCAGTCATATGGTGGCCGAAGAAGCATAATGTGTGGGTTTGAATTGTATTGGTTGCTTGTAACTTGAATCGACTAGTCTGAGCTCTTGTGCTAAAAGCCATGGCTTAAATTAAACTCATTCTGCCATTAAGAGAAATTGTTCCTATTTAACAATTGAGTAATATACGAGTAGTAAGTGTATTTCTCATTTTGACCTCTTCCTATTACGTTTAACTCTCTCTATCACACCTACTTAATTTCTATCTATAATACAGTAATATATTTGCTGGATTAAATGTTCTATCGTGCTATATATATTATACAAACTCTTAAAAAATTACTTTTGTTCATTACAAGAGCTAATTAATAATCATGACAATATTTAGATAAGATCTTTGCTATGCATTATTTTTTTTTATATTATAAGAAGATCATCCGTCCTCATTTTGGATATTCTGTCTTTCCTTAAAAATGTTCCTCCTACATATCCTTCTTTTCAATATTTAAAACTAATTTGTAAATCTTTACATATTTGATAACAAATGTTCCCATAATTATGAAGAAAAAACACTAATATTATGAAGACTACTTGCTGTGACTACAAGATAAAATAATGATAAAATAATTCTTTACGAAAGTCAAGATTAAATGTTGATATTCTAGCTGCAGGACTTGCTGTGGAATTTAATATAAAATATAGTTCTTGTATGGATATTCAAATAATTTGTTAGAAAAAGTCACTTTAATAAATAATATTCATTCAATTGAAAATTATTAATATTTAAATAATCATAATAAGTTTGCATTACTTATTTACTACATTATCATAATAGTTTCTGCTTAATTACTGCGGTACAAATATTTGTAATATTTGTTTCTTTAATTTTCTTATGTACTCCTTTATTAATATTATGTTCTCCTTTTTACCGGGAAAAAGTTTGTCACCTCAATAATTAGCATCCTCTGAAAAGTAAATTATTGTGAATATTACATTAATCTGTTATCGTACTTTAGTATTACTGTCTTGGTAAAGTTTTTAAGAGTGATAAAGTCTGAATTACGTAGGGTGATTCTTAATTTGGGACGACGGTACGCACTCTAATCTAAAACTGGACCCATATTTTAAATATTCAAGAATATAATTTACGTATCCCCAATTAAATGTAATATCAGAACTAACATTTCATACTCTTAATTGTATAGGGTGACCCTATATTTATTTATAAACGGGTACGCAAACATTGTGTAGGCAATTTCCGAAATTTTGAAGCGTCGTGAGGGGTATGATAAATAGATTCATCATATTAACTTTATCTCCAACTTTTCAGCAGTTGTTAAACTCATTACTGTCGCTCGCCATCTGCCGGCTTGAAATTAATGTTATCTACTATCTGGTAAGTGTGAGTAATTGTTTAATATTCTGCCAGAATATGCATTTCGAAAGTGCTCAGCTGATTTCTTTTGTTTGTTATAAATGCCTTCTTTTTAGTACCGCCGTCCTTTCTTGGCATTGTTTTGTTTTCGTTTGTTTTGGATCCTTCAGATAAGATAAATTGCTGGAGAGTGCTACTGAAATGTGGCTGAATGCGGAAAATTAATGGAAAGTCCTCAATTGTGTTTGTAAATTATACTTTTAGGTTTTCTTTTCGATTCTTAGCGTTTATTTCAAACCCAAACATCTGACTTTGTTTTAAATTGTTTAAGCATACAGTTTGATATTTGATGGACTTTTAGAGTGTTCTTAAAGAATTTGAATTTGGCTTTTAGAGTATTTTATCTGTTTTATGAAGGAATCTCCATTTATTAAAGCATAGTATGTGTTATAATCTTAATATTGCTGAAATTGGAGAGTGCTATTGAAATGTGGCTGAATGCGGAAAATTAATAGAAAGTCCTCAATTATGTTTGTAGATTATACTTCTAAGTTTTCTTTCCAATTCTTAGCGTTTATCTCAAACCCAAACATCTGACTTTGTTTTAAATTATTATAAGCACACTGTTTAACATTTGATGGACTTTTAGAGTGTTCTTAAAGAATTTGAATTTGACTTTTACAGTATTTTATCCGTTATATGAAGGAATTACAATTGATTAAAGCATAGTATGTGTTATAATCTTAATATTGCTTAAATTGCTGGAGAGTGCTACTGAAATGTGGCTGAATACGGAAAATTAATGGAAAGTCCTCAATTGCGTTTGTAAATTATACTTTTAGGTTTTCTTTCCAATTCTTAGCGCTTGACTTTGTTTTAAATTGTTATAATCCTACGGTTTGATATCTGATGGATTTTTAGAGTGTTCTTAAAGAATTTGAATTTTACTCTTACAATATTTTATCCGTTATATGAAGGAATCTCCATTTATTAAAGTATAGTATGTGTTATAATCTTAATATTGCTTAAATTGCTGGAGAGTGCTACTGAAATGTGGCTGAATGCGGAAAATTAATCCTCAATTGCGTTTGTAAATTATACTTTTAGGTTTTCTTTCCAATTCTTAGCGTTTATCTCAAACCCAAACATCTGACTTCGTTTTAAATTGTTATAAGCATACGGTTTGATATTTGATGGACTTTTAGAGTGTTCTTAAAGAATTTGATTTTGACTTTTACAGTATTTTATCCGTTATGTGAAGGAATCTCCATTTATTAAAGCATAGTATATGTTATAATCTTAATATTTTCTATCATAAGCCAAGAAAAGAAACATAGATGTTTATTTATGAGCAAATAAATCCAGATTATGTATGTATATATATATATATATATATATATATATATATATATATATATATATGATCTTAAAAGAACATATTTAATATGTGCCTTAAGAAATTTGAAAAATATATTTTACTAGAAAATTAAACTTTTGTCTTGTTAGGTAATTGAATTGATAAAACTGTTTTGTAAATCTCTTAAAGCTTAGCAGATTTATTTACTGTACCCGAAAGGCAAATGAAAGCTTCAATTCTTTCTGAAATTTATGAAATATTACAATTACAGGCCGTGTTTTGAAGTTCTAATCTGATTTAAACTTAATTTTATTTACTCTCTTATGTAAGCAACGATGAAAAATTTTACTGCCTCCTTTGTTCTCAGCTACATTTTTGTAATTTGATTTTCAAATTTTACGTAACGATGTCTCTTATTAACAAAGAATTTCTTGAACTGACTGTGATAAAAAAATACATTATTCCCCGTTGTTTTTTTTTTTTAAATATTTTATTGTGTACAGCTGACAGCTGTTGTATTTAATGAACCCCATTACACCTTTCGTTTGCATGAATGTGTGTGTGTGCATAAATAGATACATACATACATCTATATATATATATATATGTATATATATATATATATATATATAT
>CM063508.1:151857419-151874919 GCA_032207245.1 Pardosa pseudoannulata
GAAAAATTGCTATAGGATTAAACTTAGGTATGTAGATACAACAATTTATTTTTATGTATGTGAGTTTATTAACACTTATAAGGTAAGTTTATAGTTTTTTATGGTAAAATTCCTGTAATTTCTCTAAAAGCATATATTTTATTTTTATGTACGTCAGAAGTTTTATTCATATATACTTTAACGAAAGCTTTTTAAAGTCATGGAAAATGATCCGCTAAATCAGGGAAAGTCATGAAAAGTCATGGAATTGAAAAATTTTATTTTGGCAGATACCCTGTAATTAGCAATGGTTCAAGACCTTTAAATACCACTTCTGCCACATACAAGCTTAATTTTTGTTTATTTATTTAAATTTTCTGTTCGAATTATCGCAGAAACAAAAACAAAATAGACTTCAAATCTAAAACGATATTGAATTAATTTATTTTATTTTTATTTTTTAATTTCATCCCAAATTTCTATTTATTGGAGGGTATTACCTTAAAGAGACACGGGAAGTGCTGAGAGAAGAAGGAAGGGGTATATGCTTAAAAAAGAAATTCGTATATGTTCTACAAACTATTCCGAATATTGGTTTCCGATACTTTTTTTTTAATTCTCGACGATGAATATTTTTTAAAGCTGTCTAGTGATTATTCAAGAAGGAAGAAAAAAAATTCCGAAGCATGATTCAAAATTATTGAATTTGCACCCTTGTGTAGAGTTTTTGTACTAAATGCAATTAAAAAAAATGAAAATAAAAAGCGGAAATAATCAAAACATTTATCATGTTATTGCATTTCGAAGAGTGACCGAATTGTCTAAAAATAGTTTTCTATTCTTGAATGAATTAGTTTACATACGAAATTTTGTGCTAAATGTAATTCAAATTAAAGTACTAAGTATCAATAGTTATTTTGAACATTGCCCGAAATTTAGTTAAAATGTTAATCGAAACATGAATAACATAATATATAAATGTATTATTATACGAGTAGTGCAATACAGACTTCAAGTAGTAGATAATGTATAGAGTAATGTATTTATAATGAATAACATATCTCGCTTCTGTATCAATACCAATGTATGTGACGATTTTTTTGGATTATGTTTATCATTTAAATTCTAATTATATATATTATATGTAGGGGGGGCATAGCCTGCGAAAAAAAAATGAGAAATACATCCATTTCAGGCATCAAAATTTTAATTTTATTTGAACACCATTTATAACTTTAGCCATTTTCTTTTCAATACGATCATCAATTCTACAGGAAGTTACTAGCTCACAAGGTTTACATGTACTCTTCTGGAATTTGGCGCGCTCTGGTCTTATATAGTGTTGATTTACTCCGACATTCTTATACTTCACATAGATATTGCCCTCTTTATTTTGATGCTTTCGATCTAATTTCAAAATTATACACCTAACACACACACACACACACACACACACACATATATATATATATATATATATATATATATATATATATATATATTATATTATATATATATATATATATATATATATATATATATATATGTGTGTGTGTGTGTGTGTGTGTGTGTGTGTGTGTGTGTGTGTGTGTGTGTGTGTGTCAGGTCTAAAAAAAGGGGTAGTTGGAAATTACGTGAGTTAAACCGATTTTAAAAAGGGAACTCTTTTATAATTATAAAATAAATCAAAAAGACCCACGCTCTCGTAAGCTTTCAGGATAATCCGGTCAAACTGAAGCATTTTTGAGCTATTTGATGAGTTTGCAATCAGATAAGTTTGAATTGGAGCGTGGACATGGAGCGGTCAACACCTTCATGCATAGCTCCACCACGAACAATGAAAATGGTGCATGTTGCTTTCCTTAAGAACGATGAGTTAATAAATCTTATTATTATCAAGAAGACTTTTACATTCACCTTAACTCTGGATCACAACATGTCATATATATATATATATGTATGTATATATATATATATATATATATATATATATACACACATAATGAAAATATTGGTTTGATATACCTGAATTTACTATGTGTGCCTAACAATCTCTAACAATCCTTTTACTGATATGGATTGGCTACAACATCTTGCCATAAACCAAGTAAAATTCATGTAGATAGCAAGTGTCTGGTTAGTCATGTCAAAGCTTTGAGCCCCCTCCCCAAAAATGATTGACACAAGAATTTACCCTATTCATCCCCAGCTTTTAATTATAAAGTTCATAAGATCGATCAAAGAACCTGTATATTTTCAGTAGAAGGTAGTACATCTGTATGAATTGCTTAAATTTTTCATTAGATTATATGGATTCTACTTAAATTTTATTTGTAGTCTTTTTAAGTTTTTTAAATTGATCAGTATTAATTATAAAAGAAAATCTATACTCTTCTATGAATAATATTTATTGTTTTGTGTATCGAAATAAATGTTTTTTTTTTTAATATCTATCATTTATCACTTAAAATAAGACTGTTACAGAGATAAGGTTAACCGTAGACCAGTTTTTCTGACTGATTTATTTATATCAC
The DNA here is from genome assembly GCA_032207245.1 of Pardosa pseudoannulata. Classification (NCBI taxonomy): domain Eukaryota; kingdom Metazoa; phylum Arthropoda; class Arachnida; order Araneae; family Lycosidae; genus Pardosa; species Pardosa pseudoannulata. The sequence continues at coordinate 151,859,933 of CM063508.1, forward strand.
TGTATATCTCTCTGATTCACGGTGGTTTATTCTATACTTTCATGTTTATACATACACGCATGTCTGACTTGGTAAATTATATACTTACATAGAGAATAATTATAGAATTTGACAACCTATTAAGAGGTATTCATTAAATATATGTATCAGTGACGTTCTTTCGAAACGTCAAATTACTAAAATTATATTAGCTGCAGCTATTTTTTTAAGTAGTTATCATATTTGATCACTTATTTATCTTTGAAATTACACATGAAGGATTTACTGTTTTTTGTCATTCAGGTTGAATTAATTTATTTTGATTTGAAGGATCATCTTATTAAACAGTCACTGTGCCTGTTATCCAATTAGATTCGGCGAGGAATAGACTAAACTATTATGTCTGAAGCGTAACTTAATAGAACACAGCAATTCTAGATACTGTATAGTATATATTAAATTCACGTTTACTTGAGTAGTTAGAACTGGTTTCGGCAAGTGCACGTCATCACTTGCTGTTCAGAGGAATATATAAACTGAGTACATTTAAGCTGCGTTTACAGGTGCCAGTAAAGTTATTTTTCTTTTACTCCGTAAAAAGGATTTTGCTTGGAAGGTCTGAAAAACTCGTTTACATGAACTATTCAGAAGTCACGTGATCATACGGGAGGACAATGCCATCATTCCATGTATACGTATATATTCCATGTATTTCTTGTTTACTTGATATAAAATGTGACATCTACGCTTAGTATTACTATTTGAAAAATTTTCAATCTTTTTGCAGCAGAGGAGTCGGCCATTTTATAATCTAGCAAATGCAAACGATCATGGAAAAGGAGGTTTTAAACTCTGCTATTACCCTGTAGAAATTTTCCTACATCTCAACCCTAGCTAGAGATAAGTTTTGAAAGGGGAGTACGATTCAAGGATCTATCTTGCATTAGCTCTGCTTTTTGTTCACATGTAAACGGGGTTTTATTTTGGTCGTTTTTGCAATCACCCAATTTTCAATTTTCGTTCTGACTGAAGACATTGTAAAGAACTACAACTTTTCCTGCTGGCGAAGGATGTAGAAAGAACTTAAACTTCTACTTCTCGCGAAAAAGGTTTTCTGGTTTTGATTGGTATTGAAAAAAAAAATGTCGTAGCTCTGCTGTATGATGAGCCAGTGTTAATTTTGTGAAGTAAATCTGTGATTAATTAACTTGTTTTAAAATCAAATTTGTGCAGTGATATGTTCGAGTTACGTGTGTTTTGCTGGTAAACACATATAAAATGGATAAAAAGAATTGTCAGTTCATGACAATATTTTATCAAATTCATTGATTAGCCTTTTGTGGTTAAAAGAGCTTATACACATAGTATTAATTTGAATTAAATTATTAATTATGTCTGGTGAACCACAAATCTTTTGAACTGAACATATGAACTGGATGTTAATCATTTCTATAGTTGCTTATTTATTTATAACATTCTGCTGGAGTTAATATATTTTATCTTTCTTTTCTAGGTGAGTGATTAAGTTGATCAAATGAGTTTTCGTGGTAAGTTTATTCTTACATCTATTTGCCTGTCTTAGCCACTTAATCATGTCTCTCAGCTTATTAATGTTAGTCAGACATTCTATATTTCATTTCGCAAAATAGCTCTCTCTCCCTCGTACTTATCGATCGTTTCGACTAAAGGACAGCAAGAAAGAATATCGGAATTCACAATGTATTTGATAATTCAGGTCATTTGGCGCAATTGCTTCTGTAATTTGATTTGATTGTGTATTCTGCCTTATCTGTATTTTTTACTGGATGAGCTATCCATTGTTGCTCATGTGCGCACGCATGAATTCATGTGCGTATGTAAATATGTATTCCTCACTGTCAGAATATTTATATGACATGATGAAATGAAATAACACAATTGTCCTGCCATCTATTGTCAAACTAGAAGTATAATGTCCGTGAAAGGTGGATATCATGTGACATGGTGGGCGAAGATTTTAATACCGACAGAAATTTTCTTCTTTCTTTACGTGAATTTTTTCATGTTAATATACATTTCCCATTGTCAGAAAGAACATTTATGTTACATGATGCAATGAAATCATACAATTATATCATTCAATTTGTTATACCTCGGAGATAACAGATACTTGCATATTTAATGTTATTAAATATTTTAGCTTATCTGTATTTTTTACGAGATGAAGAACCCAGTGTTGCCCGAGTATGTGTGTGTATTAGTTGTATGTATGTAAATATTGATATCACATTATGCAGTTAAATAACACAACTATAGAGCAATTTGTCCCCAACGTCACGAACTACTATAATGCCCTGCTCATTAATTTTCATGTTCGCAATAGCCAATACACAAACAATAAATTGCCCTTCTGTATGAAACTAAAGCCATAATTGCCATAAGTTGAGATGTGCCCTGCTGAGTGAAATCGCCTTATTCTGCCATCTACCGTCAACCAAGGAGTGTGATATAGTTAAAGATTGATATCACGGATAGGATGAGCGGTGAAAATTTTAATATCGGCAGAATTTTTCATTTTTCACGATATCGAATAGTAGCAGTACAAAATATTTTGTTTCTCAACGGATAGATTGATTAGAAACACACACACACACACACAGAGCGAGATGCACATTTTTAATATTAAATAATTATATTGTTTAAACATTTGTTTACTGAGAAATTTCAAATGGATTTTATTTTGCATTCTTAGTATGAATTTTAAAATTCTCCTTCCCCCTTATATAACTATTCTTGTAATTTTTATTATGCTTAAATTTTTTTTAAATTCAAAATCTATTTTATTGTAGAGTATTCGAATTTTTGTTATAAGAAAGCAACTTGAAAAAAAAATAGACTAATGAGAAACTAAATAAATGAATAGATATTTAAGATGTAGTTCACCCATTAATCTGAGAGCTATATGGCTTTCTGCCAAGAACGTCTTTGGAATATTCTGGTGAGAATATTGATTTTATGCTGCATTTACTTCCTTTGGGTAGGTGTTATGTAGTCTTTTTATGCTGTTTTTAAATAGAAATTTTCTTTTATTCTTGTACAGCATTAAATATGGCTAGTCTAGAAAATAAATAAAGGATTATATGATTATAGGATTTGACGATGTATTAAAAGGGATACTCTATATTTGTGATATCCAATATTAGAAAAATTCTTTCTATTGTTAACGTCTAATGTTATTTATATAATAAAATAATAGAAAATTTCGTATCCGTGCTCGCATCACGCGAAAATCACTGAATGGTACCATATGTGTGTTCTTTTAATTTCTTAAGATTTTTGTGGTCAACATAGGCTATTCGAGTTCTTAAATTCGAATTAGTTTGCGTATGATTACTTTTTATGATATTTTTCATGTTGGCATGCTTGCGACCCAAATGAATGCCAAAGTACGCGATGATCGATCTGTTACCCATGTAAATGAATGATAGATATTTTTATGTTTACGTGCATATCGCGCGAAGAGTGCTCATTGGATTGAGATTTTAAATTTCCCCATATTTGCTGTTTATGCGAATTTTCATGTTGGCATGCTTGCGACCCAAATAATTGCCAACATACGCTATGATCGGTCTGTTACTCATGAAAATTAATAATAGATATTTTTATGTTTACGTGCATATCACGCGAAAAGTGCTCATTGGATTGAGATTTAAAATTTCCGCATGTTTACTGTTTATAAGATTTTTCATGTTGGCATGCTTGCGACCCAAATGAATGACAAAGTACGCGATGATCAGTCTGTTACCCATGAAAATGAATGCTAGATATTTTTATGTTTAGGTGTGTATGATGCGAAAGATGTCTGAAATCAACTTGGATTACTTTTTCCCTCGAAATTATTTTTATTTGTTTTATAATTACTGTGTAGGGTGTTACTTTACGTATAGTTCACAAATTTTCTTCTTTAGGGTTAGATTATCACTTATATTATCCCGATCTACATGTTGTCTGAAAGCTAAGAAAAAAAATATTTTCAGTTAACCGTTTTATGAAGTATATCACTAAAATTGATGAAAGTACATCACTAATTTTTTGTATTTTTTAAAATTTATTTTTTACTTTTTGGACACGAAATACCATTTAAGTTTAACAGGGTTTCCACTGATCGGGAAAATATGTAAATGTCATGGAAATTCAACAATTTGGAATAATCAAGAATGTGTGTGTGTGTGTGTGTGTGTAAGTGTGTATATGTGTATAACGCAAATTTATATTTTTCGTTCTTTCTTTTTACATTTTACCACCGGAAAAGTGATCTTGGGGAAAAACAATGGTTTCAAACAAAGTCACGTGCATAAACATGTCATAACAAGAATCTTCTTTACAGGCTGGACGTAGAAATGAATACAGCTTTGCTATTATACTCAAAAGTGACCAAGAATTTCCTGACGCAGACCTCTCTCAGGCATAAGCTGAATTAAAGCATTACATGAATATTTTTTAATATTTTTTATTTTAAAAGTTTTAATCACTAATTAGGTAATTTAACAATTGTAATTGAATAAATACAATGACGTATCACCATTGAAAGCTTTATTTTGTCTCATTATTTTTTCAATTTTTAATTATTACAGGAAAATATCAATTAAATATGTTAATCTTAATTTATTATAATATGTTAATCTTAATCATTAAATATGTTAATCTTAATTTAATTCGCTGTAATTTATCAGGACTGAAAATACATAATTGGAAAAGTATTTTCAGAAGCACATATCATTGGTTATGTATATCCAGACACCGAAAGCTGGACGCATAGCTGTTAGTTTGCAATAATTATCTAATGTTTATCATATTTATATTTCTTCACTTATTATTAGCTTTGAAATTGCACATGAATGATTTACTGAATTTGTTATTCGGTTTAAATTATTTTGATTGGATGAACATCGTATTAAATAGTTTCCAGAGTGCCTGTTGTCAAAAGTACAGAGAAGTCGACTAAACTATTGTGTTTCAAGCTAAACTTAATATAACACCATAATTCCGGTTACTGTATAGTATATATTAAATTCCCTTGTCTCTGAACTTGAGCGGCCATAACTAGTTTCAGTAAGTGTATGCTTTTATGTTTAAGGGAAAATATAAACTGATAACATTTTGTTTGGTCATTTGTGCATTCTCCCAATTTCTCTTTTGGCAACGACTTTGAGGAGTTTCGGGCTAAAGTATGTTAGATTTGTGTTAGCGACCATACACTTAATATTGAATAGAATTAAAACGAGTTACATAACTGATTAAATGTTTTCGTTTGGTAGCAAAAATGTAAAGATTATTAATTATGTTTAATAGACTATTTTTTTCTTTTCTCTCTCTTTTTTGGGGGTGATGGGGGTGGGGGTGGTCCATTTGTTGAGATACAGTTATAAATAAACGGTCGATTAATTTTTTTTGTATTAAAAGAAATACGGAAGAAAAATAAATCAATAAAAACTTCCGCGGGACTAATTGCAAACTCCAATTAGTATATTTTTAATAGGTATCAATAGGTACTTCTACTCATAAAGCTAAATAAAATGGTTTATCTTTTCATCAGGAATAATGTTTTTTACATGTTTAATACTTATACATATAATTTGCTGATACTTAGATACAAATAACATTTTTTAAAGATGTAAAGACAAATTGTTTCGAGATATTTCATCATACTTTACTTCCAAGTTAGTTATTCGTGTCATTAAAGATTCTTGTAAATGATTATTAGCAATATTGAGCTGTAAAGGGATTTTACTTTGTGTCGTTAAAGATTATAATTACTGCGCTTATAAAACTAGCAACGTAAGGCATCACTTTTTGCTGAATTAACAACTAGCGCCACTTGCGGTCATTATTCAAAACTTAAATAGAATAAGTATAACCGCGCTATCCTTAATTGATTTACCTTCGCTGTATTTGGCACGCAGGCCTTAGTTTGCCAACTCCTGTCATAAATCTTGAATACCTTTAACACAATGGATATACGTAACATTTAATGCAAATTTTAGCTGGGAATCGAAAGGGTAAAAGTAACTATCAATTTATCTAGGGATTTATCCGTATTCAATTTGAAGGTAAAACGTGAGATCGTAGCTTATATTAAAGCATTTTATTATTATTATTATTATTATTATTATTATTATTATTATTATTATACTGCCTATTTAACTTGGAGGAACTTCTTTAAGAGTGGTAAAGCTGTTTTTTTCAAACTGCAGAAGCATTGTGCTAAGATTGACATCGAATAAACTAAACGTTATGGGAAGATGCAGAATCGTCATATATCTCACCCCATTCTTTTTGATGGATTTTGTTCTCTATGTCTGTAAATTAGGTTAACATTTTTATTCTATTCATTTACTATATATTTTTTTCAGCAGATAATAAATTAAGTTATAATGAGAAAAATTCTTTTCTGAAATCTTATGGCGTTGAACTCCGCAAAATACCTTTGAAGTATTTTTGCTTGAGATTCATAGTATATTTTTCTGTGGCGCTTAGCACCCAATTATGACGAGTCAGTGGACCGTGCTTATCTTAGCATCTTCTCTACCGGTAATGACCTCTTGTGTCTTTATACCGAGTGTGTGTTATCAGTACGGATATCGCTTCATCAGTAGCAGGTAGGGCACATTTGATGAACTTCCGTTATAGGATTTATTTCCACCTATTTCTTCCAACTGTAATGTCGTTATTTGACCCTGCTTCATATTATTTGACCAATATTATTTACAAAGTTAGTACTTAACTTTTAGAGAACATTTTGGTCACATTGACATTTAGAAATATCTTTCTATTTTTTCAAAACTATCTCCCTAGCTTTTAAAAGTACTCAGAGACAGTACGGGTTCTTGACATTTTACTTGGACACAGATTGGGATATCTCTTTTATTTTATTTAAACTAGCTATCTCCCAACTTGTGATAGTCACTGAACTCGTGAATCTTTTTCTCTTATTTATTAAATTTTTTTTTATAACTCTTTAACTTAAATTAGTAATTTGCTCCTCATTATATTTTGTAATATTCTGATAATTCTCATCATCATGCACTACAGTAGGTGGCCCAGGTAGGTCAGAATAGAGAGCTCCTGGGAGATGAACTTGTGATACACGTGCATTTCTCGGGGTTTTCAAGGCAGTTCAAGAAAGCAAAATAAATAAGTAATAAAATCTTGAAATGCAAAATCAAAAGCAGAAACCTACAATTAGAATCAAAATAAGAAAACTGTAAATTGTTTTTGGAATGAAAATTTGGAAATTAGTACGATGTTTTAAGGGATTTCTTGGAAATGAATATACGGGCATTTCAGCTGTAGCCTTAAAAATGCCAGTTTTTGACTGCAGTTGTAGTGGGATTTTTGAAATGTATGGTGTTTGATTACTCTGAGCATATATTGATGATATGCTTTGTATTTTTAACAAATTGTACCACATGTTAGAGCGGTTAATTCTATACGATGTTATTTCCCCCTTTTTAAAAACAGCGAGGAAAATATATTTTATTTTAAACTATTTGTGAGAAAGTTTGGTATATTCTTTTCCAAATGTAAATAAGAACATGTCTAAAAAATGGAAAAGATAGCAATGGAGAATTCGTTATTCTATCACGTGGTTTAATTTCTTTTAAAGTATTTTTAAAATGCAAACTGGCAATAGGGAATTTTATTTTTGACATAGATTAACATTGATCGAGGGACATCCAACATAGCAGGTCTAACTCACCTTAACCATTTTGTGACCACTGGCATCATTTAGAAGCAATCTAGTAAAATTCCCAATTATTATGTAGCCTCTACACTATGGTCAATTATTCACCACTTCCTGATGGTGACCTTGGATGATGGTGTACGGGTTGCATCCATACACTGGGACGCTAAATGAGCCTAGCTCATGGATTCGTCCTTGGGGTCTATTGCGCATTTTAGTTCGCGCATCTAGCTGCCTTTGGTCTTTGGAGAAAATCCGCTTCTGAACCCTTCCTCCGCTAAGGCCGTTTTCTCGTCTTCCATCGTCGATCTCGATAAGCCATACCCCGTCCAGAAGTTGGTATTGGCTTGCAGTGGACCATAGTGTGGCCTTTACGTTTTAAATATTCTCGTCTGCCAATCACTTTTTTCCTCCTCTTTCTTTCTCCTGTTAAAAATGAATTCCATGACCCTGAAGACTGTTTTCAGCTTTAACAGATCTTACAGCAACGATGCTTAAAATATTTTCACATTTGTGAATTTTTTAGAAAATATATAATTTTCAGAACTCGAAAAAAAATTATATATGCTCTTAACAATTCATGAATAATTATCAATGATTTCGCTAATCCAAGAATAAAGGAATAGGTTTCGATATATCCTACACAAATTATGTAAATAAAAAAAAATAAAAAAACTTAATGACATGCTCGTTTCGGAAATGAAGTTAAACAGAACTATATAAATATTTTTATAACAAGGTTATTGCAATTATATTTGAAAATGTTATTTTTGCTTTTGGTTAAATAATTCTTGATTCAAATTTTCACATAGTTCGTATATTTTTAAATGCAGTAACACCGAATGTGGGAATTTTTTTAGAACCCGTACGTTGAATTCCATCACTGCCTAAATGTAACATCGTATCCTGTTAGAATTTGATCTCGAACTTATTAAATTTAAAAATCAAAAAATATGAAATTGTTCTATTGTTTGAATTAATGTTCCTGTTTTTAAAATTCGTCTTTCAATTCTATCATTTTGAATCGGAACTTGAATATTTTTCGTTTCTCTTTATCTGTTTTCTTTTTTATTCCCGGAATTATAAATCGTACATAATAAGCACTGTAATGCCATTTCCTAGAAAGAAATGTTCTTTGAAAACACAACGAGTCCCCATTAATTCAGGATTTTCTTTCCGGAATGGTAACGAGGCGTTATTACCTGCCAAAATGGTTATTTACCAACTAAATGCATTTATTTTGATTAGTTAAGTTTCAATGCATAGAGAAACAAATTTTCCGTCTTTTAAAGGGAGCTAGTAGGAATGTTTTGCTCAACAGAGCATGCGGAAGCAATTTCTTCTATGAGATCATGGTGTTGGCAATTACGAGGCTGGAATGCCTTTGTATTAACCTTTTCGAGGAGGTAATTATATATTGTTTTACTTCGTGGAAAATACATGAGACTAATAATTGGGGAATGGTTTAGGTGTGCCTTTAGTTACACGAAGAGTATTTGCTTTCAAAGAATTGTTTTATTAATATTTAATGTTAAGAGTGCCAAGTATTGTAATAAAATAATCCTTTCTTTTGTGTTGTTTGGTACATACTAACTAAAATAAGAATTCCAGATATATTTTTACGTATTTATTTATATTCAAACTTTGTTCTATCTGTAAGCATACAACTGTGCACTTACTACAATAAATTTAACATAATAAAAGTTTTTAACTTCTCGTATTTCTATTGAATTTAAATGGTATTTGTGTTTCACATATTTAGTTCAGGGTTTCTCAATGTGTGTTCTGTGGAACTCTTAAGGTTCCACAGCGACCCTACAGGGGTTTCTTGAGAAATTTTTTACACCATGAAAATTTTTAAGAAAATCCGTAAATTTATCTTTTAATTTTCCAGAGCTAAAATCTTGACTGTTTTCCAACAATAAAAATCTTTCTCTCAGAGTTAAAGTAAAAAATAAGCTGTATGAGAATGTTATCCAACATCTAAACCCTCTCAGTTATTTTATCTAGCAATACTTCTCTAATAATAAGCAGCATGACTATTTAAAAAAAATTATGGATCAAAAATTCATTTGTGATAAACGAAAAAGCTTCTTGTTTTTCTTCGGAAAAGTGTGATTTTTTTTTTCAACTGACATCGGATTTTCAAATTTATTACATTATAGAATACTGTTAGTGTCAAAATTCTGGCGTCGCTTGAAAAGAAAATATCTAGAACTATCAAAAAGGGATGTATTCTTACCAGTTGCTACGACGCATATTTGTGAAATTGGCTTTTCTGCATATGCCTTAACTGAAACTAAACATCGGAATATATCCCTACTATAAAAACCTTTCTCTCAAGAGTTACACTCAGAAGTAGAAAATAAGTAGTATGAGAATATTACCCAACATCTAAACTTTCTCAGTGATTTATGGAGCAATACTACCCTAATGAGCAGCACGACAATTTGAACAAAAGTTAGGAATCAAAAATTCATTTGTGATAAACGATAAAGTCTCTTGATTTTCTTTTAAAAAGTGTGAACATGTTTTTCACGGACATCGGATTTTCATTCTTATTATAGAATATAGTTAGTGACAAAATTCTGATGCCGTTCGGAAAGAAAATTTCCAGAATCATCAGAAAAGGGTATGTCTGTAACTCTTAACCAGTTGCAATGACGCATATTTGTGAAATTGGCTTTTCTGCATACTCCTGAACACCGGAACTGAAATTAAACACCGCAGAGCAGAATATAAGTATAAAACTTTCTTCTAAACAACTAAACTTTAATTAATTTTGTGACAGTCAAAAACAAAGTCATTCATCGCATTGATACTTGTCATCAATGTATCCTTTCATTAAAAAAATTCTTGCTTCCACATTACCTTTTGTAAACATTATCTACATTTATATACTGCTTTATACTGTTTAGTTTTTATGTTTGTCTAATCAGTGATAAATAATATGCCCTTAGTTTTTCCTTAAATAATATTTATTCAGAGGTTCCGTTCAAGGGTGATTCTGATTCAAAATTTTCCGAATTTTCCAAAAATTTGTGTGATTTTGTTCCGAAAATTATTAAAAAACAGATACCCCGCCCCCATCCAAAAATTTAAAAAGAGTTTTCGGAAAAATTTGTTTCTGAAAATCGAAAACAAGTTTTCTAAAACCGTCTTCCGCTTCAAATAAAAAATATGTAAATGAATTTTGAAGATAATCAAAATTTTTATATCTTTTCTCGTTCTTTTTTATTTTTTTAACGAGTCTACAAATCTTTTTTCTATCGAAGAACAGTAACAATATGTTAAGTGATTTTCTTTTTTAAAGCAATGTGTTAAAATTTAAATTTATGTATTCAGGTTAAACAATTGAATGTTTGTTTTCTAGATAATCAACACACACATTTATATATGTGTGTTTGTATTATTTTATACAGAACACACTTATATTTGCAACTATAATAAGGTGATATATTAGAACATATTACTATATTGATATTTGGTAAACAATAAATCTTAATATTAAAATTCAGTTATAGTCCTGCTCTAGTTTTGACAGTCAGAAATTAACCTTAATATAGTTTTTATTTTAAATTAGTAGCGCATACTTTTTCAGAAAATATTGTAGGATGTTTAGAAAAATTTTTCTTACTTAGAATCTTCCATGGTTACATTTTTTATATATGTGGTAAGAAAATGATTCCGTGGGATAAGAAGTTTGAGAATCCTGCTTTGGGTTATAATTGTAAGTGTTGATATGAAATTTTATAAAATAATAATCACAGCACTAGGAACAGTATTATTAGACTGTGCTGTGTATCAGCAAATATGTACGAAAGCAAATGGCTTATTCTGATGGAGATGTATGGTTCGGTGCTATTAACTTGTTGACAATTTATCACTGTCACGTAGTGGACAATATTATCATTTATAGTTAAACTATATTTGTAATGCAGCCCTTAGTCGTGTTCCATTGATAAATACATGCCTGAAATGTCCCTGCATTTTTTTAATTCTGCTGTTAGTCTTTTTAATTTTATTTGAGACGAGTGATTAAAAAAAGAGCTTACATAAATTGTGATATTTTTAAAATTTTACTCATAAAGCGGTTGTGTAACATAAATTGTATGAGTGAGTCGTGAAGGAGCTTCATGGAAGTTTCTTAATTTTAAATTTTACGTCAGATAATTTTATAATTAAATTATATTTGTAGTGCTGCACCTAGTCGTGTTCCATTGATAAATACATGCCTGAAATTTTCCTGCATTTTTTCCCCGTAGAATCTTAATTCTGTTGTTAGTCTTTTTATTTTTATCTGTGATTTGTGATTAAAAATAGAGCTTATATAAATTGAGAGATTTTTTAAATTTTACTCATAAAGTGCTTGTATGAAACTATCTCCATCAACGCTCTTGAATTATGATTTGTAGATATCTAGATGATGTTTAGGGTACTTGAAAATCAGCCGGATTCTGGGTAGCCCCTGGATATCTGTTTTATACTTAGTTGCAATTTACAGATTGATTATTAAAAAATTGGCTCATTTAACTTGTAACTTAACTTTCAGATTCCTTTAAATTGCTTAAACTGTTTGTAAAATAGATGTATTTTATTTTAAAGTAGCCTTGTCTAAAAATAAATTGATCAGAGTTAAAGTGCATTTCATACCTTCTAAAAGTAGTCCTGAAAAGTATCATTTTTTTAATACAAAAGTTCTTCATTTTTATTTCCAAATTGAGTATGTATCTTGAATATTATTCATGTGATAGTTTTCATATATTTTTTAAAAGTAAGAACAAAAATATGGCTAACCAAAATAACTACTTTTCTTAAAGTATACAAGAAAGTCGACAGGAGACTACTCTTAATTTTTCATATATCATAAAGAGCCAGCTACATAAATAGTACTCAGTGCATAAAATCGTGTTTAAGTTGGTTAACCTCTTGAGGACTTGCGCGAAAATGCCAAACGAGTTGACCTTTGTGAAAACCGCTGCCGTTTACGTCATCTAGTAATTAAATCTAACATTTAAAAATTAAAATAAAACGTTCAGATCTATTACGCATTGATGCTGGTCTCTCATTATCAACCAAAGATCATCGCGTGGAGGCAACGCTGGACTGATAAGAGTGAAATCGCTGCTTCGCGTATACGAGACATTGTTCTCGAAGGGATTAATATGGTTATATGTATGAATATGTAAAGTATTCGTGTATAAGAAAATATAATTAAAAGAAAAAAAAAATTCTACAAAAGTCTTAAGTATTGTCCAATGAGAGTGCATATTATTTATTAGAAAATGCAGTTTAAAGTAATAATAAATATAACTTAAAATTTGTACGACAAAATATTATTTACTTAGTTTATCAAGATTTATTGAATTGTGGAATAGTAAAAAGGACAATTATTAAAACATTATATAAAGGTTTTTAATAATGGGTTCATTTACCCACTGTTGAATTATGATCTATTGTAAGAAGGGTTACACAACTAATACGTTAATGCACTTTGAGACATAATCATCTCGGAGAAAATATTTTATTATTATGCTTCAACCCACTTCAACAGAATCGAAAATATTAGAATCCAGACAGCACGCCGTAGTATAAGTTTCACAGGTGGGATTCGAAATGGCCTGTCGTGCTTCTCATTTAGCTCGATTTTTAAGTAAGAAAGAGTAATCCCTTTACCGTTGCTTTACTTAAATAGTCGCCCCGTTATGCTAATGCTCCAACATTCCCAAACGAGCTTTTACGCTCTACGCACAGGAGCATATATGTGTTGAGGTTAAGAGTGTTGTTGAATTAGTAACGACTGTTCTAGAAAGTCGCAAGAGTATCGTTGACCTTTCGGATGAGTTTATTTTAAGTAAGAGACGCATGTGCGAAAGAAATATACATTTAGAGTGAAATTTGCTTCTGCCTGCTTTTGGCGATGAATCATTGTGTGAGCTGAACGTATTTATGTCATAACTTTATGCTTATGTTTGAAATTTTTAAACTGCAGTGTCTAAAATTATTTTATTAACCATGATATATATTACATTTTTGAAAATGCTAAGGGTTATTTAGTAATTATTAATAAACAATAGTATAAATCCGTGAACATATAATATAAATTCGTGGTAAGTGCTAATATTTCAAGAACAAAGACAAGAACAAAATTTCATTCAACTAACGAACTGTCCTACGCAGGGCCGACTAAGATATTTTTGTGCCCAGGGTACAATCCAGTTTTTGTGCCTTCCACTCCCATGCAAATTTATAGCCACAAGTTATTATCATAATTACAGTCATATAAAAATTATAACATTGAATTAGCAAACAGATTTAAGAAATTAGCATGATATAATATTCAACAATCAGTAATATTCAAAATCAAAAACACCAAATTTTCATTTTACATAATCATTATTATCTTTGTCTAGCCATGCTAAAAATTAAGGACTTTTAAAGACCTAGAATGACCCCCTTTTTTAATTTTTACCTTGTCACACTCACAAGCTATGTGGTGCAGAAACTAAATAATAATAGAATTAAAAATTTAAATTGATGAGATGATTTAACGGTTTATAGTGGTACGTTGCTAATAATCTGTTTTATAAATATGCAATAAACTCATAGGATAAAGAGAGCACCAGGTTTTTTGAGGGAATTATTAGGTAAATAACAGTAAAATTAAAGTAAATAGGAAACAATATAGTTCATGACAAACACGATTACCTCGTACAATAATTTATTAAAACTTAACGATGGCAGTGTAAGTTTGCAATTTTTTCCCATTTAATATGTTTCATGCACTCGACTAAATTTTCGTGCCCCCTAAAATTTTTGTGCCCAGGGCACGTGCCCCAAGTGCCTGTGCGATAATCAGGCCCTGGTCCTATGCATTAGATGCGTACACTCTCGAATATCTATCTATACAAGACTTCCCACTTGTTTCAATACATATCACACTAGTGGAAAACAGCGCCATTTATTTGCAATTTCATCCTAACACTTAAAAACAGAATTAAAATACAAACACTACAGTTAATGGGATTGAATGATGAAACAATGATTGAATGTGCGCTCCGTTATTTTGGTTAATGTGTTTTCATAAACTTGTTCCCTGCTTTGCATTTGTCATGTTCCCTCTGGCGTTGTACTGTGAAAGTACCCAGTGTGTTACTTCTCACTACTCAGATAGCACATATTTAGTATCTGCTATCTCATTAATAAGAGATCTTAATTCACTTCCTTTCTGTAAATGCCCAACGGCAATTTTGTGTTATTGGTTTCTCTGTTCCCATGTTTCATA
>CM063508.1:151879919-151882419 GCA_032207245.1 Pardosa pseudoannulata
TTCTTGCATGATAGCGAACAATTTTCAATCTATTTATTTTAGCTCAGGTCGACAAAGCCGTGATAAAGCCTCTAATCGGTTGGAAAGTTTTCGTCATCGAGTGAAGAATACGGCCATTCTTGACTGGGAAATGAAATCTAAAATGAATCTGTTCTTTTTTAACATCTGCAGGTTCACGTATATAAGATTTTTAATCAAGCTCCATGAAACAACTTTCTTCTTCACTAAAGTAGTGTATTGTAATAGGTTATAGTGCATACTTACAATTTATTCAAGGTGATGTCCCAATTCAGACGTTTCTAGTTGAGGCGGTGGTCGAAAATTTTCCCGTTTTAGGCGTTTTCATATTAGGCAAAACAAACTTGTTTGACTTCAAATTATATTTTGTTGACTGTTAGACGCGTTCATCCAATACCCTTCCCATTTTTATCAAATTATCTTTCTATGTCTTTGGAATAGGTATTAATTTTTAACAAATTTTCAACCATTGCTCTTCATCTTTTCCAGAGCAATCTTCGCATCGTCAGGTGCACATGAATTATCTTGTTATTTCATTATTACATTTTTAATCCAAATCGATTCAGCTTACACAAAAAGCAGCTTGCGTTAGGAAAGACGTTTGCAGAATGAAAAATGGCGATGCATGTGCAAATGTGCAAAGCGAATACGTAAAGACTTATGAAAGATGGAATTTTAAATTTGGAATTTTAAAATTAGAAATTAAACCATTAAAAAGAATGCGAACTGTTAGTGAAGTGTAAGAATGTGGTGGTAAAGCAACACTATAAGAGCAGGGCATGTTAAATTAACTTTTAATGCCTTGACTGGATGTTTTGCTTATTATTATTCAGGCTATAGGCCTAATATGTGTGTGTGTGTGTGTGTGAATATATATATATATATATATATATATATATATATATATATATATATATATATATATATATATATATATATATATATATATATATATATGAAAATAAAGGAGGCGATTTTTTTTATTAGTAATTTTGACTGCCAGGAAATCAGCTCGTTCATTGGTTGTCTCCTTAAATCAATTTGGTCAGTTTCCTTGAACCATCTGAAAGCGATGGTGAGGGACGAAGAAAACATAACCAGGTGGCCACTGGCCATGTAACTGGGGAAAAGGGGGAGGGCATTAGCGAACCCATCTGCCTCATTCCTGCCTCCGCTAGAATGTAAAGAATGATTCGACGTTCATAAAACCACCTGCAGGCCATAAGAATCGGAGATGGCACCTCATAAACCCCAATTAAAACTAATCCCCTTCTCAGAATGACTTATCCTGAAAAGAGGGGGCACTATTTAGAGAAACAGGTAGAGGAAGGGGCTTAAACACGCCTCCCACGAATTAAAAACTCTCCTTTCTTTTTAAAATTTATTATGTGCAGATTTCGTATTGCAGAATAAATATATAAATAGTAGAAATTTATTAAAATTATTTTTAGAAGGGGTGCATAAGTAATTACCTTGTTGACAACAAAATACAAATAAGTGACTTTTATTTTTTTTCTAATAAAACCAAACAAGAAATTTAATCAGGGTGTTAACTATAATGTCAGTGATTATAATGTCTAGTTGTTTATTCTTAACATACTTTAGCAAAACATCAATTTAAAACAGAGTTCTTGGTGTAAGTAGTTATTGCAGTAGTATGTGTAGTTCCAATTTATTAGGTGATCTTTTTTATAGATGTGATTATCAGTTTTTTAGACGACAGTATGTTAGTGGTTTTACAACCTTTTCCAAGAACAAGTTAAAAACTGCGGTGGTAAAGTGCAGTATTTGTTTTTGTTTGTCTAGCTTTAGGGGCAAAAACCTTTAAATCCTTCAAATTAAGGTGTAAGGAAAAGAACAGTTTGTATCTAGCCATCTCCAGACGTATGTTTTGTCTGTGTTACTGTAAGAAAATAGCCTGAAATATCATGTTCTTGAATAGGTATAGACAAACTAATACTCACACACAAATAATATAGATAACATTTTACTATCAGCCTGTATGATGCTACCGGATATTAGGGCGATATATACTTACACACTAATAATATAGATATGATTTTAATAGCAGCACGTATGATGCTACAGGATATTAGGGTTGTATATACTCACACACTAATAATATAGATAGCATTTTTCTAGCAGCCTGTATGATGCTGCAGGATATTAGGTGATATATACTCACACACAAATAACATAGATAGCATTTTAGTAGCAGCACGTATGATGCTACAGGATATTAGGTTGAAGAGAAACTAATAATTCTGTGTTTCAGCAGTGTTCCCGTTTAGTAACATTTGTGTTCCTTAGATTTTATATGCTATAAAAATTTAAATTGTAATTGTATCTGTTTAGTAATTGTATCTTCTGAAAAAGAGAGATATAATAGTGGCAAGAATTAAACAAATTGTAAGTCTAAAATTATTGCCAAAACTTATCCAAGGTAAATTTTTACATATTATAAATAAATGAAAAGAAGGCG
>CM063508.1:151884919-151892419 GCA_032207245.1 Pardosa pseudoannulata
TTCATTGTTAAATTCAATTAAAAAATTTTAAATTATTTTATTGATACTTTAATGTAAATATTTTATATTAATTACTAATGCCGATTGGTTGGGATTAAAAGCAGCGGTATTATTCTGAGGTAAGTCAATAGCGTTGTACAAGCATGCACGAACGTGTTAGTTTGTTGTTCGTATATTTAAAAAATTTGATATTACATACAAGTCATGAACGAAATAGTGTACTAGTAGAAAATCAATGTCAGCGAGACAGTCGTGGAAAGAAAATAAAATTCGTTAAAGCAGAAAAGAAAACTCAAGAAGGAAAACTTTTGCCTTGTTGGCTAACGAGCCTCTTTTGCTTTTACATTCTGTTTGAAAAATGTTTTACTGCTCAAATGTTCTAAGTGAATAATTTGTAAGTAAAACTTGTTCTAAAGTAGCTGCTTTGTTTACATCTTCTAACCTGAAGAGAAGTAATCCTTTAAATATATGTGAGAAAACATTATCGTAGAGAGAATGAAAAATGTGTTCAGAGTTCGTATGCAGACGAACGGAACTCCACACTGTTATTACTATACTCTTTCGGTGAGTGAATGAGTCAGTTTTGGCTGCACACCAAATTGCTTCAAGAGTGATGGCTTTTCCGTAGTTGCGATTTTTTTTTCAAACACAGCTATTAGCACTGAACATTTTGCACAGTATGATTATTTAATCAACAAGTACTTTCATTTTCACATTTTTCTTAATCGTATTTTTACATTCTTGTGAGAAGTAAAGGAAGTATTGCAATCGCGAAAACTAACGATTTTAATTATTTTCATCATGCCTGTATCAATTTTGTCAAGCTTCAGTGTTACACAGTTCTGCAGCTTAGACTACTAATTTTCTGACCGAGCCTGTATCAATTTTGTCAAGCTTCAGTGTTACACAGTTCTGCAGCTTAGACTACTAACTTTCTGACCGTGCCTGTATCAATTTTGACAAACCTCACTGTTACACAGTTCTACAGTTTCGACTACTGATTTTCTGACCGTGCCTGTATCAATTTTGACAAACCTCACTGTTACACAGTTCTACAGTTTCGACTACTGATTTTCTGACCGTGCCTGTATCAATTTTGGCAAGCCTCAGTGTTACACAGTTCTACAGTTTCGACTACTGATTTTCTGACCGTGCCTGTATCAATTTTAGCAAGCCTCAGTGTTACACAGTTCTACAGTTTCGACTACTGATTTTCTGACCGTGCTTGTATCAATTTTGACAGGGTTGAATGTTACCCCTGTTGTTTCAAGGTAACTTAATATTTTAAACTTTGAATGTTCATTTTAGCCATCCCTAAGCGCTTTTTGACTCTTTTGCTGTGACGTTTATGCGTATATTTCTTGCATAACTGAAAGACAATTAATCGAAGAAGGTTGGAATTTTGTATTTAGGATTGACGCACGAACAGCCAACTCAGAGGGCTTTTAGCAGCCAAGGATAAAAGGCGGGAGGTGTAAACCAAATCTACAATCCCATCAAAACTGCAACCAAGAAAACCGGCCCGGCAAAGCAGCCAAATCGGAAGACAACAAAACAAAATATTTTATTAGAACAAAGAGAGCCCTTTTCTTACAAGATGGGTTAATGAACGATGTTTCAAAAACAGTTTTTACAAAATAATAGAAGATATATGTATAACAAATAAATCGCGAGTAACACCAACTATTTAACTATTACTTTACAATTTTTTTATTATTACTAGGTAATTCATAAGCAAATGAACTTGTGTCTTTATAGTCATATTAAAAGACAAAAACATTCAGAAACAAAATAACTATAAATTAACCTTCGAAATCGGCTGGAAATAAAATACTATTGTTTGTTCAATTTATTATAAATTATATTTTGTAGAAGGACGAGACTCATTAATTCCAAAAGGCGTTGTGAAATAATTAGTCCATTTTTAGGAACCATTTTTATTTCGTTCGCTATATTCCACAACACAATACAAAAACAACAGCATATACAACGCACACGAGAACTTACTGGCACTGTGGAAAACAAACTAGATGGCTCTCTTAGCGCCACCTCTCATAAAAGGAGAGGTGAGTAATTGTACCCGCTACAATTTACTATTTTCATTCATTAAGCGGTATTATCTATTCTTGGGAAGTAGGCTTGAAATGATCTGGAGCTTTTTGGATTAATTATAATTAGTAAAGTGTACTTTTAGTGAAAAAAAATTAAATTATTTGAAAAAAAATTTGAATTTTTACTGTTTAGTACTTCCTGGTAGTGACTAAAAAAAGTATTATAATCGCCCTAAATATCGGTTTAGAACGAAATATCTATATAACACAAATTAACGCTGCTGGTTGCCGCCAGGTAGAATACTTGAGCTTTGCAAAGATAATATCGTTACCTTTTTCATGAGCATAACAACTTATTATAGGTCCTAGCTACCTCGACAGCACGCTTCCTCCAACTCAAACGGTCTAGAGCAACTCTTTTCCAGTTCTTAATCTTCAAGGATTTCAGGTCAATTTCAACATCGTCTAGCCATCTTGTAGGTGGTCGTCCTCGGGTACGGGATCCCTCAGGGTTTTTAAAAGTATACAGTTTAGTAGGGTTGTTGTCGGGGGTTCTCCAGATGTGTCCAAGCCATCTCAGTCTATTACTACGAATGACTTGCGTAACCCGAGGCTCAATACCGTTACCTTAGGAAAAGAAAATAAATTTGAACCTCTAAAAATTGCAAATGATAATTCTGATAACGCATTTATTTCCCCCCCCCAAAAAAAAAAATAAAAAAAATAATAAAAGAAGTCATGTGATGTTGACATCAGTTAGTATCCCTTCTGTCTAGTCACATTACAGAATAAGAATTTAAACAAGTAGTAACGCATCCCAGTAAATTTATTTATAAGCATTGGTATGAGTATTTGTCACGTCCTCTCTACGACTTTTGACTTATCAACAAGTAAGTGATTTCGAAGTTAAATCCGTAAGGTAAAATAGTTCGAAGTTTTATTCTTGAAAGGTTCTACAAAGATAGGCTGCGACAGGAATGTCTTAGCGTTTTTTGATACTTAGAGACATATTTTGCCAGAAGAAACTTTTATAAATTTACGTTTGCAAAATATATTTTTCTAAAATTTAAGTTTGATCCAACGTACATTTCAAAGCATACCTGAAAAAGCATTGAGAAATCATAGCTAGAATCATAAAATACATTTTTGCAAAAGTTTGCTCTGTTTATTTGCATATTTTCCTTAGTCAGTTCGGCAAAATTAATCTCTTTACGTTTAATACATGCATCCGAAACTACTAACTAAATTTCATGTATACAAAAACTTTTGGAAGATTAAGAGTGACTTGAACGTTAGACATAGAGGGAAAATTCATCCCTCGTTTTTCCTTATTTTTAAAATTCATTTCTAAAGCTAGAGACGCTGGAATGGAATTTTTCCCTTCTCTTTTATTTAATTTCGTTATCCCTGTGAATTATATTCTTCTTACCTGTCACATGAAGCAACATCACAACTTCCCCTCCTCCGTTTTTCCCTTTATCTGCGATGACTCATTTAGTTTTAAATTATTTACTTAGAAAATGTCGCCGAATGTCTTGGAAATAATTTAAAAGTTGCTTTTATAAATTTTCTACGTTTAATTTCATTTCGCTGTAGAACTGTGTAACACTATCAGCCCTGGACTGGTATTTTGTTTCTTTTTAATTTTATTCTATCTTACCTCTTTTTTTATGAAATAAATGAGAAATTCGAATACTTTGTGTAGTAAATATTTAATAATGCACTTAGAATTAATGTTCTTAGACGTAGAATTAATGGATTCTAGTCTCTCCGAACTTGTGTTGAAGTAATTTCTTTCTTTTTTTCTTCGGTGGCATTTTAAAAGTTGTTCCTCTATTGAAGTTGAATAGGAAAAATGTTTATAGCATTTAAAGGGAAAACAAATCGCTAAAAAAGGTTCTACGAATGTATGATGTAATAAAGTTTTGAAGATATATTCTGCACTTTGCTTCTTTATCTAATTTCTTTTCAATACTTTGTTTCTGTTTTTGATTATAAATTTTTCTCTCTGCTAGAGTAATTGTTTACTGCTTTCAGCAAATTTTACAAACTATTTCAAATGTTAGAGGAATTCATAAATTGCAGTACAATTATTTTTTTTCTCAAACTTGAAAGCAATTGAAACTTGTTGAAAATAAATATTTTTCTTCGATTTTAAGCTTTTCCTTAGTGAATCAATCATTGTTTATTTTGCATCTGAATCTTTCACTTCTTCTCATATATTTTCGGACATTAGATGTTTTCAAATCTTGCTTGCATTTTATTTTTTATACTAAAGAAACGCTCTTTAACCCTTTAAAGATCACCTATATAAACTCTTTGGAATTTAATGAAATTAGTTTATAAATATTACCCATGAAACTTATAAATGCAAAATGTATTAAAATTTTTCTTTACAATCTTTAGGTTTGCATTAGAGAATACCGTATGAGGGATTGACGGGGGTTAACTGACAAACCCACCCTCTTGTACAGCGTGAACATAATGCTTTTTAAAATTTTAATTGTGTATTGGAAAAACAATAAATAAGTGTTCTTAAAAAGTGTAATAAATAAATAGCTTAACAATTTATAAGTGTTGTTTGAATAGATATTTTTGCTCGGGGTCATACATGAAAAAATCGAATTACTAACTTTCCAGGTACATCAAGTTTAAATACATATATTTCAAAAGGAAAAAAAAATTAAGTGTAGTACTATCATTTATTGTGATATTTGAATGTCAAAAACATAAAAAAACTGAAAAAAAAATTTCATATTTTTCAAAAAAAAATAGAGAAAAAAATGTTTAATAGGAGGTTTTCCTGCGAAACAACTGTCCGCTAAAGGGTTAACAATGTCGTCATATTTGCTCCTATAGCATATATTGCCTATCACAGCAACCTAGGTAAACATATACTAGTATTTTAAATATTTCCCAGGTTTCGTTGAACTTTGCCTTGTCAGAAAAACCGTTGAATTCATAACCGGAGTGTTGCTCAATTGAGGCTCGAGCAAAATATATACATCGTGCTCATTAATGAGCTTAGTGTTTAAGTCATACGTTTACAGACATGCCAACTACTCCGGATTGTCTCCGGAGAAATGAGAAAATTTGATAACTCCTGAAATTTTTCAGATTTCTCCGGAAAATAGCAAAACTTTTGAACTGCTAAAAGATTGCAATTCAGCAATTAAATACAAAATTTTGCAAAAAATAATTCTGGATATTACTCTTTCCACACAGTAATGTTGCATGTTGAAAGATTTCCGAACTGTGCTGAAAAACCAAACTGAATTTAGGTCAAATTTGAGTATACAAGCTCTAGATACCCTGATGATAGAAAAATGGAAATATTTGAATCAGGGTCAATGTTGCTACAAGAAACATTATTCTGAAAAATAAATTGTTAAAGCTAAGAAAGCTACTCATAAATTTTTAAATGAGTAAATTTTAATTTATCTTTTACAATTTACTACTGTGTAAATATTTTAAATTTAATTTTAATTCAGAAACCAATGAGATATGTAATTATGTGTAATCTGTAATTTACATGTTAAAATTTGAAACCACGATGTTGCTCCGGACACAAGTGCCTGAATGTTGGCATGTCTGTGAATTTATGCAACATCGCATATTATTGATCAAAAATATTAAAAAAAGAGTATGACATAATTTATAAACAGCCCCTAAATACGGTACCTAAAATCTGCAGTTAGCATGTTAAAATTTGAAACCCCGCTGTTGCTCCGGACACAATTGCCTGAATGTCGGCATGTCTGCTCTTTTCACACAGTAATGTTGCATGTTAAAATATTTCAGAACTGTGCTGATAAACCAAACTGAATTTTGGTTAAATTTGAGTAGACAAACTCTAGAATACATGATGATTGAAAAGTGGAAATATTTTAATCAGGCTCAATGTTGCTATAAGGAACACTGTTCTGAAAAATAATCTTTTTTATAGCTCGAAAAGCTACTCA
Organism: Pardosa pseudoannulata; assembly: GCA_032207245.1. Classification (NCBI taxonomy): domain Eukaryota; kingdom Metazoa; phylum Arthropoda; class Arachnida; order Araneae; family Lycosidae; genus Pardosa; species Pardosa pseudoannulata. The sequence continues at coordinate 151,890,933 of CM063508.1, forward strand.
TAAATCTTCAAATGCATAAATTTCAATTTGCCTTTTACAATTTACTACTGTGTTTATATTTTAAATTTAATTTTAATTTAGAAACCTATAAGGTACGATACCAATAACGAAACCAATAATGTATTATTTACAGATTACACTTATGTATAATCTGTAAATTAGTACGTTAAAAATTTCAAACCATGCTGTTACTGGTTGCCTGAATTGTACACAAGTGCCTGAATGTTGACATGTTTGTGTTTACTTGCTTACACACATAATGCCACACCCTTTACGATTAGCAGATTTGAATTTCATTGACAGAAATTTCTGCTAGAGCGACTTGTAGATGTAAAAATAATAAATCAAACAATATGTTCTTACTTTTGCACCACTAATAATTCATTCTGTATTAAATCAATAATTTTCCCTTCACTTTTCTTTTAAATTTATATTTTAAATCCACACAAATCCGGTACAAGTGGAAAAATATCTCAAACTGATCCCATTTAAAATTACGCTGTGCTTGGATTTAAGAAAGAAAAAAAAAATTATTTTGTCATATCGATTCCCCCATTGCTTATTAACTTGAAACAATTCCGTCCAAGATCTTACGGTTTTGTTTAAATAAAAATTAATGTATTTATTTTACGATAATTTTTTTGCCATTTGTTTTTACTGCGGTAATATTTTGTAGCGAATAATTTAATTAAGTTATAATTTAAATTTCTTTAGTGACTCCGTCGTCAAAAAATTTTTTTTTATCTGTAACTCTAATTAACCACCGCTCATTAGTCTTTCATACGCCTTTTTTATGCTAAGAAATAAAACTTTACATTAATGTGAATTATAATTTTTAAAGGGTATTTCAGAGGGCGTATTAAGGTATTAAGAACTCCTTTTTTTAAAAATTTTTTTTGTTTCCGTTAGTTCATTTATTAATTTTCTTTCTTTTTTTACTTTAATGTAGCTGAAAATAAATAAAAAATTCTCGTGTCGGCACTTCACTATTTGTGTTAATTTTTTTTTTTATGTAAGACATGTATGACCATGTTTCAGCTGGTCGAAATTTTAAAATATTCATATCTCATTAATTATTGTGGGTATCTCCAAAGGATTAACGTGGCATTACATTTTCGTAAAACTTTTTCACCCATTCATTTTTCCTATGTTAATTTCTTTTTCACTCTCTTGCGCTCTAAAGGAATACGTTTCGATTTTTTAAAGATCACACTTTTAATATGAAATTTAGTTTTGGAAGAAACAAAATTCGCTGATTATATTTTTATATTGCCCTTTTAGTAATTCTTACTTGTTATTAATTTTTTAGACACCTTACCGGTTACAAAAGTTTTCCAATGTTAATATACTTTATTCATTTCCTTCTCAGTTATTTTCTGATTAGATTCCCCTCTGTATTCATATATTTTTTTCTGTTTTTAAGGTTCAGTATTTATTAAGAGTTATTAGCTTAACGAATTGGTCTTTCCTTCCTAATATTATCTTCT
>CM063508.1:151897419-151957419 GCA_032207245.1 Pardosa pseudoannulata
GAGGTTTTACTGTAGTTAGATAGCACAACAATTTATACAAGCAAATCTAATTACTAAGCGAAAATTTCTATTCTATTTATATATATATATATATTTAAATAATGAAGTTTGGGGAGGAGATATGGATACATATGACCCTTACCTTCAGATACGGCCATGTTTTAACTGACATGTAAACTAGCCAATGCGTCCAAGGCCTGTCCTATGCGGTAAGCAAGTTAGGTCTACGGTTTAATTGCTTACGGCAACCAGATTTAGGCGCGATAAAACTCCTATACTACTGAGAGAAAATGAATAACTTTACTTAACCACAAAAAATATTTCGATATCTCTAAATTCTAAAAAATAAATAAGTAATTCTAAATATTTCTAGAGTCTAAAAAATAAATAAGTACATGGTTTCCGCGCACCTGGAAAGTCATGGAAAATCATGGATTTAGACAAAGGATTAATTTTGTCATGGAAAGTCTTGATTTTTCAAGTAAAATGAATAAAAGTCATGGAAAGTCATGGATCCGCTAAACTACCGATTAAAAAAATTGCATTGAATTGTTTAATTCTATTTTTATTTGTCATTTGGCTGAAGTTACTGAGTTTGATATTTATGTATTATCCCATTGACCATATTGCTAAGTAAAATTTGTTCACGGAAACTCTGCAAGAAATTCATATATAAATGATATTTTTTTTTTTTTATTAAATATTATTAATTTTTAATATAATAATTATTTTAATAAAATTGGTTAGATTTTTGCACAAATATAACTTACCTCTAGGGATATTGAATATAAACATTATAATTATATTTGGCTATTAATTATTACCTGGATAATACAAGTATGAATAAATTGTAAATTTTGATTGAAAAAATGTATGATTAAACTTTTATGGATTTATTATTTTTTTTTTCTTTTTTTTTTTTTTTTTGTATTTAGTTTATTAAATTATAAATTTTATCCGTTTTTTTGATATTTGTTTTTCTCTAAAAATATATTTATTTGTATGTTTCACTGTTTTTTCATATATACTTTGAAGTTAAAATGTTTAAATCAAAAGTTTGAAAAGTCAATTTTGAAATTTTTTTTTTTTTGAGATAATATAATACAAATGATTTTATTTTTTTTTTTTTTTTTTTTTTTTTTTTTTTTTTTTTTTTTTTTTAAGGATTAAAAAATTTTTTGTTTTGGAAATTATTATCGGAATTTCTGAAAAATGATTTATATTTATTTTATACTTTTATTTATTTTTTGTATTAGTTTTTTTTATCTATTCATTTATCTAATATCTACAACTGATTTTTGAAAAATTGTAATTTATTTATTCTAATTTTCATTTTATTATTTTATTTTTTTATATACTTTTTTTTTAATATTTTTGTAATATTGATAATAAAACAAGATACATATTTCTGAATTAACATGTATTTTTATTTTAGCTTTTTATTTTATTTATTTTTTTGAGTAACGTGCGAAATTATTTTGTAACATCGAGATTTTCTAAGAGATATGAATATTTTTTTTTTTCATTTTTTTTTTTTTTTTTGAGAAAGTATTTTTTTTTCGTAATTTCTTTTTTCTGTTTTTCGCTCTATTTATTTTTATTTATTAAATCGAGAAATTTTTTTTCCATATTTTTTTTTTTAGAAAATGAATTTCGAATTTTGCGTTATTTTAAATTTTTTTATTTTTACTTTTATTTTATTTATTTATTTTTTTCACATTTTTTTTGTAGGAGTGCCATTAGTTTTTGTAATTTTGACGGAATTCTGGGATATTCTGAATATAAATGATTTTATTTTATTTTTACTTTTATTTATTTTTTTTTTCACATTTTTTTGTAGGAGTGCCATTAGTTTTTGTAATTTTGACGGAATTCTGGGATATTCTGAATATAAATGATTTTATTTTATTTTATTTTTACTTTTATTTTATTTTTTTTTTTTATTTAGGAGTGCCATTAGTTTTTGTAATTTTGACGGAATTCTGGGATATTCTGAATATAAATGATTTTATTTTATTTTATTTTTACTTTTATTTTATTTTATTTTTTCACATTTTTTTTGTAGGAGTGCCATTAGTTTTTGTAATTTTGACGGAATTCTGGGATATTCTGAATATAAATGATTTTATTTTATTTTTACTTTTATTTTATTTATTTATTTATTATTTTTTTTTGTTTCGAGTCATGCAATGGAAATTTTTTCCTTTTATAATAATGGCGTCCTCCCGCTATGAAAGATATGAAAATTATGTTGGAGTCTGGAGAGTGAATGCGATAAATTTTAATGCATTGTCTTCTAACATGTCTTTGAAAAGCGACTTCGAAAATAAATAATAACTTTGGTCATGCGCAATTTCCATTTATTGGCGGTTCTTCTAACATGAGTTTTTTTTTTCCCTTTATTTATTCTGGTCAGGACAAAGTAGCTTATAAATTTCGAATCAAGATATAAGAAATCTGAAATTGATAGATACGAACCAGTGAACGTAGTGAATGTTTACTCCATTGACATTATTTCGACGCGATTTCTGCATAAATTTTTTCTTTTATTCTATTTTTACTTTTCATCGCATCGTTTTCGCTTTTTCTTTCTCTTTCGAGGGGAAGGGGAGTAAAAAAAATAAAAAAATACGAACCACTGAAAAAATTTCTAGAATGAATTCATTATTTTTGGCATATTCAATTTTTTTTTACATTCTTTGTTTAGTCCGAATTTTCTGAAAAAGTAAGAATTAGTTTTGTAATTTCCTGAGTGCCTAATGTGCGAAGAAAAAAAATGAGGAAGAAATGCACGCTTGAATAGCAATGTTTTTAAGCCACATACTAAAGGAAATATATTTGCATGGGATTTTGTGGCTTAATTTCTTTTCAAAATACGTGGTTAGGTTGCTCTGAGAGTCGAGGGCTTCGAGAACCGTGGCATAGACATATTGTTATAGACACATAGAATTTTACTTTTTATTTATAACAAGTTCTTAGATTCCTTTTTATACGTATATACATACATGATATGTACAAGTTAAATTTCTCACTGATATAGCGCATTCTTTAAGACTTTGTAATCATTTTTAACTAATGCACTTTTAAACATGTTAACAAAGTTCAGAATTTCCTGTATGCCTAAAAAAGAAATAAGAGGAAGAATTCGCGCACGAATATCAATGTTTTTAAGTCTTATTTTTCTAAGGGTAATATTTGCGTAGGATTGAGTGGTTTAATTTCTATTCAAAATACGTTGTTAGGTTGATTTTTGAGTCAATAACAGCTGTAAATGCTTCCTGGCCGAGACGTATTCTAATAGAAACTTAGAATTTTGCTCTTTATTTATAACAAGTTCATAGTTACTAAAGACGCTATTCATTTTTTTCCGTATATATATGCATATGTACTAGTTAAATTTCTCACTGTTATAGCGCATTATTTAAGACTTTGTTATCATTTTTAAATGATGCACTTTTAAACGTGTTAACAAAGTTTAGAATTTCCTGTCTGTCTAATGTGAGAATGATTTAAAAAAAGAGATATGAAGAAATAAGCGGAAGAATTCGCGCACGAATAGCAATGTTTTTAAGCCTTATTATTCTAAGAGTAGTATTTGCATAGGATTTGGTGGTTTAATTTCTATTCAAAATACATTGTTAGGTTGATTTTTGAGTCAATAACAGCTGTAAAAGTTTAATGGCTGAGACGTATTCTAATAGAAACCTAGAATTTTGCTCTTTATTTATAACAAGTTCATAGTTACTAAAGACGCTATTCATTTTTATCCGTATATAATACATATGTACAAGTTAAATTTCTCACTGTTCTCCCGTGTTAAGACTTTGTAATCATTTTTAACCAATGCACTTTTAAACATGTTAACAAAGTTTAGAATTTCCTGTATGTCTAATGTGAGAATGATTAAAAAAAAAAGAGAGAGATATGAAGAAATAGGTAGAAGATTTAACTCACGAATAGCAATGTTTTTAAGCATTATTATTTGAATAGGATTTCGGGGTTTAATTTCTATTCAAAATATGTTGTTAGGTTGATTTCCGAGACAATAGGAGCTGTAAAAGCTTCGTGAACCTTGGCCGAGACATATTTTAATAGAAACATAGAATTTTACTCTTTATTTATAACAAGTTCTTAGATTCCTTTTTATACGTATATACATACATGATGTGTACAAGTTAAATTTCTCACTCTTCTCGCGTGTTAAGACTTTTGTAATCATTTTTAACTAAATCACTTTTAAACATGTTAACAAAATTTAGAATTTCCTGTCTGTCTAATGTAAAAATGAATAAATAAAAAAAAAAGAGATTTGAAGAAATAGGAAGAAGAATTAACTCACGAATAGCAATGTTTTTAAGCCTTATTATTCTAAGGGTAATATTTGCATAGGATTTGGTGGTTTAATTTCTATTCAAAATACGTTGTTAGGTTGATTTCCGAGACAATAGGAGCTTTAAAAGCTTCGTGAATCCTGCCCAAGACGTATTCTAATAGGTATATATAATTTTACTCTTTATATTAATTGTAATTTTTGCATAGAAAAAATGGAATTTTTGTATTACTATTTTTAGGACGAGTTTAAATTTTTACTAAATATAATGGTTTGATATATGATGGTCTTTAATGGTCTAAATATAATGGCTAATGAGACCAGGACTTACTGCTTAAAGCTGATTCCGAACGGCTACGGACATCCATGCCACTGTGGGATTCGAACCCACGAACTCCGGTTCCGATGGCCAGCACCCTAAAAATTCGGCTATCGTTCGGCTACTAAATATAATGATAGAGAACGAACGGGATCGAGTATAAAAATTTAGATCCTGTAATCTTCGCAATATTAAATTTTTAGATTCCAAGATAGCATTAAACACATTCTTATCTTATTTTGAATCATTTATGTAATTGGAAGTATATATCTACGACCAACGTGCTGGCCGAGGACTTTACTATGTACCCTGTATACACAGTGTATTGACGTACGTGCAGTGCATTCTCTGTGTTTAAAGCAGTTACAAGGACAATCGGAAAGACAGCAGAATATATTGAAAACTCTCTTATTCAATTCGAGAAAGCCGCGGGGCATTATAAGGCATACAAAACGGGATCTCAAGCAGTTCTTTTCTTTTCCAGGACAACTGCGAAATACGAAAGGGATTTAAAAAAACCTTTCTTTCCGATCTGTATAAAATGGTTTATTTTCCCTTCTGATCTCCACGGTTGGAATTTCATTATTTGGTCGGACTTCAGTGTGATCGTTTCTAGCTCGACATTTTATTAGATTGGGATCTTGCAGCGAAAAATAACTATGTTTTGTAAGCTTAAATCTGGTGGGATAAGAGTGGATTCTCGGTTGGCATGAAAGTATTAATTTGTATTTATTAAGTCCTGTTTGGGACCATTGAAAATATACAGTTATCGTAAACGGGTTCGAACTGGTTTTACTATCTGAACTGTGTGTTTTGTAAGCTTAATATGGTGGGATAAGAGTAATATTCTCTGTTGATATGAAAGTATTAATTTGTATTTATTAAGTCCTGTTTGAGACCATTGAAAATATACAGTTATGGTAAACGGGGTTGAACTGGTTACGCTAACTGAACTGTGCATTTTGTGAGCTTAAATCTGGTGGAATAAGAGTGGATTCTCGGTTGGTATGAAAATATTAATTTGTATTTATTAAGTCCTGTTTGAGACCATGAAAAATATGCAGTTATCGTAAACGGGGTGAAACTGGTTTTACTATCTGAACTGTGTGTTTTGTAAGCTTAAATCTGGTGGGATAAGAGTGGATTCTCGGTTGGCATGGAAGTATTAATTTGTATTTATCAAGTCCTGTTTGAGACCATTGAAAATATACAGTTATGGTAAACGGGATCGAACTGGTTATGCTAATTTAACTGTCTATTTTGTGAGCTTAAATCTGGTGGGATAAAAGTGGATTCTCGTTAATATGAAAGTATTAATTAGTATTTAAGTTCTGTTTGGGACCATTGAAAATATGCAGTTATGGTAAACGGGGTCGAACTGGTTTTGCCAACTGAACTGTGTGTTTTGTAAGGTTAAATCTGGTGGGATAAGAGTGGATTCTCGGTTGGTATGGTATGAAAGTATTAATTAGTATTTATTAAGTCCTGTTTGGGACCATCGAAAATATGCAGTTATCGTAAATGGGCTCGAACTGGTTTTGCTAACTGAACTGTGTGTTTTGTAAGCTTAAATCTGGTGGGATAAGAGTGGATTCTCGGTTGGCATGAAAGTATTAATTTGTATTTATCAAGTCCTGTATGAGACCATTGAAAATATACAGTTATGGTAAACGGGATCGAACTGGTTATGCTAATTGAACTGTGTGTTTTGTAAGGTTAAATCTGGTGGGATAAGAGTGAATTCTCGGTTGGTATGAAAGTATTAATTAGTATTTATTAAGTCCTGTTTGGGACCATTGAAAATATACAGTTATCGTAAACAGGGTCGAACTGGTTTTGCTAAGTGATGAACTGGCTATAGCATGAAAGTTTAATAAAAGTATATTAGTGAATAGCGTTTCTATAGAAGAAGAATGCGAATTTTGTTTTAAATTCATTATTATAAACGGCTAATACTGCTTGTAAATTACACTGTTAGGTTAACAAAGAACCGTTCGTTGTCAGGAAATAAAATTTTATAAAAATAGTTGCAGCATAAAACATTTTTATATTCAGATAAGGTTAATGACTTGTTATGCATCAATATTATTTTATATTTTAAAATAATTCTTTTTAGACTACAAGGAATTTATCACACTATATTGAAAAATATTAAAAAACCAACATAACGATGAAATTCTATTAATTTTCAAATTGTCTTAGTCTCATAATTAAATATTAATTAATGCAAAAACTTCATGAAGACCACACTTTCCCCACTTGCGTTTTAGCGTATTGAAAGAAATGAAAGTAACGTTTATTTAAAAAAAAGTTGGTATAATTAAACATTAGACTATTATAAATAAAGCATCATCCTCGCGAAGATTGAAAGGTACCATATTTTAATGAGACATGATTTTAGCCTCAAATGTTATTACTATTATAAATATACCATTGTCTCCGAGGCATTTAAGTAATTAATGCAACAATACTGACAAACTTGTGATTGAATAATCATGAAACGTACCATTTTTTAATGAGACATGATTTTAGCCTCAAATGTTATTACTGTTATAAATACATCATTATCCTCGACGCATTTAATTATTTAAATCAACAATATTGACAAACATATGTTTGAATAGTCATGAAACGTACCATTTTTTAATGAGGCATGATTTTAGCCTCAAATGTTATTACTATTATAAACAAAGACTATCATAAATAAACCATCATCCTCGAGGTTTTTAATTATTTAAATCAACAATATTGACAAACTCACGATGAATAATCGTGAAATGTATCATTTTTTAATGAGACATAATTTTAGCTTCAAATGTTATTATTATCATAAACAAAGACTATTGTAAATACATAATTATCCGCAAGGCGTTTAATTATTTAAAGCAACAATATTGACAAACTTATGATGAATAATCGTGAAATGTACCATTTTTAATGAAACGTGATTTTAGCCTCAAATGTTTTTACTGTTTTAAATAAAGACTATTATAAATAAACCATCATCCTCTAGGAGTTTAATTATTTATGTCACCACTATTGACAAACTTATGATTGAATAATCATGAAACGTACCATTTTTTAAAGAGATATGACTTTAGTATCAAATGCTATTACTATTATAAACAAAGACTCATAAATAAACCATCATCCTCGAAGTTTTTAATTATTTAAAGCAACAATATTGACAAACTTATGATAAATAATTGTGAAACGTACCATATTTTAATGAGACATAATTTTAGCCTCTATTATAAATAAAGACTATTATAAATAAACCATCCTCCTTGAGGCGTTTAATTATTTAAAGCAACAATATTAACAAACTTATGATGAATAATCGTGAAGGGTATCATTTTTTAATGAGACATAATTTTTGCTTCAAATATCTCCTAACTCTTTTCTTTCGAGTGTCTGTCTCTCCGTCCGAAACTAACCGAAAAGATACTGTCCGGACGTTTGCTTCCAAATCTGTGGCACGGAACGACAACTTTAGTAGAAATCCTTCTCCCCTCTTTCTTTCTTTTCCGTTATTTATGGGCACTTCAAGTGGAAGCTGCCTTCCCCTCCTCTTCCACCTCTCATTCTTTTTTTTTTTCTTCCTTCCTCTCGGTTTCCATTTTCGATTTAGGACAAAAAGTTTTGGATCGCGCTTGATACCAACCGGCTCGTGCTCGGTGGGATGAATTTTTTTTTCTTCCGAGTTTTGGAGATATGATTTATGAAACACATTTCTAACCATTTTGAGATAAAAATCTCCTGCGATTGTTCAATCTGTTAGGAAGTTAACAAGGTTTGAATTTTATCGTTAATTTTCTTCCTTTGGTTTTTTTTTTTTTTTTTTTTCATTAGAAAAATAGATAGTAAAATATATAACCATTTTGGCTTAACTGAAGAACAGGGTGCCCCCGCCAACTTGGCGAAAAAGCTCTGAGCATGGTAGCCTAACATTTTCTCATGATCTCGCAGTGTCCAAACAATCTGTATCTAATTTATATTATATTTGTGTCCAGCTGTTCTTGTGGAACCCACTTCTTATATATTAAATGAGCGTAATGCTTAAAATTATTAGATATAATGAACCATTAAAGGTTCACTATGGCTCAATTTTAATTTGTAGCTGTTGGCTTTGTAAACTGTTGAGGGATTAATTGCCCATAAATGTAAATGCCCGCTTTCTCAGTGGTTTTAGTTAATTAAGAAAATGTATATAATTCTATTACAATGACGCAATCTACATCAATTAAAGTTGCCCAAATAGCAAGGGATACAATGTTGTTCGGATGAAGTATCTTTGTGTTTTAGTAAACATCGCCAATAATGTCACCAAATTTGCCAAGGGGCATCCTATTCTTCAGTAGTACCATCATTTTAATTTCGAATTCTTTCAAATTATACCAAGTCGAAATTGCTGTTATTTTTTATTTTCGAACCATTCCCTTTAATCATATGTTTATGCAAATCAGGACAATATATGTAAAAGGCAACTTCAGAAGTTGTCAGCGATGAAAATTTAGTACCATAAATTCTCTTGTCTGACGACATTATGTCGCGGAAGTTGCCTGTGACATATCACGACCTCTATATGGTAGCACCCTATGAAATCTTGTTCGCAAACTTATTCAACATTCTTCTGTGTCATTTTGGCGAATGATTGAAAAAAATGTCAAGAAGAAGCCAACTGGTCCTTCTAAACTTACATTCTACCAACTTATTTTATTTTATTTTATTTATAATCTTTACTTTGTTTTATTCACGTCCAACAGGAAAATCGCTTTTATTTACTCTGAATTTTATTTTTATAAACAATTTAATGGTATTTAAAAATATTGGCTTTTAAAATATAACTTTAATGCTTCATGTAGTTTTTATCTTAAAAATTAGTTATATTTGGGATTTAGGAATGAATTAATACTTGCCTTGAAATCCAAGCTGTCTGTCGAAATTAAATAAAACTTAATGTAATCCTTTAAGCTATAGTATGTGTGTTTTAAACGGCCTTTTCGTAAAAAAAAATTTAAAACTAATGCAGTCCAGAAAGGGTTAAAATTGGCATTCTGTGTATGTGTGTGTGTGTATGTGTATGAGTGTTTTGATAGATAAATGGGTAATTGATGAAAGATTCAGGTTTAACCAAAAGTACCCCATTATTTCATTTATTAGTTAAAATTTATTCTTCTTTAATAAACGTTATTAAATTATTTGGAGAGCATATGCTTTCCATGAAAGTATATTTTTGCACTGAAAGATATCTCTGGAATGTAATATTTTTTTGACGTTTAAAATTTGAAATATTTCTGTACCACACAATTCATGCATTGAATTTAATATTGATTTTCTTATGCATTTGTTCGAGCCATTGTCTCTAAAATTTTTCGCTTAAGAATCATTTATTATAACCTGACATTGATTTAACTTAAGGGACAAACTTTGGATGCTTAAAAACAACAGGGTTATTCTAGATAATCGAATGTTTCAAAAGCTTCATGCATAATTCTTATTTAGAGCGACTGCAGCTTTCATAGAATGTTCATGAACTGTACTCTGCCGTTCCATTGTCTGGGGAACTATAAAACTTGTTTATTGTCACAACTCTGCTAATATGTGATAAAAGTTGCTCTTTTAATCTAATTGAACACGTTTCACATGTTGGGAGTTATTTTCCTTGAGAGGGTTAGAATATGAGATTTACGATTATATTGTTGTGTATTTTTTTCTGTTTTTAAGTATTTTTATTATTGCTTGAAATCGGGAAGATAAGCTTCCCATTGTGGAAGTTATAATAATTTACACCCTTGGATATTACTGTAGAGGCTTACTATTGATTTTGTATGGTTTCCTTAATCTTTTTATTAGCTATCAAAACATTAATGTAAATCAGGTAGAGGTTTTCATTGCCTGTTGGGTGTTGTAGATAATAATAAACGTGTAAAAGGTGTGAAGTTCTATCTGGTAATTTCTGTACGGCATTAATTATGGGTGTACATGAGTGAGGTAGGTCAGGTAAATTTACGAAGTAGATTACGGCTGTTGTCGATTTGGTGTTGCACAATCACTCCTGCTAACTTTTATGCATTGGTCATAAAAATTACTCAGTTTAAACTCTTTTCTTCACGCCTTTACACCTAAATGTTCTTTTATTAATTTATTATTTTAGTTTAAAATAATTTAAACGGAATTTTGGCTATCTGCTGTATTTTATTTTTTATATTCTTTTATATTATTTACTATCAACTTGTAGGGATGCAATTTTTTTCTGAAAAATATTTTGATCAGGTTTTTAGCCAAAATTTTGTAAGTAAAGAAATAAATAAAAATAAAACTACTATTTTCCCCCCTTAATTCAACACTGAAATAACATACACTAATTAATTTTCTTCAAAGTTTGATATTGTTCGAATTAATTGTAAATATTTTTTATAACTCGATGTATTTAAAAACATTATAGTAACAATTTAGAGGTCTCCTGCTTTCGTTCTAAAATTTTAAAGTTACTTTTTTCTTCTTCTTTTTATTCCTGCAATTTCTTAACAATATGAAAACTATGAGGTCTATATAAGTTTTCCGGAGCAAGTTCTTGAATTTGTTCAATATATATTTGTATTCATTTATAAACTCTTAATAATCTTAGAAATAAAACTGATAAGGCTTATTTTTTTTCTTTTTACTTAATGGTGTTTCTGAAGTAAAAAAAAAAAAGGCTTTTTTTTTCTTTACTTAATTTCAAGTAAAAAATTTCATTTCATTTACTTGGAATTAAATTTTTTTTTTCATTTACTAAATGATTTTAATCCGTATTTCAATGGTGGTGGATTTGTATGATTTTGGCAAGTGGGAATTTTTATTCTCATGGTATCTTTACTATTTTTTAAAATGAAATTTTTTAAATTGAAATTTTTATTTCATTTACTTGGAATTAATTTTTTTTTCATTTACTAAATGATTTTAATCCATATTTCAATGGTGGTGGATTCGTCCGATTTTGGCAAGTAGGAATTTTTATTTTCATGGTATCTTTATTATTTTTTAAAATGAAATTTTTTAAATTGAAATTTTCATTTCATTTACTTGGAATTAAATTTTTTTTTTCATTTACTGAATTATTTTAATCCACATTTCAATGGTGGTGGATTTGTACGATTTTGTCAAGTGGGAATTTTTATTCTCATGGTATCTTTATTATTTTTTTAAATGAAATTTTTTAAATTGAAATTTTCATTGCATTTACTTGGAATTAAATTTTTTTTCATTTACTGAATTATTTTAATCCACATTTCAATGGTGGTGGATTCGTTGGATTTTGACAAATAGGAATTTTTATTCTCATGGTATCTTTATTATTTTTTAAAATGATCTTTATCTTCGCATTTTTTTTTCATTTGGTAAAGATTAACCAACTTTTGAACAGTTTTAAATAGAAGAAATAAAACTGATAAGGCTTATTTTTTCTTTTTACTTAATGGTATTTCTACAGTAAAGAAATGCTTCTTTTTTTTCTTTACTTAATTCAAAGTAAAAATTTTCATTTCATTTACTTGGAATTAAATTTTTTTTTTCATTTACTAAATTATTTTAATCCGTATTTCAATGGTGGTGGGTTTGTATGATTTTGGCAAGTGGGACTTTTTATTCTCATGGTATCTTTACTATTTTTTAAAATGATCTTTATCTTCGCATTTTTTAATTTGAATTATTTTAATCCATTTGGTAATATGATTTTGACAAATATGAATTTTTATTTCCAACTTTATTATTTTAAAATGATCTTTATCTTTGTATTTTTTTCATTTGGTAATTTTTTGAACAGTTTTAAATAGAAGAAATAAAACTGATAAGGCTTATTTTTTTGTTTTTACTTAATGGTATTTCTACAGCCATTAGTAAAAAAAAAAAAAAAAAAAAAAAAAAAAATGCTTTTTTTCTTTACTTAATTCAAAGTAAAAATTTTCATTTCATTTACTTGGAATTAAATTTTTTTTTTCATCTACTAAATTATTTTAATCCATATTTCAATGGTGGTGGATTCGACCGATTTTGGCAAATAGAAATTTTTATTCTCACGATATCTTTATTATTTTTTAAAATGATCTTTATCTTTGTATTTTTTTAATTTGGCAAATATTACACCAACCCTTGAACAGTTTTAAATAGAAGAAATAAAACTGATAAGGTTTTTTTGTTTGTTTGTTTTTACTTAATGGTATTTCTAAAGTAAAGAAACTGCTTCTTTTATGGCAATGACGATTTACACCCCTTCAAATTAATTACTGTGTTCGTTGCGGAATCTGAATATTTACGGATGTAACTATACCATTTTTAAAGAATTATTTTAATTATTTTCAATTCGTAGGAGTTGCTTAACGGATACAAATAAATTTTATCCCACTCGAAAGTTTAATAAATAAACAAACAGATAATGAAATACTTTCTTATCTTTTGTATCATATCCATTTCACTTTTCCGTATCGATTACTGATTTCGAAACAAGACGAGCCTGAAACTTTGATGATATCGAGTGGAAGATTAATTTTCATTTCACAATATCCCATCCGTTTATCTTTTTGAACCTTGAATACCACTCTGACAACGGGTCCCGCTGTAAGCTTCTTTCTTGCCTCCATCATCCCTACGATCGTTATTAATTCTTTTAGTTCAGGTTCGTTAACCATGTGGCGGTTTGGGAGGGGGGGGGTACGATATGGGGTGCATCATATGTCAGGAAACGGAATACTGGAGTGGGGTGAAGCAGTTTGAAGTTAGTGCGGAAGGTTATTGGGTATTCTACGTTTGTCAATTATGTTAAGTGAGTACTCGTGTATTTCCATAGCTCCAGGGGTTGGCTGGCTTTTTATATTTTGTATTCGGCGAAAGAAGAAAAAAATTCCATCTCCCAAATAAAAAACTACACCCATTTTTATCTTTGACATTGTTAGGAAGTGGAACTCAACGTATCCCAACTATTAGTACTTTTGTCTGTTTTCGATCGAATTATTAAATGTTCATTAAGCTAACACTTGTAATCTTGTTTTTGGATGAGTTAAACATCCACGATATTGCAAATAAGAAAATTTGTTATTTATTTTTTTTTTCTGAATTACATTTTAGTAAATGTTGCGCTGTCAAGTTATTTCTGATTAATTTGCTTGCTTATATGTTAGCCAAATGTTCCCTCTGTATTCTGCATGTGAATGTATATTACAGATATGCCAACCTTCAGGCACTTGCGCCAGGAGCAACATCGTGGTTTGAAATTTTAACATACTAATTACAGATTATACATAAATACATATCTCATTGGTTTCTACATTAAAACGAAATTTAACCCCTTCCGGTAAAATGACGAGTCTAGCTCGTCATTAGTTTTTCATTCCATACCGCACAATGACGAGCTACACTCGTCATGCGATTAAAGTTACTGTTAAATATGATAATTAATTTAGTTTAAAATTTCTAGTGTACTGAATTTGACAACACTTTAATCACTTGTGAAAATCACAAGTCACTATTGCATATTGTTTACTTAGAATTTCTTGGTACAAGTCATTGCCAAATTAATGATTCAGAATAAAAGAAAACCTACTAAGAACTGCTGTGTGTGTTATAAGAATCAAATTAAAAGTGAGACTACTTGGCGGTGTAAACAATTAAGAATTCCTTTGCACTTTGTTTTGAAAAGTACCACTAGCTTGAAGACTATTATCTGTATACCTTATTAATGTTTTGCTTTGATATTTTCTTAATTTTACTGTTTCTGATATTATTTAACACTATGTAAAAAGTGGATTTTAATTAAGAATATGTAAGAATTGTAAAATGAAACAAGTTTTTTAAATAAAAATTAAAGGGTTATTTCATGCACAGTTTTTCATTATTAAATCATACCGGAGGGGGTTAAAATGCTTACACAGTTGTAAATTGTAAAATTTAAGTTAAAATTTCTGCATTTGAAAATTTATGAGTAACGTTTTTAGCTTTAAGAACTATATTATTGATTCATTTTATTATTCATTCTATATTATTGATTTATTACAGAATGAGTTATTAGTGCATAAGTAAGAACGTATTGTTTGATTTATTATTTTTACAGCTACAAGTCGATCTATCAGAAATTTCTGTCAATGAAATTTAAATTTGCTAATCGTAAAGGGTGTGGCATTATGTGTGTAACACATACATGCAGTTATGTAAGTTAACACAGACATACCAACATTCAGGTACTTGTGTCCCATAGCAACAGAATGGTTTGAAGTTTTTAACTTCCTAATTACAGATTATACATATCGTATTGGTTTCTAAATTAAAATTCAATATAAAATATTTACACAGTAGTAAATTGTAAAAGGTAAATTAAAATGTATGCATTTAAAAATTTATGAGTAGCTTTTTTAGTTTTAACTACTTATTTTTCAAGAATAGTGTCTCTTATAGCAACATTGACCCTCATTCAAATATTTCCATTTTTCTATCATCAGAGATTCTAGAGTGTCTACTCAAATTTGACCTAAATTCAGTTTGGTTTTTCAGCACAGTACTGAAAACTTTGAACATGCTGTGTAAAAAGAGTAATATTCAGCATTATTTTTGCAAAACTTTGTATTTAATTGCTGAATTGTAATCTTTTAGCGGTTCAAAAGTTTTATTTTCCGGAGTAATCTGAGGTGTTTCCGGAGTTATCAAATTTTCTCATTTCTCCGGGCAATCCGGAGTAGTTCGCATGTCTGATATTAATTGCGCAACTACTCAACTCATTCAGACTTTATGTTGCCTTTACTTAGTTGGTGGGAAATACAATCCGTAAAATGTGTTTTTATTCCAGAGCTAACAAAATCGAGCTCTATCTCTAAAAGTTGATTGTCACAGTGGCATACACAAGGAATTTGAACCCTAATTCCCCTTCATAATACAATGGATTGCAAAATTAAGTCCTCAAATTTTTCACTTTTAACTGAAGCATTTCTTTTCCGCTTACTCATCTCTATTACATTTTCACACGACACACTTTTATTGCCTTTTTGTCAAATGGAATATGTGCTGGTATTATAATTTGACAAACTGGGCGCAAACGTCATACACACGAATTCCAACTGCCTCTTCTAAGAAAGAACTCTATAAACGAACACCACTAGCTTACCAACACCCATGCCAACGCTGAAATTGTAACTCCAACAGAATTCAGTTCTGAATGCCAGTGACCTATATTTTCGTATTTGACCCATATTTACAAGTACTGGTGACCTATATTGTGGTCTTATTCCGCCTTCATCCGGCTCTGCTTAGATTAGCTACGTTTTTGCACAAAAAATGATGTGGTTATCTATAATAGCTGTTAATAAAGCCTCTTTTCAGAATCTATTTGACTGTGGAAATTATATGTCAGAGAAATATCTCGTGGATCGCAGACTAGTATAATGGATTTTTATTTTGGTAGATTAAAAAGGGATAGTTGATCGTTTTATTTTTAGTATTCCATTGTAGCAGATCTATAACGTATCCCAAAAGTAATGTTATTTACACAGTGAGCAAGCATTAAAAGATGCATATGGTGGTTGTTATCTTTCATTACTGAACATAAAATAATTTACTTATAGAATTCATTTAAATTTTCATATTAATGTTTCATTTATCACTTAATCAGATCTATCTGATTATTACTGAAATAAATTTTTGAATTATCAAGCTTTCCGACTTCTTTCTGTGACCTTCCTATTTAATAAAAGTATTTTGATAATATTTTGGGATTTTTATTTATTTTATTTTATTACATTTTTTTTGGGGGGGGGGGTAAAATAGGCATTTACTTTAAATCTCAGACACTAAATTAGCTTATGATTCATAAGTCTTTTCCTGCTTAAACAGTCGTGATATAAAGATACAATGACTGTAACATGCTTGATTGCTAAATTAATAATATTAATATGAAAGTTGCTTTTATAATACTTTAGATATTTATTTATAAATGAATTACGTAGATTTCAGTTTCTCTCTATTGATTTTCAGGACTTTTAAAGACTGATTTCCTATTTAAGATTAATTACAAGTAAAATGTATTGGTAAAATGTTAAATGTGTAACACTAAGTCCTTTGGTTAAACATTTGAAATTTTGTACAAAATGTGTTCAAGCTGTTCGCCGAATTTCTGTAAGATGATAATTAGTCATCTATGGACGATATTTCGAATTTGTGAAATTCATCGTTTGTTACAATGATTCACACCAATGTGCTATATTAAATAGGAAATTAGCTTTCTTGAAGTGCGGATATTTTGAAGCGTTTTCAATACCTAATTGTTGATTAAAATCTGTGCTTCATTTGCAGTGCCTGTTTCATTTCTAATAATTTTAATTCCCCAGCCGCTTTTTAATAAAAATTATTTCACAATAGAGGGTTTTCTCCATTAATATAGAGAATATAGCAAGAATGTTTTTTTTTTTTCTTTATTTAGTATTTATAGAAATTCGATGGATTGTGAGACTGAAAAGTGAACTAAAAATTTTACGTCTTTGTTATTTGAGCCAACTGAGTGATAAAAACACAAAAATATTACTCTTTATTCGAGTTTATTTTTAACTATAATTAATTCCGTTTAAAGAAAAAATGTATCTTTAATGGAAGAGAAATAATATTTGAACAATAAAGATGACCTGGGTCTTGACGCATTTCAACAGCATATCTGTGGTAAAGATTTTATTTTTCGTTTTCTTGTAATCTCTCGGCACATGTTCTATATCCAACGACATGCTGAAGGTGGCGATAACATATCACTTATCTGGTTTAATACTTTTCGTTACTACTTGCGAGAACAAAAGGAGAATGCTGAGACTTTGATTGCGTCAGGTGAAAGATTACTTTTCGTTTCACACAAAGTTCTTTCGTTTAAAAAATAATAATAAAATAAAACTCAATGTTATCAGTTTCTAGTGATTCCCGCTAACATCTCTCCAGACTTCTGTTTCTCTCGTGAGTGACCTTTGTCGTTTCTTGTGTTACTTCTTTTTTAGTTTTGTTTCATATTCTGGACTGAGCTGTAATAAGGTTCAAGATTTCTTATCTGTTCTATTTTTTAAACACGTTTTGTGAGGCTTTTCGAAAATAGCGGCGCTCTATTATACATATTGTAGGTTCTTTCTATTAGCACATGCACGCTAAGGGAGTGATTTTGCCATTTTTGTTTTAGTTCTTTTCTCAGTTTTGGTTCATATTTTGGATTGAGGAGTGATCCAGTTCAAGAATTGGCAACTGTTATTATTTAGGCTTATTTAGCACCTTAGGAAGGACTTTTGAAAATAGCTTGACTCCTCAATATTAGTTGCTTGTATCTATACAAAATCCGTTTTTATTAATTATTAATGGGATTGGGAACTAGCCATGTTCAGACATGCCAACAACTCTGGATTCTCCGGAACAACTGTGGAGTAATGAGAAAACTTGATAACCCGAGAAACTTCTCAGATTTCTCCGGAAAATAACACAGTTTTTTAACAGTTTAAAATAACAATTCAGCAATTAAATACAAAATCCGTTTTTATTAATTATTAATGGGATTGGGAACTAGCCATGTTCAGACATGCCAACAACTCTGGATTCTCCGGAACAACTGTGGAGTAATGAGAAAACTTGATAACCCGAGAAACTTCTCAGATTTCTCCGGAAAATAACAATTTTTTAGCAGTTTAAGGTTGCAATTCAGCAATTAAAATACAAAATCCGTTTTTATTATTAATGGGATTGGGAACTAGCCATGTTCAGACATGCCAACAACTCTGGATTCTCCGGAACAACTGTGGAGTAATGAGAAAACTTGATAACCCGAGAAACTTCTCAGATTTCTCCGGAAAATAACACAGTTTTTTAACAGTTTAAAATAACAATTCAGCAATTAAATACAAAATCCGTTTTTATTAATTATTAATGGGATTGGGAACTAGCCATGTTCAGGACACGCCAACTACATCGGATTGTAACGAACAGCTCCGGAAAAATGAGAAAATTTGGTAACTACGGAAACTCCTCAGATTGCTCAGGAAAATAACAAAACTTTTGAACAACTAAAAGATTACAATTCAGCAATTAAATACAAAGTTTTACAAAAAATAATGCTGAATATTACTCTTTTCTTACGGTAATGCTGCATGTTAAAAGTTTTCAGTATTGTGCTGAAAAATCAAACTGAATTTAGATCAAATTTGACAAACTCTAGAATCCCTGATGATAGAAAAATGGTAATATTTTAATCCGGGTCAATGTTGCTATAAGAAACCCTGTCCTGAAAAATAAGTTGTTAAAGCTAAAAAAGCTACTCTTAAACTTTTAATCGCATAAAGTTTAATTTACCCTTTATAGTTTACTACTGTGTAAATATTTTAAATTTAATTTTAATTTAGAAACAAACAAGATATGTACTTATGTATAATCTGTAATTAGCATGTTAAAATTTCAAACCACGCTGTTGCGCCGGACACAAGTGCCTGAATGTTAGCATGTCTGCATGTTTGATTCATTTTACTCCCTGGTATTTAACTTATGCATGAAAATTATTTTATTTCGACAGGGTTTGCATTTTAAAAGTTCTTTAAACAAATTTTACCATGTGATACAGAAGGAAATTGTCTAGGGTCATGCGTGACTAAATTTTTAGAAAGAGCGAGAAAAATATATCTAATTTCCTTATTTGGGATAAAAATTGAACTAGTCTTCTTTAAGCACAAATAATGATATTTTTATCAACATAAAAATGAAAAACAACCTCGTGTAACTTTGGAGAATTTTTTGCACTATCACTAGACTAAATTTATTTCAAGAAATTTATATGCAAACCATTAAAAAGTAGAGTAATTTTCCCTTAGGTTAACAAGGAGTAAAAGGAAGCAAATATAGCCGATACGCAAAAACCTTAAGGTTTTGTGTCTTTTTTTTTGTTAATTTTACCTGTAAGAAAAAGTGGCCGAGCTTGAATATATTTCTATATATCTCCATATGGCGGCAAATTATAATATAGAAGGAAGAACACTCACACACACACACACACACACACACACACACACACATATATATATATATATATATATATATTAATATAGAAATATATAAAAAATAGGAGTATATTTGCGAAGTCCCCGCGTGATCGACCACCAGTTCTTTGTTTTTGTTTGTCCCGGATGAAGAACCAGGAGTGTAACCAAGACAAGGGCAGGCAAGGGGGGGGGGAGAAGAGAGGGAGGAAAATAGAGTAAGTGACGTTCGTGAGAGGTGCTGAGAGCTAACTATATAAATTTTGTATATAAAATTCTTTTGTAGGTTGTAATAAAATGATATAAAAATGCCAAGTTCCTGAAGTGGATTCTTGCTTGCAGTTTCTCTCCTCGAATCTAACCACACACAGGAGCGTTACAATATTCTATATTTATATACGTATACATATTCTATATTTATATACTATTCTAAATTTATATACATATAATTTGTGTGTGTGTAAGAAAGATATTTTTTTATTGACGAATAAAATAGTTTGACGGTCCTCTATAGCAAAATACATCTTATTAATTATTCCTAGTTTAAACCTAAATTCATATCGTAAATTGATTTCGCGACCATATTTTGTCCTTGTCAAAACTTTGTTTAAAATTATCCTTATTAATTAAACATTGTTTGTTACATAATTGGCAAGCATCGCTTTTAACAGAACCATTTTATATCTTCGTCAATCCTTCGCGATGCGAAATATGTGTTTTAAAGTAATAATTTAAATTTCTGGAAGTATTAGTTTTCCATTAACATAACAAATGAGAATGGGAACGATAATGGTAATCTGTAGTCAAGTTATTTATTTGTTCCCTTCACCACCGTGTGATTTCCAAGTTGTTTTTTTTCTACGTTAATTTATCACGTTCGTTACATAAAAAATTTTTCTGAACTTCAAGTTCTTGGGGATGATGTTGAAAAGAAAGAAGCCGTTTGTGTGTCAATATTATTGATTTTCTGTCTGATATGATATACCGTCTCGTGATTTTATTTAATCGTTTTTTCATTGCCTTTGTACATCTGCTTGAGAGATTTTTTTCCCCGTTCTTTTTTTAAGTGATGCCTAAGTGGTGAGGGAGAACCCATCACTGTAACTGCTTGACTCTTCTGCTCTCGAGCAGCGTATAAATCCAGGGAAAATATTTGTATTAATTTTTGTCAGATCTGTTGCTTCATCGTCATTCGATACAAATAATTAAAAATAATTTGATTTATTTTATATAAGTATCTGTATGTATTTATTTATGTCTATTCGCTGTGCATTCCAAAATGGTTTGATTAACTCTAGGATGCTTGTTGGAGTCATCACGACTCCAAGCCATGTATATTATTTTATAAAATCTCCTTATATATATATATATATATATATATATATATATATATATATATACACATATACCTGGTGGCCATAATCAATATTTTTATATTTAATTTCGCCTAGATATATATATAATATTAAGTATATATTACATATATATATAGCTAATTTTTATTTTACATATATATATTATATATATATATATATATATATATATAACATTATATATATATATATATATATATATATATATATATATATATATATATATATATATATATATATATATATATACACATATACCTGGTGGCCATAATACAAATTTTCAGGTACCTCTATTTAATTTCGCCTAGATAATTTACCGTTAGCCCAGTGCAAGGATAAATCGCCACTATTACAAAATAGATAGCCTTTATTCGTCATAATATATCAAAATTTAAAAGTATTAAAAGTACTTAGCATTTTATTTGTCACGTGAACGCAATTTTTTTCAGGTACCTCTATTTAATTTCGCCGAGATAATTTACCGTTAGCCCAGTGCAAGGATAAATCGGCACATATTACAAAATAGATAGCTTTTATTTGTTATAATATATCAAAAATTAAATGTATTTAACATTTTATTTGTCTTTTGCAATTTTTCTTTTTGGGTATCTTTATTTAATCTCGCCTATATAATTGATCATTTCCCTAGTACAATGATAAATCGGCACATATTACAAAATATAGTTTTTATTCGTCATAATATATCAGAAATTAAAAGTATTTAACATTTTATTTGTCACGTGAACGCAATTTTTTTTCAGGTACCTCTATTTAATTTCGCCTAGATAATTTACCGTTAGCCCAGTGCAAGGATAAATCGGCACATATTACAAAATAGATAGCTTTTATTTGTCATAATATATCAAAAATTAAATGTATTTAACATTTTATTTGTCACGTGAAAGGCAATTTTTCTTTTTAGGTATCTTTATTTAATCTCGCCTATATAATTGACCATTTCCTTAGTACAATGATAAATCGCCACGTATTACAAAATATGGTTTTTATTCGTCATATTATATCAGAAATTAAAAGTATTTAACATTTTATTTGCCACGTGAACACAATTTTTTTCAGGTACCTCTATTTAATTTCGCCTAGATAATTTACCGTTAGCCCAGTGCAAGGATAAATCGCCACCTATTACAAAATAGATAGTTTTTATTCGTCATAATATATCAAAAATTAAAAGTATTTAAAATTTTATTTGTCATGTAAACGGCATTTTTTTTCTCAGGTACTTCTATTTACTCTCGCCTCGATAATTTACCGTTAGCCCAGTGCAAGGATAAATCGACACATATTATGAAATAGCTAATTTTTATTCGTCATAATATATCAAAAATTAAAAGTATTAAAAGTATTTTAACATTTTATTTGTCTCCTAAACGGCATTTTTTTTCAGGTACCTCTGTTTAATCTCGCCTAGATATTCACCGTTAGCACAGTGCAAGGATAAATTGCCACATATTACAAAATAGATAGTTTTTATTCATCATAACATATAAAAAATTAAAAAATATCCCACGCACTGATTCTGTATATCCAAATTGAAAGTTGGACTCGAAGTCGCTAGTTGAATACTAACTAATATGTTTTGTTTCAAATTAGCACAAATAAGAAACTGTGAAATAGTAATATAAAGTACATAAAATATTTATTTTAATTATTATGTAATGATTAATTATTAAAGATGCATACTTACGAATAATGAACTTGGAATGGAAAAAAATTATCAATGAAATGCTGTTTTCGGTGGATTGTTTCGATTTCGTTATTTCGAACGAAATGAATCGTGTAGTACGTAACGGATGATTCATAACCACGTAGCTAATGTATATCATGCAGATAATTTATCAGTCCATTAATGAATGGGACGAATCATTCGTTGTGTGAGCATCATTAACTTGTTACAGTGTTTTGATTTGTATTAATGCGTATTTACATTTGTCGTTGTTAATGTTACAAGAATGTAATGAATCGGAATGCAAGACCTTTTTTTTATGATGTTATCAAACAACTCATTAAACTGAGACGAAATTTTCTTCCGAAAGTGAAATTAATATTATAAATTAGGAAATTCGACGAAATTGAATAGTAAAGTCATCGTTGAAATGCGATGATGATTATGACTTTGGAAAATCATGATATTATTAATTGTTTTCGGTTCAGAGTATGAATTTCGTAAATAAACTGTGTTTATTTATGAATTTTTGATTTATCTCTGTAAACACTAAGTCTTAAGTTTATCCTTCATCTACTTTCTTATTAATTGCTGTTTAATTAAACGTGCCGATTGATGTCTCAGGAGATGAGAATATTTGTTAAATATAAACTTAAAAAATATCCGATTAGTTTCACCGTTTCTTGGCCGTTAGGAAATAGATAGCTTTTCTTTCGGAATTCAAAAAGAAAATTTGTAAGACTATCTATTATTAGCCAACTTTCTTTTCCCACTATTGGGACTTGGAATGTAACGAATAATCCTACAGTTCAACTCTTTTAACGATTTTTCTATCTGACAGAATATTGAACGACTTGAATTCAGTCGAATATTGTTGTATATTTGGTCAATATGCGAATATTCGACCTATTCAGCTTTGCTAAATATTCGGTCTAGTTGAATATTTATGGCTGAATATTGTTAGGTATTCGGCTAAATAGTCATGACAATAAAAACATATTTTTATACTTATGTATGTTAACAAAAAAATTGTTTTGAAACAAAACAAATTAGTTAGTACTCAACTAGCCGCTTCGCTCCCAACTTTCAATCTCGATATGGTGTTTATTTATGAATTTCATAAATAAATGTTTTTTATTTATGAATTTTTGATTTACCTCTGTAAACACTAAGTCTAAGTTTATCCTTCATCTACTTTCTTATTAATTCCTGTTTAATCAAACTTGCCGATTGATGTCTCAGGAGATGAGAATATTTGTTAAATATAAACTTCAAAAATATCCGATTAACTTCACCGTTTCTTGGCCGTTAGGGAATAGATGGCTTTTCTTTCGGAATTCAAAAAGAAAATTTGTAAGACTATCTATTATTAGCCAACTTTCTTTTCCCACTATTGGGACTTGGAATGTAACGAATAATCCTACAGTTCAGCTCTTTTAACGATTTTTTATCTGGCAGAATATTGAACGACGTGTATTTGGGCGAATATTGTTATATATTTGGCCAATATGCGAATATTCGGCCTTATTCCAGGGTTGTATCGGTTTTAACGATGGGGGTTTAAACCAGTGGTTTTAACCTGTTTTAACCGTCTAGGTCAATATCAATTTTGACCACTGAAAGTCACTTTCCAATATATTTAATACTAATCGGACATAGTTTACAAGCATATGATAAAGGCAAGTTACATTTGTAACAAAATTATGGTGATTGCAGTTAAAATGATTATAAATTAATAAGAATTTTAATTGTAAAATATCATGTTATTTGTTTAAATTTTAAAATTTTTGGTTTTAACTGCAACTTATGTTTTTAACTTCAACTCATGTTTTATTTTTTAACTGTAACTCATATTTTATGTTTTTTACTGCAACTGGATTACATTTTTGCAATGAGGAATTTTCACGTTTTCTAATTTTGATTTTAAACGATAGAAGACAAAAAAGTAAGCAGGACAGTAGCTATTTTTTTTTCATTTGGGGGCCTAATGAGTAATTTCTAATGGGTTTTATAGCGGACTCTTTAACGTCTCTCAAAAACGCTACTTTATCTCCGCCGAGTTTGTGACGTCATCGTTCATGTAAACACCGAGCTCCTATGCTGTTTACATGTTAAAAGGCGACTTTTAAATTTGTTTCTTGTGTAAAGTATCGCATATAATAGCATTTTTTTGTTATGTCTGGCATTAAAAAATCATGCTCTAAATATTGTATTGTGCCACTTTGTAAAAATACAACAACTAATTGCAATGAGAAGATATTTTTCAGCGTCCCAAAAGACCCACATACACGTAAAATCTGGACAACTGAGATGAAAAGGGATGAGAAATTAAACCTCAAATTATCATATAAATCATCTCTATGGGTTTGTGAAGACCATTTTTCGGTAAATAAATGCTTGCATTTGTTTAAATATTACTATTTTAGAACAATTAAAGTATATAAAATACATCTATACCTTTAAAAGGATTGTTGATTAACCACTGCTATTTAACTTTTAAAACTGCTAATTTTCAAGTATTATCACAGAGTTCAAGTACAATAAATATTTTATAAAGCATATAAATATCGAAAAACATATAAATATCTAAAGCATATAATTATCTAATAAATAACTCGGGGGAGGGGAAAGTTATGTATTTTCAAGGTATTATAAATATTTTCTTCAGAGATACATACTTTCTTATGTATCAAATGTAACAGTGATATTTTTCGATTAAATTGGGGACTAATTTGAAAAAAAAGTATAATATTTTTAAAATACGTAATAATTATATTACTTTAAAAATTAAATTTAATTTGAGAAATTTTATACATTTTTTAATTTGACATTGATATTAAAGGCAATAAAATTGTATTGCTATTTAAAAATGTATAAATAATTAAGTAAAGCCATTTAAAGATTTTAAATTTCTTTTCATCATATTTAAAATATCTAAGAATTTATTTTGTTTTGGTTTGGTTTTGGAATGCTACGGTCTACTTTTTTGCAACACGAAGGCTAATGAGATTGGTCTCACAAAAAATACCTCCTCTAATTTTTATTTTAATATTACATCCGTCTCTATTTATAAAAAACGATGCAACTACAAATGTGTATGTATATGATATGTATATTTATTTGATTTGTTTGTGTTTACAAACAAAAGAGCTGTGTTTAGCATGAATAAAGTATTAATACATGTTAAGTAAAATTGGAAAAAAATTATAAATGATTTTACACACCTTTGGGTTTTAATTCCTCGTATTTCTGCTCCCATAAAATCCGGGTTTTTTGCCAAGAAAGAAAACATTGACATGCTGTCAATTTTCGGGAGGTTGTCTGATTGGTAAATCCAGGTAGAAGAGACATTTATGACAAATTGAGATAACTAAGCTATCTAGATCGATAAAATGAACCTTCAGGTTTAAATAAAAATAAATTTTGATAGCTAGAAAATTTCAGGAACTTGCAAAAACAAAATCGGAAAAAAATGCGCGCTTAAAAGCAATACAAAAATATTGGTCTGCATGAACGATGACATCACAACCAATCACGGAGCTTTTTGATGTCACGTGATTTTCGCTTAACTTTAAAATTAATTTTTTTTAATGATGGACCCAGTTTTTTACATTTTTGAGAACATTTTTGGAATCTACGAGTCTGAAATTACCAGAAAAACACTAAGTTGTTCGAATCCCCCACATGTGCAAATTCCTCATTGCTTGTGCATGGTTCATTTTTAAAATTAAAACTTTCTTATTATACTGTACAAGCTGTTTTGTTACTTGCTTTTGATCCTTTTTCTTGCCTTTATCATAATTGTATCACTTCAGTTCCATATCGTATCTGGAATGCAGTGACACGAGTTCTTTCTCCCATTCCCTAATCAAAACATTAATTTTACTTCTTTTTTACCATAGTGGATTTTTCTCTTCCCTTTAAACGTTTTACGCAGCTTTACAACTCTACTTACGCATTCAGTTAAATAAAATATTTCAAATTGTTTAACCTCCTGAAATTTGGCAGGTTGGACTTTAGGGTTACACTCAGCTAACAATGTTTTGTTAGTTACTTTTGAGCCTTTTTCTTGCCATTTATCATCATTGTATCGCTTCAGTTACATATCGTATCTGGAATGCAGTGACATGAGTTCTTCCTCCCATTCCCTAATCAAAACATTAATTTTACTTCCTTTTTACTATAGTGGATTTTTCTCTTCCCTTTAAACTTTTAATGCAACTTTACAAATCTACTTACGCATTCAGTTCAATAAAACATTTCAAATTGTTTAACCTTTTGAAATTTGGTAGGTTGGCCCTTAGGATTACACTCAGCTAATAATGTTTTGTTAGTTGCTTTTGAGCCTTTTCTTGACATTTATCATCATTGTATCACTTCAGTTCCATATCGTATTTATTATATCTGGAATGCAGTGACATGGGTTCTTCAACCCATTCCCTAATCAAAACATTAATTTTACTTCCTTTTTACTATAGTGGATTTTTCTCTTCCCTTTGAACGTTTTATGCAGCTTTACAACTCTACTTACGCATTCAGTTAAATAAAATATTTCAAGTTGTTTAACCTCCTGAAATTTGGCAGTTTGGCCCTTAGGGTTACACTCAGCTAATAATGTTTTGTTAGTTACTTTTGAGCCTTTTCTTGCCATTTATCATCATTGTATCACTTTAGTTCCATATCTTATTTATTATATTTTATTATATCTGGAATGCAGTGACATGAGTTCTTCCTCCCATTCCCTAATTAAAACATTAATTTTACTTCCTTTTTACTATAGTGGATTTTTCTCTTCCCTTTAAACTTTTAATGCAACTTTACAAATCTACTTACGCATTCAGTTCAATAAAATATTTCAAATTGTTTAACCTCCTGAAATTTGGCAGGTTGGACTTTAGGGTTACACTCAGCTAACAATGTTTTGTTAGTTACTTTTGAGCCTTTTCTTGCCATTTATCATCATTGTATATCATCAGTTCCATATCGTATTTATTATGGTATGCAGTGACATGAGTTCTTCCTCCCATTCCCTAATTAAAACATTAATTTTACTTCCTTTTTACTATAGTGGATTTTTCTCTTCCCTTTAAACTTTTAATCCAAATTTACAAATCTACTTACGCATTCAGTTCAATAAAACATTTCAAATTGTTTAACCTCTTGAAATTTGGTAGGTTGGCCCTTAGGATTACACTCAGCTAATAATGTTTTGTTAGTTGCTTTTGAGCCTTTTCTTGCCCTTTATCATCATTGTATCACTTCAGTTCCATATCGTATTTATTATATCAGGAATGCAGTGACATGAGTTCTTCCATTCCCTAATCAAAACATTAATTTTACTTCTGGATTTTTCTCTTCCCTTTGAACGTTTTATGCAGCTTTACAACTCTACTTACGCATTCAGTTAAATAAAATATTTCAAGTTGTTTAACCTCCTGAAATTTGGCAGGTTGGCCCTTAGGGTTACACTCAGCTAATAATGTTTTGTTAGTTACTTTTGAGCCTTTTCTTGCCATTTATCATCATTGTATCACTTCAGTTCCATATCGTATTTATTATATCTGGAATGCAGTGACATGAGTTCTTCCTCCCATTCCCTAATCAAAACATTAATTTTACTTCCTTTGTACATTGACAGGAACTATCCGAACTGCTTTTGCTTAATGCATCCCATTATCCATTTCGTTATTTTTCGTTTCACTTAATGTCAGTGGGGAAGAGAAATTTGTGCTCCCATGAGGGGGACTTGGAGATTAAATGGAAATTGAATTTATACATATTTTTTTTTTTGTTGTTTCCCATATGCGTCTTTTGAAATATAAACGTGTCGGTCTGGAATCTCCATTTATAAGAAATTGAGTTTTTGATAGTTAAATTGTTTTCATATTTGTAATTAATAAATTAGTGTAATAAATGGGGATTCAATTAGTTATGTAATTAATTTTTTCCACCGTATGTACTGAAAAGACGTAATTAGTTAGATGTACTTAGGAGGTTGAGGATATTTAGATTAATTAATTGAATTTGTACAAAAATTAGGAAACAGCTCTAGATTTCTTCATTTTGAATCTAAATATATAAATTGATTTCATATTTCGTTATTTATTGCATTTAGTTTCGGAAATGTGCTTAATTGAACGATGTTATAAATAAAATGGTATACATTAGTCGTCTTTCCAATCGCGAACTATTTACAGTAAAAGATTGTTAATATTAATATATAAAAGATAGATGTTTTTCTTTGAAATCCCATATAAAATTTAATAAAATCTCGATAGTCATGAAATAGTTCAATGAAGTATAATAATGATAAACCGGGCTGATAGCTTGTGATAAACAATCTATCTTTCTAGAAACAGAATATAATTTTCTTGAATGTCAAAGAACTGAAAATAATTCTAAATTCTACAAATAGTTTTAAATCATTACTTCCTCTAAACTATCGGTTTACTAGTTTAGATTTAGAATTACTTTCAGAGCTATTGATTTATTTTAACTGTCTGGACTCTACGGATAGCATTTCAAAACAATATTTCAAATGCATTTCATTGTTACCTTATATACGGATCACATGTAAGCAATAAATTACGGAGTTCTCGGTATATTCAAATTTATGCGCCATTTGATTTGACATAGTAATTAAACTGATATAGATATTTGTAACCACTTTTCATAACATCCCTCCTTAACGTTTGCTATAGAATAAAGGAAAAGCAATTACGGTAAAACTTCTAGCATCTACTTTTGTAACATATGGAAAATCTTGGCATCTACTTGGAAAAGTGATCCCAAAATGAGAATCGATGCTGCAGCAAGTGCGATATATTTAAATTAATGCTTATAAGAAGATTTATAGTGGTTAACATATTGCTTAGGTTTGAAGTCTGCTGTCCTTTTTCTTTGCAAATTAGATGAAGATTTATTTTGCTTTAATGGCATTGATAAACTTTCAGCTTTATAATATATACGCCCTCTCGAGGTTCCAGTCTTAGCGAAATATTTCGTTTTTGTAGCATATCGATTTCATTTTATATACAGGGATGCCACTAACTCGTGTTTTTTCACCTTTTTCTCGGTTTTTAGTTTCACTATTTTTTACTGTTTCCTGAAAACGTTCACTATTTTTGAAACTTTATAGGGTTTAACATGTTAGAAAAAATTAAGTTACTAATCTCTCGACTTAGCTCTTGTGTAGCAAAAAAGTAGACTGTAGCGCTCCAAACAAAACATCTCTAGATTTTCAGCATTTCTTCTGGATTCATTAAAAATATCCTGGTGTTCATTAATTTGAGAAAAAATTCCCTATTTTAGGGAACTCTAAAGAAATATCTACCACTGTTGGGAATGTTTTCCATTAACATTCAATATAAAATGTGATCGAAATGGATGTTTTCCCAACAGTAATTATTTTTGAACGAAGTGTATCAGTAAGAAATTCTATGATGTTGTAAAATTAATATTTATAAATTGATATTATTATGTTGTTAAATTGATATATATATGATTGATATTGTTAAATTTATTTTAATGTTGATAAATTGATATTATATTATTATATTGATATAATTTTAATTGACTCCAATACCTTCCCTGTTTCACTACGCCCCTTAAAAAAATAGTTATTTAAAAACATATTTTATTCATTTATGTATTTTTATTAAAGACTATTTTTGATAAAAATGCTAAACCTTTTACGAGTTTTTATTAGTTTTCCTAATTCTTAACTCATATTTACCAATTTAAGTGGGGAAAGAACTATATTTTTCATTTTTTGGGATAGAAAGAATAAATTAAGGGGAAAAAAATCAGAAATAGCCTGCTAAATCGTGTTTTTTCTTCTTACTTTTACAAAACGATTGAACAATATCTCATAAACAATACCATTCTTCTACCTTGTCTAACCCGTTATTTTATGAACTTACATAACAGCGCCGGAAACCGGATAACTATCCGAAGTAATTATTCAGTAACCGGAAGTAGCAGGTAAACTGCTATTTCCGTTGACGGAAGTAACCCAAAAATTGAAAGAAAACTACAATTTTGCTATCATGTATACAAAATTTGGTTTCCTTTAAGTCAAAATGTAATGGAATTATCGTGTTCGGTTACATATACGCACACATACCATAAAAATTCTAAAAATTTCATTATCGGACTCGGAGATGTCCAAAACATGTTCTTCTTCTTCAGCAGCAGCGCTACAGCCTGGTACAGGCCAAGCCTTTCTCTGTCTGTTTCCTCCAAACGGCACGACATTATGCAAGGTTTCTTCATTTATTAATACCCATGGTCTCCAAATCTTTCTCTACACAATCCAACCACCTTGTTGCTGGTCTACCTCTTCTTGTATCCTCACTCTTTGAAAAAGTTAATTTTTTAACTGGGTCCAAATCTGCTCGTCTGAAAACATGTTCCAGCCATCTAATTCGGTTGGATTTAATAACTCTCAAAGTGTTAGGTTGTCTGTATTTAGTGTATAATTCATGGTTATATAAACCTCTCAATGTATTATTTTCCTTTACTGTTCCAAATATTGACCGAAGGATTTTTCTTTCAAAAATGAGTAACCTATTTTCTTCTGTTTTGTGAATTGCCCATGGTCTCACTGCCATATAAAAGGATCAGTCTTATAAGGGTTTTGTATAGGTTTATTTTTGAATTGATGCAAAGGTGTTTAGATTTTATTTGGCTGTTTAAACCAAAATAGCACCTATTTGCCAACAAAATTCGGTTTCTAATTTCGGTCTTTATCTCATTTCTACTGGTAATAAGTGTGCCAAAGTATTTAAACTGGGTGACTCCCTCAAAAATATAGTTTCCAATATTAAGCGATTGTACATCATGTAGTCGAGGACTCACCACCAAAAACTTAGTTTTTTCCTCGTTTACTTCAAAACATGTAGATCTATCAAAATCTCGAAGTCGAATTTTTGGATAATATACTTCCTACTCTACATATCCGAGAAGATAAAAATGAAAACAACCGTAGAACACTCACTTTTACCTTCTAAAACTCACTTTAATGTTGGAAATTAATGTCCACTATTAATGTTGGAAAATTCACTATTATTACTTTTTCAAAGTCATAGAAAAGTTGCAGTCATATACCATTTTCGTTATTATATATGGAGTTACAATCTGAATATCTTTTGAGATGCGATTAATTTTTAAAAACGGCTGTATTTCCTCTCCCCAAACGTCGCCCATTTTTCATTTTTCCTTTATTCTTTCTTACTCCTCCATACTTGTTAACTTTATTAGGGGAGGGCACGAGATACTCCCTGGAGACGTTTCGTTGAATAAGTGTGACATGGGTGGAGCGTTTTTTTTTTCTTGGTCAATTTTAAGTGTCGTGGGATTTCAGGTTTTCTCAACCATTGGCGCTTGTGATTGATGAACCGACGGTTCTATGCAGGGTTTTTTACTGCGAAATCTCATGTTCTCCATTACGAATCCTGTGTTAATATTTAAATAGCACAGGTATTTGGCTAATGAAATAATATCCGGAGTGGATAAGGAAATGAACGAGGTTATCTGTAACGACAATGGGCCGTATGAAGAATGCCGCATCGGTGAAAGGACTGCGAATCTTTATAATGGATTTAGTTATTGTCGTATGCAAGTAGCCGCCCCGTTTGACCTCACAATTTTGGGGTATATAACACAATGTTGTATTATCTTAGTCTTTATTTGTCTGCCTTTTATACATTGAAATCTTGTCCCTACTTTTGCTCCAGGGTTCTGTTTTTGTGAAATTGTGAAAAAATTACTTATAAATTTTCTGAAAACCAATTTAGCGTTGAATTTGGTTCTTCCTCTAAGGGTCCTGTATTTATAAATATATATGAATTTATAAATCGTAAATTAGTACTAAGTTAAATTACTAATTTCAGATTTATAAATTCGTTCGATTTTAGAGAAAATCTTACACACACACACACACACACACACACACACACATATATATATATATATATATATATAATATGGGCGAGATTCATCTAGAAGCACAACACATTTTATTTCCTGGTGATGATACATCAAACTATATATATATATATATATATATATATATATATATATATATATATATATATATATTTGGCAAGAACTTTTTGAACATCGTGCACACACACTTTTTAAGTAGGGATTTCTCAGGTAAAAAGACTACGGATAATCTCTAAGCACATTTGATCATGTGATAAAAATATCCATGTTTAAAAAGAACGAGTTTACTATTGGCTAAAGAAGTACAGACAGAGGCTGAATTAAGTCTATAGCGTGTCTGAAGGGAGAAATCAGAATTACCTCGGAAACCCCAACGTAATTTATGAACAGAAGTTATTAAATTAATATTAAAATATGTAAATAAGGAATTTTAATATTATATATGTATATATATATATATATATATATATATATATATATATATATATATATATATATATATATATATATATATATATATATATATATAATCACATTTATTTAAGGAGTTGGGTTTTAAATTGAAAATAATTATAATAAATAAATGACAAATAAAACATTAAAATGGAAAAGCAAGTTGAATTACTTGAAAGATCTGCATTTGAGAATAAAAAGTTTTAGATATTTTTATTATTTATTTATTTTTATTCTTGAATTTACTTTTACTTTTGTGTAAAGCTATAAATTTGTAATATTGAACTGGACTTAAAATGTTTAATATAAATTTAGATAAGCTATCTAGCTCTGAAATAATAGGAGAAAACTCCTTTAAATCCTTTTCTGTTTTAGCGAATAAATTAATAATAAATATAAAAAATAGGAAAAAATTAAAACTATTAATAACACCTAAAGCATTAAAATTGAAAAACAGGATGAATAATTTGAGAGGTTCACAATTGAGACTTTTGAAGTTTTAGATGTTTTTAATATTTATTTATTTTTATTTTTGTGGGGAATTTATAAAGGTATAATATTCAATTAGATTGACAATGTTTAATATAAATTCAGGTAAGCTACCTAACACTGAAATGTAGAAAATTCCTTTCTGTTTTAGTGGGGATTTATTTGCTTTGCAAAAGGCTAATTTTTAAGGTAATACATATTTGTGAAAAATCTGTTTTTCAATGGATGATTTTTGTGAAAATTTCATTTTAAAGTTAGAAATTTCGTGAAGGTTCTGTTAAAGAATTCCAATTTTGCCCTGGTTACACATATAAAAAACATCTTTTCTACTTGCATTTATTCTTATCTTCGAGGTGAAAGTTATACATCCTTAATTCATTTTACAGGTATTTAATGTCATGTGTACTGAAATTTTGTATTATGTCTGCCATAGAAACCTCAAATTATTCATTTGGGATTTGGGGTGGTTTTTTGGCATTTTTCTTTGTTCTAGTTTCGTTTTATGGAAAATTTTTTTTTTCGAATCTTCTGTACGATATACGACATAAGAGTTTTGGGGGCCCCTTCGCAATCTTTTCTTTCTTCTGTGGTAAATTTTTTTCATTCTTCTGAAATCCTCTTCTTTTCTGTCAGTACTTTTGAGTATCACTTTTTAACCATGCAACAATTTGTCATGTTGAGATATATATCAAAATATAGTGTTCCTTGGCTGATGCTGAATATTACCATTGCTTTTTCAAAATTTGCTTTCTGTGATGATTTTGAGTTAAGAAATCCTATATATTACAGTATTATCACTTGAATGTGGTCTTATTCTCCAAGGAAGACGCGTCTCTCTATCTCATATATATATATATATATATATATATATATATATATATATATATATATATATATATATATATATATATATATATATATATATATATATATATTTGTGTGTGTGCGTGAACCGCTTAACTTAGGTGACAAAGACGTAAAACTTATAGCTGGAAAATTGTAGGTTTAAGGTTCAAGACAATCAAAGACCATTTCTCAGACGCAATCGTTTTCACTAATGGTCGCTGAGGCAAATATAATAGGTTCGTGGTCTCAATGTTCTCCAAGTTCAAACAATATCGCTGGAGATGGTAAGCCCAGCCTAAGGGGTTTTTGTATGGTCCTGGCTACTAAATTACCAAGATCAAAGTGTTAACTTCGCGAGGCAATAATAATCATCTTTCAACCCAACAGGATAGGTAAACAGCTATCAAAACAAATAGAATTCATATACAGCTATCCTGTTACTCATATGTATTTTTTATTCCTTTTCCTTTGTATTACATTTATTTCATTACCAAAAAGCCATATTTGACGACTAAATTTTGTCCCTAAATTTAATGACTTGGCGACATTATTTGTACCTATTCTGGGTAATACGGGATACTTTCGTTACGCAATTTTTCTAATGGAAGTGAGCCTAAAAAAGAATATAGTCATATTAATAATCTATAATAAATAGATACATTTCTTGTTTTATACACAAATGCATTATATGTGTTTGAAGCCCATCTTAAGGACTTCTTTCATTCATATATTTCCCCTTAAAATTATCTGAAGAGCGAAAGTGTGTTGTGTTGGACTTCGTCCAGAACAACAGACCTTGAGTGCGATTATTATTTGTTCATTCATTATTTGTTCTCAAGATTTCTTTTCTTGTAGCAGAGTCAGTTCCAGATTGTGGTATGTTTCATTCCAAGAAAGAGATTATTTTTCTGATGAAATAAATTCATTTAATCTTAATATTAAAGAAGTCTTTTATAAGCTGTATGATGTTATACTTTCACCATATATGTATAGTATTAAACACTGTTAAAAATGAAGAAGATCTATGCAATGCAAATAAAAGTGGCAGAAATACCTTACCTCAAATCTGACGTAGTAACTTCTTGCCACGAATCCGGGTTGAGCTATTGTTCTGTAATCACACTCACGGATCTGTATTCCCTTTTTGGTCAATAAAATGTTCGATACTTTAAAAGGAGTTAGAATTCATTAAAGCATTTAACGTTTAGAAGAGGTTAAAAGAAAAAAAAACTGTTTACAATTAAAAAGTAATGGCGAGCGACATGCTCATATGTTTACAACTTTTTCATCTGACCGTCTTGGTTACAGTTAGTTTCGATTAAATTGAGTTGCACTTTCCTGACAATTTTGTTTGCTTGAGATATGGACTTACCATACCTTTTACAGATATAAAACTTTATTTGTTAGAGGGTTAAGCTAGTGCCTTTAAATAAAAATATAATGAATAAAGAAAAAAAAAGAGCTGCTTCATATTTTTAGTAGTGCAACAAAGTAATAAAGGAGACAATACTTTCTCCCTAATTTTAGATTGGTTATTTACTATTTTGACTTCCCCGAGAACATATATTCTTATGGTAATTCGTATGGCAGCACAATAACCATAATCCGCCAGATCATTGGATTATCGTTCCTGACCATGTGACTTGGGACTTATTGTAAATTGTACGATCCGGGAGAAACCAAAAAAAAAAAAAAGTTTTTGCACCGTAGATTTTGTTTAATGGCCATAAGATTTGTTAGGTTAGGTTTCTTAATAGTCCTTGTGTTTAAGAATTATCTCGAATAAATCAGAATCGAAATTTCTAAACACCAAACACATGACCAATAAAGAATTTGTGTGGTAGTATTGTGGTATTTAGCACAATAGACCCAACTGTTTGGATCATTTATTTGTAGTTTATCCTGTTGCTATGTTTATGTGCCAAATGTTATGTTTTATATTTTATACTCAAATGTCCTATTTAGTCAATATGGTTGATAATATTGTAACGTTTGTGTGGAAAGAGTTCATAAAAGAAACAAAAACTAACTGATAAAATAATGCAGCTATCGTTCTGGTAGTGTTTACAGATATTAGAATAGTTTAACGTTCAAGATTTTTTTCTGAATTGGCTTATAGCTTTGTTCACGCAATTTCTAATACTTGGAACGAACAATTTTTTATACATATACGCGATATTTTTATAGGCTATTTTTATACATATTCCATAATATACCATATATTTTTATATGTATGTATCCACCTGTACATGCGTGCACTAATAGCGTTGTAAAAGGAGTACATAATGCCCACACACATACACAAAAGAAGGTAGTTGTGTTTTGTTTTAACTTTTTGTAATATAAGTGCAGATTTCCATCTGCTAATAAATTTATTCCTGTTCCTCTTTATAAATCGTATAATGGTTCTCTCGACCTTCAACGTTGACCATGCTTTCGGATATAGCCCATTTCACTCTCTGTCCGCCCAAGTATGTAAATGATTTAAGCTCAGAATAGAAGAACAACGTAAGTAGACGTCTAGTGATAAAGCATTAATCAAATTCCGTATTCCATTATACATATTAGTCAAGAAACAGTAAGTCACGTGGATGTTCCTTCAAATATACTTACTTTAAATAATAGTAATATTTGGACTAATTATGATAGCATAATTTACAAAGTTGTAAAAATTTATATTTCTTTTGCTGCATTTCAAAGTTTTCAGTCATTTATTTTAATAAATTCAAACTTTTTTTCTTTAAAATATAGGCATAATTGCGTTTATCGTCTTTAATTTTATCATGCATAATAAAATTTTCTAGCCTTCTATACTAATATTAAATATTGACTGTTACGCGTGATATGTATGTATGTATGTATGTATATATATATATATATGTGTGTGCGTGTGCGTGCGTGCGTGCGTGTGTGTGTGATGAGACGGACGTCTTGATGGGCGGTCGGTTGTAGTCATGGCCATAAAAATGCCACCGTTTCAGCTAAAGACCTTTATTAAGATAACGTTGGTGGACGGGTTCCGACTTCATCATAGGGACAGGACACAAACTGAAGGGTCCGCTAGCATGAAGTTATATGTCCAAGACCATTAACACCTGGGTCAACATCTGTGGGAAAATCTAAAGACTATTAAAGATAAAAGAGGCACCATCCACAGAACGTGTCACATTCTACGGATGTGAATTGCAAAGATTTTAGTATATTTTGTAAAATTATATATATATATATATATATATATATATATATATATATATGTATGTATATACAAACATATATATATAAAAACTCCTCGGTGCAACAGCCCATAGGGGGCCAGGGCCTACGGTGCCAATCTCCGCTTTCTAGACCAAGGGCCCTGGGGTGCGAAGCATATGTTTCGGTTAGGTGGTCAGCCTTACGCGGAACCCCCAGTGTTTAGTTCCCAAGCATGCTTGGTCCTCAGTTTCTCTACCCACTGAAGAAATGAAAGGCTGAGTCAACCTGGCCCAGCCCGGGGATCGAACCTCGGACCTGCGGGGTGGGAATGCGAAGCGCTATCCTAACGTCACTGGGCTCTATATATATATATATATATATATATATATATATATATATATATATATATATATATACACATACATACATACATACATACATACATATATATATATATACATGCATATATATACATATACATATACACACACACACACACACACACACACACATATACATATATATATATACATATACATATATATATATACATACATACATACATATATAAATACATATATATAATTCACAAAGTATGTTTGACCTGGTTAAAAAGATTATAATATTTCCAAGCTTCTCAAATCCAAAGACTGAATTAACATATTAACATTTGTTACAAGCAGCCTTACACTTTTTTCTAAATGAGACAAATCTTTCAGGTAAAAGCGAATACTATTGCCAATTATATGCGGTCCTGTGCTTTTTTAATACATAAGTTGCAGCCAAAATGTGTCAAGGAACTTTTTGTTCCTTATTATATATACACATATATATTATTATTACTATTAGAAAAAGAAGGGATAAATTTAATAAACATTTAAAAATTTACATTCCTACAGGCACATTTTATAAAAAAAAGTCTACATTTCTATATTAAATCTTATACAAATTTAAAAAACAATATGTATATATATTAAAATATACTTGAATTCATCCATCAAAATATGTCTGACCTGATTAAAAAAAGAATAAGAAACACCCTCAGTTCGCTTCTAAATTAGGTTTTTTTTTTCTAACATTTTTTTTCCTTCATTATTTTTCAATTCTCTGTTGGTTTGTCAGTGTATATTTTTTCTTGTAACATGACACACCAAAAAAGAATATTTCATTTAATCAGAATTTTTGAAACGTTCTTCATAAAGCTTGGTTAAAGGAAACTACGCATAAATATACGAATACATGTTCTAGTTATTCTGTTCTTTGCTCTTCGGTATCATTTCAAATTTTATCATCCGTGCTCCCTTTCACTTTTGTGAAAAGACTTCGAGACTGCTAGAAGCTCCTCTTTTGTCTGGCCTTAGGAAATAACTTTCTAGGGAGATAGATAGTAATCGAATTTTGTTAGCTCTTCAGTCGGAAGTTTAAACTCAATTTCTTACAGCAGAGCCTGTTTTTGTTCATAACTGATTGAACTCAGTGTTACTTTTTTCTTATCAGTAACTGTTTCAGTACCTGATTTATATATATATATATATATATATATATATATATATATATATATATATATATATATATATATATTACGTGTGTGTATATGTATGTATGTATATCTATATATATATGTATGTATGTATATATGTATATGTATATATATATATATGAATATCTAAATATATATATGCATATATTTATATATGAATA
Source organism: Pardosa pseudoannulata (assembly GCA_032207245.1). Taxonomy (NCBI): domain Eukaryota; kingdom Metazoa; phylum Arthropoda; class Arachnida; order Araneae; family Lycosidae; genus Pardosa; species Pardosa pseudoannulata. The sequence goes on from CM063508.1 coordinate 151,936,766, forward strand.
TATATGTATATATGTATATAAATATATATGTATATATGTATGTGAATATATATATATATGTATATGTATATATATATATATGTATATGTATATATATATATATATGTGTATGTATATATATATATATATATGTATATAAGTATATATATATATGTATGTATATGTATATATATATATATATATATGTGTATATAAGTATATATATATATATATATATATATATATAATTTTAAAACTTAAAACTAACCAACTTAATCATAATGGTATTCTAAGATAGTTTTCAGGTGATTTTATCCTTAAATTGCAACTTTTTGCGAAATTTACTTATTCAAGAAAATTGGTGACTTCGCATACACCAAAATTTATCCCTGCTTGCTTCAGCACTTTTTGTATAACTTAGTTTCGATTCTTCTTCTCGTCACCATCGTTGCTAACTATTAAAACACTGGCTGGGTCACACAACTATATATTATCAGGTACGTGTTTTTTGCGTCAGAAGCCTGTAGTTATGCTCTAAATAAACTCATATTATTTTTAATCGAAATTTGTTCCTCTTTGGTCACTGGACGGCTAACGTCTGCGCCCAAGCCAACATGAACTCCCTTTATACCTTTGTGATGGGTTAAAATGAAAATTACACACACACATATTATGCATAAATTCATTTATATGTATGTGTGTGTCATGTATGCATACAGTAGAAACGCAAAAGCCTTAATTATACGAAGAATTTATTGTTTTGACATTCTCTTCACAAACATTGAGTTATATGAAGAAATTTTCGATCCCTTAACAAAAATTTTACTCATTATTTTACGAAGTAAGGACGTTTTGCTAGAGAACCCGTGACAATTATCCCTAGTTGCACTTAAAAAAACCATCCAATCAACCTAAGCATATAAGTGTTATTTTAAAATTTTAATTAGTAAGCTAAATATATTAACTATTTTTAAATTAATCACGGGAGGGGAGAGATGTATGCGTGTTTGTTTAGGTGTGTGTTAGAGAGAGGAAGATAGGCTCTAATAGTACACATGCTCTATTCGATATGCAGAACATTGTGTAGACGTCCACGGGCCGTTGTGGATGTTCGGGCTCCGCGTTTGTTTTACTTTTTTTTTTTTTTTAATTTTTTTAAATAAAATTATTAAAAATATGTTTTCAATATATTCTGTTTTACAATTATTTTGTTAATGTTCTAGTTTTAATTCGTATTTTGTTTTACAGGTAAGTGTTTGCAGAATTTTTCTACCCAGTGCATTTTGTTGGGAACACATAAAATGGATTTCTTTCGACCTTTTGTTCGATACCTAATGATTTAGTCATAATGAAACAGCTTTTTGAAAACTGCTCAGCCAGAACGTAAGTCAAAAGAACCTCCTTGTTTTAATCCACATTCTATGATTTTGATAGAGAGTTATTTGTTTTAAAAGTATTTTATTATTACCTTGTTTTATTTGTTCAGGAAGTTATTGTTAATTTCACCGGACTTATAACAGTTCATTTCGGATTTCATAAAACGAGATTTTGAGAAAACATTTGAAAGTGCAATTAATTATGCACTAGAATTTCTTTTTACTTCTATAAGAATTGTTAATATAATCACCGACATATCCGATTATGTTTTCCTATTACAGAGGGTACATACGTATATGTGGATTTTTATCTGTTTTTGCTAAGTCGTGGGGTTTAGTTACTTTTAAAACATGTGAAACGCTTCATTGTGTAAATTATGATCGTGTAATTTACACTCATGAACTAGACAAACACCCTTAACATAGTATAGGTACGTTGAAATCGGGTTTCTCACGTCATTTTACGATTCTGATCTTATTCATGCTGTTCAACGATTACATGCCGCATTTATTTTCAACTCTTTCTCAATTTTTCATTTTCTCTTCATTGTTATTTATTTTAGCTGAATCGGAGAATCCAGTTACTTTTAAGATATCTAATAAGTTTCCTCATAATTCATACCCATAATCTTGGCAAACAACACCCTTAACATAGTTTTAGTACGTTAAAATCGGGTTTCTCACGTCATTTTGCGATTCTACCTTGTTCATGCTCTTAATTACAAATCACATTCACTTTCAATTTTTTCTCACTTTTTCTTGATTCTTATTTGTTTTATATGAGTCGGAAGATCCGGTTACTTTTAAGACGTTTAAAAAAGGTTTAATCATAATTAATTAACGTCCATAAACTAGCAAACACCTTGTTCATGTTCTGACCTTATTCATGTTCTTCAACGATTACGTGTCGCATTCACTTTCAACTCTTTCTCACTTTTTTTAAAATTCTTATTTGTTATATCTTAGTCGGAGGATCCAATTACTTTTAAGACGTCCAAAAAGATTTAATCATAATTAATTAACATTCATAAACTAGTAAACACCCTCAATATAGTATGGGTAGGTTGAAAGCGGGTTTGACACGTCATTTTACGATTCTGACCTTGTTCATGTTCTTCAACGATTATGTGTCACATTCACTTTCAACTCTTTCTCACTTTTTCTTGATTCTTATTTGTTTTATCTAAATTGGAGGATCCAGTTACTTTTAAGACGTCCAAAAAGGTTTAATCATAATTAATTAACATGCATAAACTAGTAACATCCTCAACATAGTATGGGTAGGTGGAAAGCGGGTTTGACACGTCATTTTGAGATTCTGACCTTGTTCATGTTCTTCAACGGTTATGTGTCACATTCACTTTCAACTCTTTCTCACTTTTTCTTGATTCTTATTTGTTTTATCTAAATTGGAGGATCCAGTTACTTTTAAGACGTCCAAAAAGGTTTAATCATAATTAATTAACATTCATAAACTAGTAACATCCTCAACATAGTATGGGTAGGTTGAAAGCGGGTTTGACACGTCATTTTACGATTCTGACCTTGTTCATGTTCTTCAACGATTATGTGTCACATTCACTTTCAACTCTTTCTCACTTTTTCTTGATTCTTATTTGTTTTATCTAAATTGGAGGATCCAGTTAGTTTTAAGACGTCCAAAAAGGTTTAATCGTAATTACTTAACACCCATAAACTAGCAAACACTTGCAAGGTTGAAAGCGGATTTCACACGTCATTTTGTGATTCTGACCTTGCTCATGCTCTTCAACGATTAAGTGTCACATTCGCTTTCAACTAAGTAGTCTTTGCACACATCATTAAATTTCCAAAAATTCTTCGAAATTCTTAAACTAGATTTATTTTAAATACATTGTGCCATACATGTTACTTCTTCTTTCATAGCGTGACAACCTATTGCAGGTGTTAGCTGCCTCAACCACATGCTCCCTCCAACTCACACGGTCCAGCGCAACTCTCTGCCAGTCCTTATGAGGTCATTTTCAATGTCATTGAGCCACCTTGTTGGTGGTCTTCCTCTGGTACGAGATCCCTCGGGGTTCTTAAAAGTAAATACTCTGATAGGTTTGTTCTCATGGCTTCTCCAGATGTGGCCGAGCCATCTTAGTGTGTTCTCGTTCATTTGTGTCAGATGTTCCTAGGGCTCGGAAGACCTCTTTCACTGTCTTTTCAGATCTACCAATGATGCCTATATCATGACTTTACTTCATCTGGTGAATATATAATACAGAGGGGCGGTTTTTATATAGGTGCTGTGGAGCTGCAGCATCCCCAATTTTTGCCATTATAAAAATATAGTTATTTATTTATATTTCATTGAAATATTTAATCACCAGCAATCGAAAACATATTTTACAACTTGCACATGAGTTGGGGTCACTAGACGGCTTTAGCTCACTAGAGATTAATTTAGACTTGTAGTTCTGTGTTTATCATAGTGCCTTATCTTCCGTCTATTGATGTACGTGTATTTTCAATCGTACTGACATAAATAAATGTATGCATTAAGCAGTTACTTTGCACAGCTTGTAGTATGTTCATAGCTTTTATCTTTCTTATTATCTTTATAAATGTTTGGACTATACAATTATACAAATATAAAACTTTTCATATTTTTTATTATATTTATATCAGATCATGAATGCTGTATTTTCTACGTTAAAGAGAATAAAATCCTTTCTAAAACGTGCTATAAATCAGGATAGGTTAAATACACTTTCATTGGTTTTAACTGAGAAAAAACTGCTCAACAGTCGTACAGATTGCTAAGAAAATGTTACTGAAGTTCTCTTAGAGGCGAAACAAGAAGTACGGATTTATTTTTAAGTGACTTGTACCAAAACGTACATTTATGGTAATAAATAAATGTCAATATAACTTCTTTTTTTTATTTCATCAAATACACATTTATAATATGTTTGGCTTTTGAGAGTTACACCACCCTACGAAATCAAATCCCGAGTCGCCGATGATAGATTAAAATAATTTATTTAATTGGAATTTTTGAAAATTTATTTATAGCTTTGTAAATTTAGTTACTTCTAAATATCAAATTACTTTTGATAGTTATACTTTTCATGTTATTTGGTTTCATTCATAAAATTTTTCTTAGACTTCTGCCACAAAAAGTTACAAAATGACCTCGGCATCTTCAGTTTGAAAATCTACTATTCGATCCTTCGGGCAAGTTTAATTTAGTTCTATTTAGAGCCATGTCTCTTTAATTAGACAGTCAGTCGATGAAATCTCCAATAGTAAAATAATCTGCTTATCGATTTTATTTAAATCTATTTATCTTATCATTTGCTTTAACTAATCTAATTGTTGTTTAGAAACAAAATTCTAAAAGAAAAATGTTTCTTTCGCATATTCGTTGCATAAACTATTGATAATTTACTTGAATATATTGTGCTAGAAAAGGAATCTCAAAGGAATTTCGAGTTTATTTTTTTTTCCATTTGTGATAGAAACATCTAAATGTTTTGTTAATCTTAAATTTTCTTTTTAAATCGCATGAATAAAAATGTTTGGACTTTATATGCACTTTTAAGTTTTTTCACTAACTTTATTACACATTAACCTGAAATTTTTATTTAATAGTAAAATATTCTGCTTATCAATTTCACTTAAATCTATTTAGCTTATCGTAGCTTATCTATTTTTTTATTCCAAAATAAATTTTAGAAAGAAAAGTTCTCATGTTCATTGCATAAGCTATTGATAAATTACTTGCTTATGCTACGATAGAAAAAAAAATATTTTTTGAAAGTGGATTTCAAATTTGTTTTTTAAAAATGTTAGTCTTTTTTCCGTCATTTGTGGTAGTAATATCTAAATGTGTTATTACTCTTAACTTTTCTTTCTGATTCTCGTGAACAAAAAATGTTTCTTACTCGAAGCTTTTTGTGCTCTTCCTAAGTTTTTATATCAATTTTATTACTCATTAACTAGAAAGTTTTATTTAGTAATGAAATAAGCTATTAATCGGTTTTACTTAAATCTCTCTTTTATTTTTTGCTTTAACTAATCTAATTACCGTTTAGAAATCAATTTTAAAGAGAAAAATGTTACCGTTTCATGTCCGAAACAGAAGCTATTTATAAATTAGCTGTATATGTTATGATACAAAAGGAACTTGAAGCTTGTTTTTTAAAAGTAGATAATTTTTTCTCATTTGTGGTAGACTTTTATTTTTTTAACATTGCGTCTCCTTTCTGAATCTAGTTAAGGAAAAATGTATTCAATTCATGTACTTTGAAAAGTTTTTCCACCAATTTTATTATGCATGCACTAAGCTAAAAGTTTTATTTAATCGTGAAATAAACTGCTAATAGATTTTATTTAAATCTGCACACTTTAATCGTTTGGTTTAACTAATTTAATTCTTGTTTAGAAATAAATTTTAAAAAGAAAAATTCTCATATTCATTGATTGCATTAAGCTATTGATAAATAACTTACGTATATTACGATGGAAAAGAAATTTAAAAGTGATTTTCAAGTTTGTATTTTTAAGTTTCTTTTTTCCCGCACGTGGCTAGAAATATTTAATTGTGTTTTTAACTTTTCTTTTTAAATATAATCAATAAAAAATATTTTTAACTCGAGGCTCTTTGTGCTTTTATAAACTTTTTTCATTGGTTTTATCACGTATTAACTTGAAAATTTTATTTAATAATAAAATAATCTGCTAATTTAATTTACTTAAATCTATATGTTTAATCGTTCGCTTTAACTAATTCTTGTTCAGAAATAAATTTTTATTAACCATTGCTTAAGCTATTAATAAATAACTTGCCTTTAGACGACTTTAATTGCAAATAAATCACAATTCCTTGCTTATGTTACTATAAAAAGTAATTTGAAAATTGGATTTCAAGTTTATTTTTTAAAAATGGATCTTTTTTTTTTCATTTGTGATAAAAATATCTGATTTACTTGCGTATTTTACAACACAAAAGAAATGTTAAAGTGGATTTCAAGTTTGAGTTTTTAAAAGTGAGATTTTTTTCCATTTCTGATAACAATATAAATGTTTTGCTAATCTTAATTTTTTCCAAACCTCTTAAAAAAATAGCTTAACTCGAAGCTTTTAACGCACTTTTAAAGCTTTTTCTTTTTTCGCCAATTTTACTACGCATTAACCTGAAATTTTTATTTAAGTCAGAATTTAAAAAAGCTTGTCTAATGTGTTATCTAAATTTGAAGGCATCGTGTTATCGCTTTATTGTGGTAATTATGAATTTAAACCTTAAATTAAATGACAAGTTGCCTAAATTATTAGATTTAATGTTTAAGCTTCGTGAAAAATATTCTTAAGCCGTGTTATTGAATTAAAATGGGAGAAGTCAACATCAGGAGGTAAGGATTAAATCTAATTATTTACATATTCTGTACGAGATGTTGGGGGGGGGGGCAGATTATGTTGTAAATTGTTCGGTTGCCAGATTTTAAGACGGTATTAAGCTCTTAAATTGTTTCTTTTATGAAACGAATTTGTACTACATTGGACATAAAAAAAGTTAATGTCTTTTTTGTATTACGTTTAAATAGGGAAATAAAACTAAATGTGTTTATTCTTCTATTAATATATCTCGAGAGCTTGAATGGGTGATAGTTAAAAGAAATAAATTAGTTTCTAGAAGAAACAGAAAAAGTTGATTTATTGTTAGCTTGAAATCTAGCAAGGAGTGTTTGTATTTTCATGTGTTTGATGTTTTACACTTGTTTGTCGTAATAATAAAATCCGCGCCGACTGTGACAAGTGCAAATAGAATTGAGATTCCCTGAAGTTTCCGACCGGAGGAGGAAAAAAAATTCTAAAATGGGAAAAAGCAAGCTCTCACAAACATGCAGCCCACGCTTGTCCTGCATTAACAGGTGGTATTTTTTTAGTGTGTGTGTGTTTGTGTATTTTGTTTTTTCATTTTAGATTTGTTATACTCGTGGAGTTGAAAAGAACAGAAGCAAATAGTGTTGACAGCAGCAACTAAAATAAATAGATCAATAAATAACCCAAGATAGCTACTGCTTTTTTTTATGAAATAAAATCTTATACTGAGTAGTAGATCTAGTTTTACCTGTTAAAAATAGGAAAAGAACACATCTATAGAATGAATGGATGTATTGTATACGATTGTCAAGTTTACAGTTTTTCTAATGCGAGCGTAAATAACAGTTGAGATCAGGTGGTATTCGAAATTTTAGAGTACGATCTACTTGGGATATCTATAACATGATGACCCAATAGTTTAAATAATAAAAAATTTAACTATTCAAAAAATACCAGTGGCTAATAATAAAAACCAGTATGGTTTTGATGAATTACTTTTCTTATTTCATACAGAATAATCATTGGTGGTATCAATAAAAGTACAACAAATTGGAAATCAACTCCGTAGTTTCTTGATGTTTAATTGAAAATCCGACTGTCATTTTAATTGTTCAGAATTGGATTATGTTGTAAATTGTTCGGTTGCCAGATTTTAAGACGGTATTAAGCTCTTAAATTGTTTCTTTTATGAAACGAATTTGTATTACATTGGACATAAAAAGTTAATGTATTTTTTGTATTACGTTTAAATAGGGAAATAAAACTAAATGTGTTTATTCTTCTATTAATATCTCGAGAGCTTGAATGGGTGATAGTTAAAAGAAATAAATTAGTTTCTAGAAGAAACAGAAAAAAGTTAATTTATTGTTAGCTTGAAATCTAGCAAGGAGTGTTTGTATTTTCATGTGTTTGATGTTTTACACTTGTTTGTCGTAATAATAAAATCCGCGCCGACTGTGAGAAGTGCAAATAGAATTGAGATTTCCCTTAAGTTTCCGACCGGAGGAGGAAAAACAATTCTAGAATGGAAAAGCAAGCTCTCACAAACATGCAGCCCACGCTTGTCCTGCATTAACAGGTGGTATTTTTTTAGTGTGTGTGTGTTTGTGCATTTTGTTTTTTCATTTTAGATTTGTTATACTCGTGAAGTTGAAAGAAACAGAAGCAAATAGTGTTGACAGCAGCAACTAAAATAAATAGATCAATAAATAAACCAAGATTGCTACTGATTTTTTTATGAAATAAAATCTTATACTGAGTAGTAGATCTAGTTTTACCTTTTAAAAAATAGGAAAAGAACACATCTATAGAATGAATGATGTATTGTATACGATTTTCTAGTTTTACACTTTTTCTGATGCGAGTGTAAATAACAGTTGAGATCAGGTGGTATTCGAAATTTTAGAGTACGATCTACTTGGGATATCTATAACATGATGACCCAATAGTTTAAATAATAAAAAATTTAACTATTCATAAAATACCAGTGGCTAATAATAAAAACCAGTATGATTTTGATGATTTACTTTTCTTATTTCACACAGTATAAACATTGGTGGTATCAATAAAAGTACAATAGATTGGAAATCATCTCCGTAGTTTCTTGATGTTTAATTGAAAATCCGACTGTCATTTTAATTGTTCAGAAATTAAAATTACAACTGGTAGTTTAACAAGTAGGAACTTTAAATCACCTACTTGGGACATCTAGCTAAGGTGGTGAACCAAAAATTAAAATAATCAGTAATCTAACTATTCAAAAAATACCAGTGGTTAATAATAAACACCAGTATAATGTTCGTTTACTTTTCTTATTTCATGCAGAATAAGCATTGGTAGTGTCAATAAAAGTACAATAAATTGAAAATAAACTCAGTAGTTTCTTGATATTTAATTGAAAAACCGACTGTAATTTAATCGTTCAGAAATTAAAATTACAACAGGTAGTTTAACGAGTAGGAACTTAAAATCATCTACTTGGGACAACGAGCTAAGGTGGTGAACCAAAAGTTAAAACAATCAGTTATCTTATTCTAAAACATACCAGTGGGTACAACTGAAAACCAGGATGATTTTGATTTGCTTTCCTTATTATACAGAATAAGCAAAAGTAGTGCCAAAATAAAGTAGAAGAAATTAATAATCAATTCTGTATTTTTAAGATATTTAGTTGAAAAACCAAGTGTGATTAATCATTTACAAATTAAAATTAAAACAGGGAACTTAACACATAGGAACTTAAAATCACCAGTTTAAAAAAAATTACGAAAAGAAACGTTTTAATAAGACCTTTGAGTCTGTTTATATATATATATATATATATATATATATATATATATATATATATATATATATATATATATATATATATATACACACAGTTTAAACAAAATATTTTTGTTGTTAAAAATTTTATCATACCAGCTTTACGAATTTATGAATTTTTTGGTAATATGTTAAAATTATTACATAAGTATCGGTTCATCTATATGTTTTTAAGGGGACACATCATCTTTAAGTAATTTTTAATGTAAGATTTTTTTTCCTTTTTGTTTTTAATTATCTTAAATACATGGGATTTTCAGCATTTGTTCTCTCTATATATTTAATTAGTTTTGCTAAGTTTACTTTGTTTATAAAAATAAGTTTTCTTCCTCCCCCCCATCTCTCTCTCTCTCTTTTTATAAAGTGAAAAGTATGAGCTTGTTATAACATCTTTAAGCAATTATTTTGGATGTAAGATTTTTTTCTCTGTTTCGTCATATACCTTTTACGTCATATATTTTCAGCATTTGTCCTTACTATATATTTAATTAGTTTAGCTAATTTTACTTTGTTTATAAAAATAAGGCTTTTTTAAGCAATTTTAAATGTAAGATTTTTTTTCTTCTTCTTATACACTTTTTTTAAAAATTATCATAAATACATGGGATTTTCAACATTTGTTTTCTTACTATATTTAACTAGTTTAGCTAAGTTTACTTTGTTTATAAAAATAAGACTTTTTTTTTTTGTTTGTAAAGTGAAAAGTGAGATCTTATTATAACAATTTTAAATTTTTCTGACACACTGTGCTCAGATTTAAAACAACACAATTTCATTAATATTTTTTGCTTTTCTGAAACAATAAAAAATCGTACACCAGGTTGTTGAATTTTAAAAGCACTGAAATAATAAATGAAATAAACAACAACCAAAAAAGTGGATAGAGATTTTAGGTCTATAATGCAACTATTGCAAAAATTTGAAACAATGTGTTCAATAGTTTTTTTTTAATTATTTTTTAGACTGAACGCAAGTTGAAAAACACCATTTTCAGTGAAATACATTGTAAAGATTTCATAGTTTCATTAAAAACCAATATTAAATGTAAAGATTGTATGGTTTTACCGTTTCTAATTTGACTATTTTAAGGGGGTTTATTTTAAACGATTCAAAAATATCCGAATAATTTAAAAATGTAAAAACCAAAAAATCGACTTTTTGAAATTGATGTGTCTGTCCTCTTAAAGAATAAAATTTAAGTACGAACCTTTTGTTTTCTGTTAAAAAGAAGTTAATATATTTGTAACAAACTCAATTGTATTAATGAATTTTTTAGGAACTATAATTTCTTTCTCTCTCTCTCTCTCTTATTATTTATTGTTTCTTGTTACTTCTATACATTTATCTCGCACTTTTTAATTTTCATTGTTAAGATGTTTTGACTTTTCCACCGTCTGCTTTCCTTTTTTATGGGATTATTTTGAATGGAACTAAATGGTGGATCGACCACTTCAGCGATTATTGGAGCGAATATATATCCTCATTAGGGCCTAAACTTTTATGGCGTCGTGTGGAAGTAAATAAGCGGGGAGCGACAATCGGTCGGAATAAACAACCTTCCAATTTGAAGTAATCCTTATCGTGGTCTCGTAAATCAGGTCGTTCGTCCCTAAACCGGCGCCCGAGTGGAAGAGATCAGGATAAACTACTTCTACTTCACTGATAATTACGGTTATGGTCAAGAGCTCACGACACATGTCTCCCATACTGTAACAATGTCATGTGAAATCTAATTGATGCTTCAGAGATGATATTGCACAATTTACAGATTTTTCTCTGTCATGAGCAAAGAAACAAAATTAATATTAAATTTTTAAATTCGTTATACAGTGTTCCCAAGCTCCTTAAAAGTCCTTAAGAACTCCTTAATTTTAGCTTTCATTTTTAAGGGCCCTTAAAATAACTTAATTTTTGTGAAAGGTCTTTAGAAACTCCTTAATTTTTAAATTGAAACGCAATCAATTTCTCCATCGACGAGATCCGCTGTCGTCATGTGATTTCCTATCAGTTTTCTTATATGACAGTATTGTTCTTAGTTACTTATTTGACAAATAACATTTCGTATACTTAAAAAGTTTAAAGTATAAAGTCAGCTGCCCTTTCCTAATAACTAAGACACGCGCGCGCATGCGTGCGTGTGTGTGTGTGTGTGTGTGTGTGTGTGTAATATTAAAATCCCTTATCTATGTATTTTAATATTAATGTAATAACTTTTGTTCATAAAGCGAGTTCGGGGTTTGCGCGGTAATTCTGATTTTTCCCTCCAGACACGCTATAGACTTAATTCAGCCTCTGTCTGTACTACTTTAGCCAATAGTTAGCGAGTTCTCTTTAAATATGGGTATTTTGTATCACGTGATCAATTGTGCTTAGGGATTATTCGTAGTCTTTTTACCTGAGGAATCCCTACTTGAAAAGCATCTGTGCATGATCACATTGTCTGTGTGCACGAAGCTGTAAAGGTGTTTGCCTGTTGTGCGGATTTCATGTTTCTTACCAGAAATAAACTGTGTTGTGATTTTGAATGAGTCTCCCCCATATTACATACATATATATATATATATATATATATATATATATATATATATATATATATATATATATATATATTTAAAGTCAGTTTTAAACCCTCAGAGAGTACTGTTTATAATATTGTTTTTATTCACAATTTATTTTTAGTTTGATCACTCAAAAATCTTTAGATGTACATATTTCAAAATTAGTTTTTGTCAAATAGATTTTTCTTATATTAATTTTTAGGCCTTTTTAAAAACTTAATTCTGAAATATTGTAAGGCATTTATTGAACATGCTTTGTCTGGTTGATAATTATTAAAATATGTTCCTCAGAAAATAATGTTTTTGCCGTTATATAGTGTATTTCAAGTAGGTCCTTACAAAAAGTTACTTTGGTCCTTAGAAAGTTCTTAAAAAGTCCTTAATTTTTGTTCTGGAAAAATAGCGGGAACACTGTTAGAGTAAATGACAGTGATGTTTATGCAAGTTTGGGTTATATCCTGTATATTGTAAACATATTTGGTCTTGTTTATATTCCACCGTATTATGTAGTGTGTTTAGGTAGAGAAATTGACTTTTGTGCCTTAAAATAAATATAAATTTCGTTAAAAATTTACCTAAATTATCAAACTTTATGTAATTTTTTGAAGTTGTTAAGAATTTTTCAAACTCCGTGGTGAATTTGTTTTAGATTATGATCTTAGATATTAGGAAACCTAATAAGATATTTCAGATTCAATTTTTATCCGTTTGAGAAAAGAAGAATGTTTGAGCAAACGTTTCACAAATTTGTTCGTTGGTTTTAGTAGAACCCTTTAAAGTTTCCAATTCATTCGTAAACATCCAACGTTCCATTGAAAGATTTGAAATCAAACTGCTTTGTTTCCAACTGACAGTTCCCTACTCAAATTTGTGACTTCCAAAAACTCCGTGGTGAATTTGTTTTAGATATGATCTTAAATATTATGAGACCCCATAAGATATTTCAGATTCAATTTTTTATCCGTTTGGGAAAAGAATGTTTGAGGAAACGTTCCACAAATTTGTTCGTTAGTTTTATTAGAATCTTTTAAAGTTTCCAATTCATTCGTAAACATCAAACGTTCCATTCAAAGATTTGAAATTAAACTGCTTTGTTTCACACTGACAGTTCCCTACTCAAATTTGTGACTTCCAAAAACTCCGTTGTGAATTTGTTTTAGATTAGATCTTAGATATTAGGAAACCTCATAAGATATGTCAGATTCACTTTTTATCCGTTTGGGAAAAGAAGAATGTTTGAGCAAACGTTTCACAAATATGTTCGTTCGTTTTAGTAGAACCTTTTAAAGTTTCCAATTCATTCGTAAACATTAAACGTTCCATTTAAAGATTTGAAATCAAACTGCTTTGTTTCCAACTGACAGCCCTACTCAAATTTGTGACTTCCAAGCTACTTGCTGAATGTCAGCTGGTAAAAGTCTTTGGTTACATTCACATGTGTTCGGTTTCCGACTTCATCCTGCACGAATTGTGAGGCTTCCTCTCACCCAGACTGGATGAATTATTCATCTCTCAGCACATGGTGTCAGTGCGTTTTTACGCAATGCTTTTGCCGCCTCTATGCACGAAACACTGGAGCACTGTTCTCATCGCTCTTGTTTAAAAAACTTTAAATGGCAAGGCCAGGGAAACACCTTTGCAATCAACGAATAATAACCACATTCACACTTCGTTACATTTAATGAAAGGTATTCCTCCACTTCATGAATATTTTATTAATAGGCATTGTTGACAGCATCATGTCACCTTTTTTGGCATTTTAAAAGCTAAGGCTTTTATTACAACAATCATTTACCCTTTATGTTAAATGTATACCACCCAAGCTTACCTGTGATACACCCTCCGGTTTCTTCTCTACAGTTCTTTGAATGCGGTTATTTTTTTAATTAATTAGGATGTGTGATAAGAATTATTATTAGTATAATTTATTTACACATCGTGTTAATAACACACTCACAATTTTGTATTATAAAAAGATTTCGATAATTTAGTGATCTATAATTAATTTATATATTAATGAATACTCATTAATTGTATCATAAATATATAGACTTATATTATCAAGGATTTTGCATTATTATCATTTTATCTACTTTAATAAATTTTTATTAAATAATTAATTCGTTCAGTGCTAATCAAAGCTTTAGCCTTTATGAGGTTTTGATACTTAGATATCGTGAATAAAATCCTATCGTAGCATTATGTGCCAGTTTGGTTTACATCAACAATTTCGTTTAGCACTGTCGACCACCAATGTGTTTCTTAAGGTTTTCTTTTCAGACTATTTGTTATCTAAAAGCTTTTTGTCTTTGTCAGTACCCATAGGTACATTAATGCTTCACTAACTACGTTTATTAGTTACTGATTTAAAAAGGTAATAAATTGCTCTCTGATAAATTGAAATAGTAAAAAGAAGACAAAGACAGTTTTACGAGAAAATATATTTATCGTTCTGCAGTGGGAACCTATTTATACGATCAGGGGGAAGGGATAATTTTTTAAACGTATGAATAATTCGTATATATGGATAGTAGTCACTTCCGCATGAGGAAATATTAAAACGCCACTGTTCTATTTTTTTCTTTTTAAATAAATAAATGTAGTTTTATGATAAAAATTATATTAATATCTATGAACTTTAACAACAAAATTAGTTTTTAAATTTACATTAAATGTAAGTTTCTGCAATCATTCAAAACATCCAAAATGTGTACAACCAGAAATTTTATAAAACACTTTTATAGTAAAATAACATTAGATGCAGAGAAATAGACAACAAGAATTAAACATTCTTTCACTTTTTAAAGATTAATTATTATAAAAAAAACTCTGTAAGAAAAAAGATTTGGTTTGGTTTGGAGCGCTACGGTCTACTGATTTGCACACGAGGGCTAATGAGACCGGGACCTACTGCTTAAAGCCGATTCCGAACGGCTACGAACATCCATGCCATAGTGGGATTCGAACCCATGAACTCTGGTACCGACGATCAGCGCCCTAACCAATCGGCCAACGTTCGGCAAAAGAAAAAAGGAGAAAACCGTTGAGAGATGTTATATGCACAGTATAAATCAAATTTTGTTTGCTATTTCTTACAACTGAATACAGTGTGCTTCCGAAGCTTTATGTAGCGGATCGAACATGTTGTTCGCATAAATGACTATTCCGTATAACTGAATATTCGCATAAGTGACTAATTTAAGGGGGTACAAGAATTTTGAATTCGGGAAAATAATTGATGATTGTGATCTGATTCTAATTACCATATTTTCAATATAAAGATTTTAAGAACTTTTATACTACATATATCTAAATTGTATATTTTAATTTATAATATATAGCAAAATACAATTTATATATACGAAAATAATATTAAAATTAAAGGTTTTAAATATGCAGCAATTATAAAGTAAAAAACGTAATCATCATAAAATTATAGCATATACTTATATGTATTTATAATTGTGGCCAAAATAAATATATAAAACATTTGCATTTAAATTGAAACTAAAATATATACAGAAAGTTATATATAAACTAAAAAATGAATATAAAGATTGAAAATCTGCAGGACTGAAATATCTGCTCAGAACTAACTCCCTTCGAAATGTGGCAAATAGCACCATGTCATATATATATATATATATAGATATATATATATATATATATATATATATGTATATATATGTATATATATGTATAAATTTGATATTTTTTGGTTTTAGCATACAGAGTGTGTGAAAAGAAATTAAAACAAATAAAATGAATACAAACATCTGGTTAAAATTTTAGAAATATAGCATATCAAGGAACAATGTGCGTAAATTCTAAAATTATAAAGTTAAGAAAATCCATTTTAAAATGTCAGTGTCAATCAGAGTGGCATACACATAGCCATATAAAACATATTATTACTTAGAAATAGTACTAATTTTTTAGCGCAGTTTTTTTATGCTAAAAGTCAAATTTCTGAAGATTTAAAGATTCTATGCCTTCTCAAATTTATTACACAGACCTTGTGGGAGTTTGGCCAGAGAAAGAGAAATATTTCCTTTGATTGAATATTTCATATAAATGAGTACCACTGTGTGTCTATCTATACATATATCCAACCATTTTCTGAGTAACTTCTTTTTATCCCTCGTAATTTTATATATTGAATAGAAATTCGTGAAAAATGTTCTGGAAAATTGAAGTTATGGGAACTATTTATGTTCTAACTTTCCATCATTGATGTATAGTCCCGATTTCGGGTCATTGCTTCGTAATATCGCGAATACATCCTTTATGTGACGATTCATAAGTACATAAATAACAGACATTATTTATTATCCTTCTCTAACTGAATGCTATCTCGTTTCATAAAACTAAAGTTATAGCTAAACCGTGATCGAATGCTCTCTTTTCTCCCTAGAGGATATGACATAATTATGCGCTTTTATTACGCCTGATTTACTGTCATGTTGGAATTATGTTGCCCATGAAATTGTTCTACGTGTGAT
This sequence comes from Pardosa pseudoannulata, assembly GCA_032207245.1. NCBI lineage: Eukaryota > Metazoa > Arthropoda > Arachnida > Araneae > Lycosidae > Pardosa > Pardosa pseudoannulata. Next base: position 151,953,359 of record CM063508.1, read on the forward strand.
ATTACTTTAGTGGTGCGAATATTTTTTTTTTTTTTTTTGCATAGCGTGCAATTTCAAAATTTACAGCTGGTATTTCCTTCCTTTAGGCGCATTCTGATAATTTGTCACGTGGATTTTCTATATCATAGCTCATTCCCATCCCTTTGAAATGAAGAATTATTTAAGAGGGGAAATACTGTATTTACTCGTATTTAAACTTTTTGTATATGTTATACATGGAATATTTTTTATTGCTTTCCTTAACCCTTTCGTGGGCCATTTATTTTTCACACAAAGTTTTCAAACTTTCAAAACAGTAGTGCTAATTATATTCAGTTGATCAAAAAAAGAGATGACAGCTCGAAAACTAAAATAAAATTTCCCAGGTGTATTTTGTAAGATCATGTCTGTGGGAAGTATTTCCCCACGGCCTTTGAAATTTAATAAAATATAAAAAGTAAATGTATTAATTAAACAAAAATAAAAAAAAAAAAACAAAAAAAATCACCACATGAGCCGTAAATCAGTTCGCAAGGCAACTCTTGTAACAAAGCAGGTTCAAAAAAAATAAGATCGTTAAAACCAAAAATCCCTAAATCAAAAACTCCTCCACCCAAATCCAAAAAAAAAAAAAATCCAAAGCAAAACCAATAAAACGAAAGGCACACTTTGCCAAAAATAGCGTATAAAAAAATCAAGAACAATAACAACAGAAAGTCAAAAGGTAAAGGACCTACTCAACACACAAAATGCATCTATATGCAACAAAATGCAACAGGCAACACTGAAAAAAAAATTTCAATACCAAATATAAAAATCAAACAAATAAATCAAAATTCAAAAATCCTATTTTATTTTCTCAAATTGATTAGCACAAATATTGTACAAAATTTATTCATTAGTGTGTTGCTGTTGTTATCCATCCCACTATCCAAAGCCTACACCAGGTCTGATAGACCCCGTCACAATATACAACTAGACCACGGTCTAATGGTAATATGCATTTTCACTTTGAGCGAGGAACCACGAGGATTGAAGATTGACTACACCTCAAGAAGGGGGAATAACTTTGCTCTAGGGGTCCTCGTAATTTAGGTTAACCCTAGTCTTGGCTTGCCACTTCCAGAGGAAATCCAGGTATAGTTTAGGTACTTGAAGGACATTGTGACCAGGAACCTATTTTACGTGCCCGTATCGCCGTTTGTGAATACGGCGGATCTTTTATGCGGGTGGAGCCTTAATCCCGTTACTTTCCAATTACGAGATCGCTGCTTTTGTTGACCGAGCTATCGCGGAACATACAGTAGTGTGTAAGTATTATTTTAGACACATCATATTTCGAGATTAAAAAGATATCTTTGTACGATTTCTTCCCCATTTTGTTTACATTGTATTTAGAAATTTTGATGAAAATTGTGTTTAGCGATATTATTTATTTATCCACAGTTCTTGTAAGTTTTGCCCGCACTGGACGTTTTTATGATTGGCATGATGGAAAAGCAATTTATTTTATTTCTGGCTTGATATCGAGTTGAATGACTTATTTCTTTTTATAACTCTAAGTGTAAACAACGCGATTGATTCAGTAAAACAGTGTTATGTGATTACACAGTGGCTTTGACCGATTTCGATTCCAGCTGTGTAAATTTAATGTTGCGTGTGAACCGGCTGTGTGTGTCGCAAGAATTCAAAAGCTAGTTGTAACCTAAAACGAAAGATTCCTTGGATATGATAATACAGCGTGTCTTCCGTTGAGATGTGCACACACACACAGGTACACGCACTCGGTGCAACTCGTCTCTGGGAATACATTTATGTACCACCAGATCTTTTTTTCCCCCCTATAATTTGTATGAAAGAGGTTTTCATTGACTGTCATTTATAACAAAGTAAACTAAAACATTAAATAGACATTCATACATAAGTACGTACTTATTTTACTTCCTTTTGTTTACATTACATTTATTTCATTGATATTAAGTCTTAACTGGGCGGCTAAATTTTGTCATTAAATTTGGCGGCTTGGTAACATTATTTGGATCTCTTCCAGATCACTCGACACTCGCGTTACTTAATTTTTCTTAATACAAGTGAGCCTAAAATTGACATAATCATATATATATATATATATATATATATATATATATATATATATATGTATTAGATGACTAATGAAAATTTTATAACACGCATGTGCAAATTACTTTTGAAGTTTGGAAGTTGAAAATAGACTTATGATCGCCGACTGCTGTATTTGAACTATCCCATATAGAATTATATTGTACACGCATGTGTAAATTACTTGTTGAGTTTGGAAGTTGAAAATAGACTCATGTTCGACGGCTGCTCCATTTATACTATCCCATATAGAATTATATTGTACACGCATGTGTAAATTACTTGTTTGGAAGTTGAAAGTAGACTCCTGATCGCTGGCTGCTGTATTTGAACTATGCCATATACAATTGTATTGTACACGCATGTGTAAATTACTGGTTGAGTTTGGAAGTTGAAAATAGATTCATGATCGCCGGCTGCTCTATTTCAACTATCCCATATAGAATTATATTGTACACGCATGTGTAAATTACATTTTTGGAAGTTGAAAATAGACAGCATACATTGCCGGATATTTCAGCAACATCGCGCCAAAATTATGTCCGGCTAAGCTGTTTTGTTTAGTAGAATGAAGAGTTATAAATGTTGACGTGTTTGTTAATAGCGTTTCGTTACGGGAAATATTATAGTCGGGAATTTATATTTGGTGAAAAATTTTAACGGGTTTATTGTGTAAGTTAAACACGTTTATTCATGCATATATCAAGCGACTAGCGACTACCTGCAATGATTTTGATCTGTACGACCGTGGCCCATTGTTACGCCTGTCACACACTTCTCCCTCATGCACTTTTAGAATAAGGTGGTTATTTCGCCGGGATACTTCGAAGGATGTTTGCAGCAGGGAAGGGGGGAGTTCCCGTTCCTGTGAACTACTCTCCCTGCTTTAGAGTATATTATCTTAGAGTATCTTGAGGTCATATGAGAAGCTTATTTGCTATTCTGGTGTTTTACAGCCACAGTCCGTGTGTTCCGATTTCGCTTGTAGTCTTAATATTTATAAACTTTCTGAATTGTCTTATAGCAGTAAATTCAAGTCTATTTTGCTCGTGTGTCACTAAACGTCGACAGTAGCACCTCAAAGAGAGCCAAACCATTTGCTTAGATTCTTTTTACCTCTTTCTTTTTAAATAAAGAAATGATGTCTCTTTAAAATACTAATGAGGGAATCATATATCATTAATAATCCTTTCAAATTATTATTTTTTATGAATCTCTTCGAAGTTCTCTTTTTTTATCGCTTTCCTAATGATATTTTATTGAGTTTGCTCATGTATCTCTATCAGGAAATGTAACGTTTGCTCCACTCCGATGTTTTACATTTATCTCCCGTCTAGGGACTGATAAAAAAGAACAGGAAATACCTTTGCTCTGAATCTTTTACTTGTTTTATTTCAAGTCCTTCAGGGAACATTTCAAAATAGAGTTTTCTCTTTCTCTCAGCCTGCTACGCGCAATATGCTGGTCAAAATGGGATTTATTTTAAGTCTTGTCTTAAAATTTCACTCTTTGTAGTTTTTTCTATTTGTTGTATTGTAATTTTTAAAGGGGACAGTGGACATTACAAAGCTTTTTTTATAAGTCGTTAGTTTAGAGTTTTGAAACTTCTTTTACAAACCGAAATACACTGAAATATAACCCAAATAATCATATTTTAATAACTATACAATTTAAAATTGTTTACTCTTAAAATATCCCTTACGAAATTTTTCATAGATTTCTGTAAAATTTTTATGATACACTCATGTGTTTTCGAAATCAGTCTATCCTATATTATCTCTGTATAAAATCTATAATTCTACTTATTTTGAAATTGATAAATAATCAGTCATTATCTTTTTATTTTTTGAAGAAGTATATACAAATCTGTGTGTGTATATTAAACACAAACTCGTGGATTAATAGTATTTTTTAAATATATTTACTCTGTATTCTTCAATTTTAATAATTCTGCCTTGTAATGT
>CM063508.1:151962419-151992419 GCA_032207245.1 Pardosa pseudoannulata
GTCAGGAAAGTCATGAAGAAATCAAGAAAATGCCAAATGTATTAGGAAATTTAGTAACATATTTCTAAAAGCTGAACATCAAGTTAAATTGTATTTAATAATTTGAATTAAAAGAAAGATGTATTAAAGAATTTTAAATGTAAAATTACAATTTACTACTTTAAAAAATACTATAAAAGGTAATGTGAATTTTTTGCATTGCTAATTTACTGCTCTGATATATTATCAATAGTATTTTCAACAAGGAAAGACATTATAAGAGTATCATTTAAATTGTTATATTTTATTTTATTTTTATTTCTAACTCTGGATAGTTTAAAACCTCTTAAAAGTTAAAATAATAGTAGTTATTTTCTGCTATAACACACACACACACACACACACACACACACACACACACACACACACACACACACACACACACACAGAAATAAAAGGCCGAGCAATGGCTGAAGGGTTAGGGTGGCCTTCGGAACCGGAGTTCGTGGGTTCGAATCCCACCATGGCAGGGATGTTCGTAGCCGTTCGGAATCGGCATTAAGCAGTAGGTCCCGGTCTCATTAGCCCTCGTGTTGCAAAGTAGACCGTAGCACTCCAAAACCAAATCAAACCAAACCTTTAAAAAAAAGTAAGTTGATAGTTTTGCATATTTGTATACGATTTTCCTTTTAAGTGAAAAAAAGCATTGTCTCCAGTGATTAATACTCAGAGATTTAGGCAATAGGCACTACCCAGATAGCAAATTTAGTTTGCAGTAAACTTGCAACAGTCTTGCTTTGGAAGCCCGCAAGACTGCAGCAAGTCTAAGAATTTTCGCTTCCTACAAGGTTGTCATGACAAGGTTGCCACAGTTTTGCAGCAAAATAGCTTTGTATAGGAATGGTCGCTTTAAGCTCCGTCTAACTTGCAGGAGTTTTGCTTCAAGTTTGTAGCGTCAAATTTATTATGACGAGATATTACCCAGAAAAAATCAAACTTGCTGCAAGTGTGCATGCTATCTAGGTATGAACCGAAATAATTTCCATTTAACTCCCCACACACACCACCACCATTAGACATAAAACTTCTTATTTATGCTATTAATGCTTCTTATGTATACAGACTCTGTCTTCCCGATTGCCTCAAAGACGGTTTTAAAGCTCTTTACTGCAAAAATGCCCGACAAATGTGTAAAAATACCTTTATTATGCTCTTCTGTGAAATTTGTGACATAAAGCCTCTATCTACACATAAATTTTATATATAATTTTCCTTAGATTTAAAAAAAAAATTATGTTAAGGATTTTTTCGACAGTGTCCCCAAAATGTCGGGTAAAAATGAGGTGTAAAACAGTTTTAAACTGACATAGAAAATCCTTTATACTTCGGATTATCAAGTCTGTCTCAGAGGTACATGCGATACTCGAATCTTGGCGTTTACTTATTCTTTACTTGCGCCTGAAAGTCTTCAGATAATTAAATTCACGGAGCATATCTTGCAGCTGCTATTCAGTTGATGTATCTAATACCAGTCAGTTTATCTTCTTTCCTCATGAGTTGTTACTGGTACAACTAAATGTGTTTAGTGTTTATATGTGAGACATAATTGTGTTAAATGAACCTTAAAAATTTATAATATATGTCCTACTCGTCGCCAAAAACTCACATTTTCTTTTTTTTAAATTTGTTTTAGATTATAAGAAATTTGAAAGAATAGGACGAATAATGCAGCGTTCATTTCTTTATTTTTCAAACTGAAAAACTTGCAAAACAAATAAATCTGATTTTTGAGATAAAATCGTTATTACTTTTATCAGTGATTTGCTTGCTTGATGTCGGGTATTTTATAGTTTAATCAAAATATTTTCTTTCTTTCTTTTTTTTTTTTTTTTTTTTTTTTTTTAATTCTCTTTTTTTTATTGTAAATCAAATTATTTTATTATTATATATAATATATATATATATATATATATATATATATATATATATATATATATATATATATATATATATATATATATATATATATATATATATATATATATATACATACTACAGGGGTGATTCTGATCCGAAAGTTTCAGAAATTTCCAAAAATTTATGTGGGTTTGCTCCAAAAACTATAAAGAACAGTTTTTTCCCCCGAAAAATTTAAAAAGAATATTCGGAAAAATAGAAGTTTATCCTTTTTACTTAATATACCTATTGTCTTAAGAAAATAGATATATGATATGAATGAGATGACACAAAGAAATATACATATGATGTTGTTTCAGGTAATTAATTTATTTTTATTTCTGAAAATTTTGAATAATATGCATTTTAGATCAGATAAATAGGGAAATGATTATCCTTTTTAAAAAAAATTGTTAAAATTTAAATTTATGTATCAAGATTAAAAATTGAATATTTCTTTTCTAGAACATCGACACACACATTGATGTATGTGAGTTTATATTATTTTATGCAGAACACTCTTGAACACTTTGAAGAACAGTAATCATATGTTATGTGATTTTCTGTTATAAAACAATATGTTAAAATTTAAATTTATTTATTCTGATTTAGAAATTGATTTTTTGTTTTCTAGATAACCACCACACACATTGATGTATGTATGTATTATTTTATACAGAACACATTTATATTTGCAACTCTATAATAAGGTGATATATATTAGAACATATTTATATCTTGATATTTGGTAAATGATATATTAGAATATTAAAATTCAGATACTATCCAGCTCTAGTTCTGATATCTGGAAATTAACATGAATATAATTTTTATTTTAAATTATTAGTGCTTACTTTTTCAGAAAATTTTGTGTAAGGTTCAGAATTTTTTTTTAAACTTAGAATCACCCGTGACATACTATCTAGAATTGGAATTTTTCTTAGGTTTATTAAAAGTTATTGTACTTTGATTTCGTTTAGAGCTCTAAAGTTAGTTTGTGGGGCTACTTAATACACCAGGACCATTTTGCTTTAATCCGATTATGAAGGGAAAACGAACATAAAAGCCTGCATCGGAATTCGAACTATTAGATTCCATAACCAAAAGACCACCCATTAGTATATCGCCCTGTGTTCAATATACAGTCAAACTTGTCTATCTCGAATCTCTTGGGAGTAAATAAAAAATTCGAGATAAACAGGTTTCGAGATACACGGGTTTTATTAAAATAGACTAAGAAAATTTCTTTACACAATACAAAAGATTGAAAATTTGAAGTACTTTTAGTTTTATTTACATACCTTAAAGAAAGTAATCCGTCAGGAGTTTTTGATGCAAAACTTTTTTGATTGGACAATTTTTTTGTAGTTTTGACACAGTGGCGAAACAATCCTGATCAATGTTTTCTTGGGATTCAAGAAAAATTCGTACTTTTTCAATGGCTTTTTATGCTTTTTTTGGTTTAACAACTCTTTCTACATTGATGTTTGTCTTGGTCCTCTTCATCATCATAAGTTTCCAGAATGTTTTCTAAAATTACGGAATCAGTTAATAATGTTCCGCTATTTACCACTGATTTATCTACTTTAAAATCTTTAAATGAAGTGTCAATATTCAGTTTCTCTCTGATAATCATCCATTCCTTCTGGTTTTCATCAGTTTCCTCGGCCAGTTGCTCTTCGGTTTCTTTTAGATGATGTTCTCCGACTGTGCATTTTTAGTACAATTCCCACCCAGTCCAGACCAAATAACTCCCCGAGAGAGAAAACTAGAAGTGTATTTCCTGGAAATGGGAGTGAAGTATGAAAAAAATGCCGTAAATACCTAGAAATCCATTATTTTTTTATATACCTAGTAATTACTTCATATTTTCCAGAATGACCAAGAAAAATAAGTAAAAGTTGGAGGGAGCTGCCACTATAAGCATTATTCTTAAAATCTCGAACCCTATGCATTATCTTCAAGCAAAAACCAGACACCTAAAATGGTCGCATTCATAAAAGCATTTACTGCTTCCTGAAATAATCATAACTGGCACTTTTACTCTCTCTCTGAAAGTAGCGGAATAGCACCCGGCAAATCTCTGCTGCATTTTTGTCATCCTCCGTTAAACTACACCGGGAACAATTGACGTCACGCTGTAAAGGGGAACTTGAAGAAAGGAGAGAAAAATAAAATCGTACTGCAGTTTGGTCGCACCATTTTTATTTTTTTTCCTCTCCTTTAAAAAAAAATAAAAAAGAGAAGAAATAAATAAATAAATCCGAATAGAAAGAAAGTTAGAACATGAAGTGAAGAACTAGATGTATAGCTTTTTCTTCGACCAGCTATATTTCTTTTTATTGAGCACTCTTGCTACCTGGTTCCTGAAATTTTTTTGAATAAGTGCCAGAAACAAGGAATATATTTTTGTAGATAGGGTCACGAGTAAATAGGACAGAATTTTTGAAAACAAATTTTCCGGATAAATAGAATTTTCATGTTCATGCTGCAAATACTATATATATATATTTTTATATTTCTAACGTCTGCTTACGAGAGCATTCTTCATCACTTAAATATAATAGAAATTCTTCGCAGCAGCTGTGTGCATAACCTGTGATTTTATTTTCAATTCGTTGCTGAGATTCTGTCACATGCTATTTTTGTATTCATCGGACGTGATAAATGAGAACAATACATGCATGACGTGTGAGTATGGCTGTTGATTTTTCATGCACGCAAGTATCTCCTTTGGCGAAAAGAGCTGAAGGATAAGCATGTATTATTGATGAACTGTCTTGGAACAGATTAAGTGGATAGATTGGGAATGTCGTGTTTGTTTTACGTATTTGGAAGAAAATTTCCAGTAATTGTAGATTTTTTTTGTGCATGTAATTTGCATAACCCAACTGTGTATACATATATGTAATATGTAATAATTTACTTTTCTGGTGTAATAATTCACTTTTCAGTCAAAATTCTTTTGGTTTTATGTTTCTCAACGTATTTTGTTCTTGTCCGTTCTTTTTAAATATTTCAACATAATATCCAGACTAGTTTTCCTTTTACTAGAACTATCAAGACTTTTTATGTTAATTTTTTTCAACCAATCGCTATACCATAATAAACCAGTGTCCTTATGCAAACCAGAATAAATGAGCTCACGTGATCTAGAACAAACCTAGCAAAGGCTTTATTAATGATCTTCGTAATGTTTTCATTATAAAAATATATTGATAAATCTCTCTCTCTGTATAGTGATATTTTTTAACATAAAAAATTAAGCAACGGAATTAAGTCCACCTAAAAGTAATTTTCGGGCTATTCTATCCTTTTATGGCAAAACTTGGCGACTGTCTTTTGTTCTTTCCATCAATTTGCCGAGCCCGAAAACATCAAAACTTAATTCCTGCATCAACCAGCACTTTTTTTATAACGCTCTTTCATTTCGAGTCACCACGTGATTAAGCCCTTGACATGCAAGTAAAATGTAATCTGATGTGTCTGAAAAGGTTGATCTGGTTCATCTAAATAATATTGTGCAAGTTTAGAAAGAGATGTTTTATTTTGAAAGTTGCATTGCTGTGTAACCTTTAATGAGGTTTATATATGATGCAAATGTACAGTAATTAACTAATGTATAAAATTGTGATTTAATGTAATGCGGCATGACTTCTTTCGAAGACAGCTATTGACATCTCGAAAACTACATGATGCAAATGTACAGTATTTAACTAACAGTATAAAATTGTGATTTAATGTAATGCTGCACGTTGTCTGTCGAAGACAACTGTTGACGTCTGGGAGACCGCATGATGCTAATGTACAGTAATTAAGTAACAGTATAAAATTGTGATTTAATGTCGTGCTGCACGACGTCTGTCGGACACAGCTATTGACGTCTGGGAGACCGCATGATGCTAATGTACAGTAATTAAGTAACAGTATAAAATTGTGATTTAATGTCGTGCTGCACGACGTCTGTCGGACACAGCTATTGACGTCTCGGAGACGTCAAAGTCTACTTTGGATTATGAGATGACTGACATCATTGTATGTCAAGGGGTTAATCAACCCCAATTGGTTGGATCACATACCTATAAATTTCCATATATGCCTCCCTAGAAGCCTTCGGAAGATGATGGTACAATAAACTCTTTCTCTTTTCCAAAATCCCTCCCTTTTTTCTCTCACAGGGCTACGTTTTACTTAAGACTGCTCCCAAGCCAATGTGGATTAACTTCCCTTTGTAATAGGCTAAATTTCCCATTACATATATGTATATATAACTCATCGTTGTCTCGCTAACTTATGGAAAGGATGGTCTAGGAAAAAAAAAAACACCATCGTCCTTCGAAAATGGACTAAGGACTAAAAACTACAGCTTAAGTTTTTACTAGTGGGGAACGCTTATGAGATTGAGTTCCTGAATTAATATTCTTTTCTTCATAACAAAATGGAATTGAAATTGGGAAATATAATTTAGGTGTTACATTTTTAATGTATTACAACCCCACAAGGTGTACTCTTTAAGTGCACAAATGAGAATATTCTTTATTAGTTTTGTAATGTTGTGGCTAATCTATTGAGTACATTTTATAATAAATAAAACAAATATTAGCAGTATAGTGGGTTGTTCTTTATTTATTCTGAAAGTGAATGGAAGACAATTTTTCACAAAATTTCAAAAAGAAGTTTTTAAAAACCATTCGGGCATTTCTTTGGGAAAACTCACACATTCCTTTGTTTCTCTTATATAGCATTACACGCTTGCGTTTTGATATTTGCAATATATAGACACGAAAATAAGTTAATCCAGTTTTGTATTTTCCTCTAACTCATTCATAACGCTACTTTTATTTCTTTTTGTCCTCTGTTGTGTAAATTTTCTGTGTTCATATATTCATATCCAAATTTATTACGCTTGTTTATTTTCCTCTCCCTTTTTAAACATAAAAATAAATCTTTTTTTCCCCTCTCTTTTAAATTCTTGTTTTTCAGAAAGGTTGAAACTCTATATTTGAATTGTTAGTTTCTTCGTTTGCCTGGGAAAAAAATTGACACATTTTAAAAACACCAAGAAGTAAATCAGATTTACTTTTTGATATCATAAATCTTTTTCTACTGTAGAAGATCTATGGATGCATGACATATCTTTGAAAAGTTTTTTTTATTTATTTATTTTTTTTTTTACTTTTTATTAAATTGCCTTTTAAATGCTATAAATCGAAAAGAATTTATTATTTTTAAAAATTTATATCTTATCGGTAACATATATTTTTAATTTGTTGCTGTTTTTATATTTTAGATGGCATCATGTATTTCTCTTATAAATATTTTTTAAATAATAATTCATAAGTTATTTCTTAAATAATGGTGTATGTTAACTTATATTCAGGGTTAGCAAGAAATGAGTTCCCACATGAGGATTCTAGAATGCTTTAAATATATCTAAATGAGATACAATTGGAATTACAGATATTTCAAATGATGTGATTGACATTTATTAAATAAAAAAAATTAGTACAAAATTTCTCTGTAGGTGGCGCTGTGATGCCAGTAACCACATTTATATGCTTTATAAATGCTAAATAATATCAAAAAGTAGCATTAAAAGTAACTCAATATATTCCCCTTCATGTTCAACAATATGCTGTATTCGCAGAACCATATTTTCCATAGCTGACAGGAATGAATCTGCCGGAATATCAAGAACAGGGAGCCGAATGCTGTCCGTGAGATCTGGTACAGATGCTGCCATTTGAAGGTAGATCTTGTTCTTCAGGAAACCCCACAACTAAAAGTCGCAAGGTGTGATATCTGTCGAACAGGGAGGCCATGCTGTTGGAAAATGACGCCTGATTACCCGTGTGTCTCTGAAATGTTGTCTTAGCAGTTGCTTTACACGACGATCAATGTGAGGAGGTGCGTCACTTGCATGGAAATGATATTCCAAAGACATCCACGCTGCTGAAATTACAAAACACTTCAGCATCTTAGTACCATCACCCTGTGACGATGGGCTAATGAGAGCATGACCTACTGCTTAAAGACGATTCCGAACAGGTATGAACATCCATGCCACAATGAGATTCGAACCGAGATGCCCATTCTTATTGTGAACCCCTCTAATATTCAAAACAAATAATTCAAGGAATTGTTGGGTTGAAGTGTGTTTAAAAGTATGGCATTATGACGTAGGGACGTAAGGAAAAAAAGGGGGGAGGTGTCAAAATAGGGGGACAAATATATTACACCTTAGTAAAAATTAAAATTTGTTTAAAAGTGACCAAAAAGGTATTATCTCCCTCTTCCCCTCTCTTTCTTTCTGTGTGTGTGTATATATATATACACATGCATACACACATATATATATGTATGTATATATATATATGTATGTATGTATGTATGTGTGTATATACATACATACATACATACATACATACATACATACATACATATATATATATATATATATATATATATATATATATATATATATATATATATATATATATATATATATATATATATATATATATATATGGGCTGCCATGCTGCAGCAGCGTCTGCTAGGGCTCCAAGTTTGGAGGGTCAAATCCTATGATTGCCATTGGTCCATTTCTCTCATTTTAATTGGTCGTGAGTATCTCATTTGGATCGCACCTACGTTACTCTCCAAGTCTGCGCTTGGACAGTGTCTGGTTGCTCCTCTTGATATTTAATATATATATATATATATATATATATATATATATATATATATATATATATATATATATATATATATATATAATCTGTATTCTGAATTATCTTGCATTAAGATGAGTTTTAATCTTTAAATCTTCAAAAAAAATCGAAAAAAATTGTATTTTTGAACATTTTAAACTTTTTTAACTTTTGTGTGAATTAATATAGAAATATTTTATGGTAGAAAATGCTAATAAATTTTTATTAAATGCTACCTACTTAGTTGGTCCTCCCCTTGCCTACTTTCTTGTATGGCTTATTCTTCTGAGTTTATAACCATAACATGATCATTTAGGCTAATGTCTTGTGTAGTTATAATTGTTTTATTCGAGAAATTATGTATTAGTAATATGTACAGTACCTTTTTTACAAATTGTGTTCGGGAGCGATCGAAATACATCGCTCGCGTGTAGGAAATATGTGCTTTCCTCCTTATGGGTTTGGAATATTTGCATTGAGATTGCTATGTAATCCTTTCTATGAGTGCATGCATTTGTTACACGGAGATATCCAGTGCTTCTGCATGTCGCTGATACACCTCTTTGTAATCATATTCAGCTGTTTGTTTATACGTTTTGAGATCGGTGTGTAATGCGCATTGCATATTTTAGCGCATATATCCACAGAGAAGGATCCATGCAGTGGGATTGTTGAATATTTCATAGGCATTAAACGCCTTGTGGGTGGATTCATTCAGAATGGTGCAAAATATATAAAATCTGGCTTAGACTGAACGATTGATTATATTTGAATTTGGCACATGCTTATTTTTTATTGATAACCTGCTTTTTTACAAATTATACATATATAAATAAACAAAGTTAAAGATTGCTTGAATGTTGTTGATTTTGCATGGTAATACAAGTCACGTATTTAGAATTTCAGACTTTGGTGCATAAATTATTTACAGGTTTGAAACAATATTAGGAATTGCTTCAATATTCCAGATTTTGCAGTTAACATGGATCTCTCATTTAGAATTTTAGACTTCGGTGAGTAAATTATTTCCGGGTTTAAAACAAAGTTACTGATTTTTCGTATATTCTAAAATTTTCAATACGTCAGAAGTCGCTCGTATTTTAAGATTCTGTACTTAACTGAAATTCTCGTGAGTTTTTAGATGTAGTTGTGTAAAAATACAGTTTCGCTTAGTATTTTTTTCTTTTCAGTTAAAATAATTTTTTTTTCGGGGATAAAGCTTGATATTTTTAATGTAAGCTTCCATTATCACTGATTTATTTATAGGCAGGCTTAATGTTTTTAATCTATACGGTAAGTTTCTGGAAATACAAGTTTTTATCCTTTAAAAATAGTCATTAGATATATTGCTGGAAATCTTTAAATATAAATAATAAATTTATATTTAAATAATAATTATGCTTCGCCGTATAAGTTCTGCTGAAAATGAAGAAACGTTCTGTTAAAATATATTGTTAATCTATTGGACAATTAATAGACCTTTCACTTTTTTTAAACATCAGAAATTTCACTGTTTATTCTTGACTTTTTCAGTTTATGCCAGTGGTGGTATTGTCTGAACTTTAGGTTAGTTTCTCAAAATTGATTTATTGCTTTAAAGTCCGAAGCATTAAATAATAAATTCTACTTGAAAGTAGCTTTAGGAAAGATCTGTAAACGCAATTATGTATTATTCATGCTTGTTAGTATTAATATTAATTAGTGTCATCCATATATATATTTATAAATACAAAATAGCAATGAAAAGCTTTTTGATGAAATTGGTTAAATTTTCTTCATTATTACAATTTTTTTACGTCTAGTTAGTAGATTAACACGTTGACTGCCATGGGGGGGGGATCATCTGTGACCAACTATAGCTCCGTGAGAGCTACCGGTGACCGGAGAAGAAGCAAATAATAAAAGTACATAATTATTATAAGTATGGATACTGATAAATTTTTCAATAATACCATTGCTATTATAATGGTTTGAAGAAATTAATGCAATATATAACATACAAAAATAATTTTATTAGTACATGAAAAAAATATTTTTATCAGTGCATATTGCGATGAGTCAGATTGAAACATTCAAGGCAAAGAAAAGGCGAATCAACTCAATCGGAACAATATATCACCCCTTTTTGAGTCAAATTATTTGCTCTAGTTCTTCCTAGTTGCTTTGAATACTAAAGAGAGTAGTTACTTAGCAATCGAAGCATGATTGTTTGAAAAAAAGGAAAATCGTAACAATTGCCTACCGCACCGTGGGAGTCATTGGTGACCCCACCTCAAAAACTTCTTCAAGCGCGATTTTATAACTCATTATCTTTGCTGCCAATAATATTTCAGCATAATATGCATCACATAATGGTTCACGTCGGCGCCTTGGACATACAATAGAAAATGCGTCTGGCAATTAATGTGTTAATAAATGATGCCACTTAGAAACATTGTTTGGTAAAGTGTTACCAATAATTTTGAGACATAAAAAAATTATTAACAAGAAAACTTGACAGTTGACTTCGTGTTTTTTAACTTTTAAATTTAATTAAAAATGTTAACGTTTCTTTTCTGTTTTACAATTTTGTCTTTTGCAAGTAAAGAGCTCAAAATAATGGTCAACGTAGGCTGATAGAATTAACGTAATTTCTTCTTATATATTCGACATTACATATTTATACTTTAATATTTTTTATTAAAATATTTTTATACTTTAATTAGCGTATTTCTTTTACGTAAATCAACGCGTGAGTCATCTCAAAAGCTTTGGTGTTCTCTTGGTGAGTAATTGACCTGCGGTTCATAGGTTTTGCCACCACTGCTATATTATAATGCTATTGCCACTATTCAAAGTTTAAGAAATCCCAAATTCTACTTATTTATGTTGATTTCAGACGAAGCACGTCATTTTACGCAGTCTGTGGATACTAATTATAGCTTTCTTTACTCTCCTTTTTTCATCTTCTGTTCTTTAACTGTAATTATTTAAGCTTGAACTCTCATTGTAATCGTAAAGGGGACAGAAATGGCTCTCCGTCTTCTATGCCTCAGCTCCCCTTTTTTAAGGGGAGGAGGCACATATAAGGATTTGAGAGGTTCTGCAGAGTGTCTTGTTGCATTCTTTCTTACCAGTTCTATTTGAAACGTTTGCTACTGTTGTCTTTCGAATTTTGGGCATTTTGTCGTTTGTTATGCTATTCTTTATAATAAACTCACTGTTAACTATGGCGATCTAATTGCTTGTCTGTCATATTAGTACTGCCTTAAATGGATATCGTTATTAGTAACGCTTCTCATACTCACATATCAGACCCATCACCCAGAAACCCTAATGTTTCTTTTTATAAATTGTTTGCTATTAGACTATATCCATGTAACGGCTAGCAGTCAAGAACAGTAAGTTTATTGACAGAATGACTTCTACAAAGATAGTAGTTTGTATATGAATCATCAATTGGTTGCATTACCCTATCGTGTGAGCCTTGAATGATCGCTTAGTACATAGAGCACGACCTAGTACAATATCTCAGATGGAACAAATTTCGCAATCATCAAAATGCCATCTCTTTCGTGATAAGACTCTTCTTAGAGGAGGATATACTCTTTGCAGTTCTCAATTACTATCCTAAAATTCCAGTATACATTCATATCCTTTAGTTGCTTTGTAGTTGCTTGTAATTTATAAAAGGATTGTGTTTAAGAATGAAACGTAGAAAAGAAAGTGTAGATACAAGAATCTTTTCTATATATTTTTTAATATGCTTTCTTTATGAGACCAAATTTAAGCATGATGTATTATATTAGCATATATTATGTATATATTAATGCATTATATATACATATAATACATTTTGTCTTTTCTTATGCTATTCTTTATAATAAACTCACTGTTAACTATGACGATCTAATTACTTGTGTGTCATATTAGTACTGTCTGAAATGGATATCGTTATTAGTAACGCTTCTCGTGCTATTCACATGTAAGACCCATTACTCAGAAACCCTAATATTTCTTTTTATAAATTGTTTTCTATTAGACTTTATCAATGTAATGTCTAGCAATCAAAAAACAGTAAGTTTATTGTCAGAATTACTTTTACAAAGATAGTAGTTTGTATATGAATCTTCCATTGGTTGCATTACCCTATCGTGTGAGCCTTGTGTTCTATTCTCTAAATGAAATAGTCTTTGGGAGAACTTTTGTAGAGTTTATTCACTTGACGTACACACACACACACACAGACATATTTGTATTTCGAAGTCTTAAACCAGAAGGTGGGGTCAATTTCGATTCTAAAAGGCTTTTATTCTTCAAAAAATAATTGTATTCGGCATCGTCGGCAACAACCTCCGCTCCATTTTGTTTTTCAATTCCATTTCTTTTCTACGTTGCCAATCACGGAAAACTAAAAACAGCCGAATCAATCTCGAGCTCGCGAGACCTTCCATGATCGCTTATTATTTAGAGCACGACCTAGTACAAAATCTCAGATGTAAGAAATTTTGCTATCATCAAAATGCCATCTCTTTCGTGAGAAGATTCTTTTAAGAGGAAGGTATACTCTTTGCAGTTCTAAATTAGTACCCTAAAGTTCGAGTATATATTCTAATCTTTTAGTTGCTTGTAATTTATAAAAGGTATGTGTGTAAGAATAAAACGTAGAAAAATGAAGTATAGAAACAAGAATATTTTCTATATATTTTTTTCTATGCTTTCTGTATGAGACCAAATTTAAGCATGATGTACTGTATTAACATATATTTTATATACATTGATACATTATATATACATCTAAATTATGTGTGCTTTATGTACATATAATACGTTACATATATACTTAAATTACATATGTGTATTATATTTATGTATATTTATTTAAATTACAATATACGTGCATTACATACACATATAATACGTTAAATATGCTTTTTACATATCTAAACACAATTGCTTTTTTAAATATTCATATTTTGCAAAATATCTCATGAAGTTTTGGTCACAAATTGTGGATAATTTTTAACAGTTGAGTTTAAATGTGAATAGTTTCGGTTTCATATATTGTCATATATTAGAAAACTTGTTTGCAGCCACATTGCTTGCCTTAATAAAATGCTTATTTATAACTAATACTGCTCGTTTTAAATTTATAATACTAAATAAATAAAAAAGTAAAACTCCTGTACAAATAATAAAACAAATTATGTGCTATACAAAAAGGTTAACGAAGTTTATTTAAACATGTTTGAACGTGAATTTCGGTAAACTAGTTGTCTTTCTTTTAGCGTATCATTACCCTATTCTTTGTTATTGTAATGTGAGATTTCGTTTAGCATTTTGGGCGAGATTCTGCGTACATTTCCCCAGAAAGCACGAGGAAAAAAAAAAGAAATATGTATCAACGTTATACTTTGGTCTGCCGTTGTACTTTGTGTCTCTGAAAGGCAATACTATCCTTACCCGTAAGAGCATGTTTGTTGTTCGCTCCGGCACGTATGTTTATGCTAATGCGACAAGAATGGGAGCTCCCTCCCCCTTTGCTCTGGTGGTGGGGGTGCATTATGGATTCATAACACGTTCCTGTTACTTCGATTATATTTATACCTCTTTCGTGTACTGCACCCCATTCTGGAGCAGGCTAAGTAATGGGCTAATGCAGCGGGGCCTTCTTCGAGAAAATGTGGTGAATGTTTTCTCTTCCATGTTAACAATTTGTATGGATTCTTTACCGTGTAGATCGATCGAGTGTTTTAAGATGCCTCAGAAAGTATATGTAGTTCTGTTAGGGCTGAAAATCAATAAAAATGTAATCGCTTTAACTTACATCTTCGAGTTGTTTCGTATTTATTTATTGTAACTGCCCGTACTTCCTAGTGGTTAGTACCATTCTGTGTAAAACTTTCATTCGGAGATATTGCATTAGATTCTTGATTAACCTCTTGAATACCGACAAAAACTTTCGCAATTTGCTTCCTGAAGTCCCTGTTGCTAAGACGAGTAATGACTGGTACATTTCGGGAAAAAAAAAACAGTATTAAGTATAAAAAGTATTTATTGTTACAGTGAAGAACTTACAAAAAGAAACTGTTCAAAGTCAAATTATAGTATTCCAAAGTAGGAAACATATTTCTACGACAATTAGCAAATTACTGTGTATTTGATGAAGGCCTAGATATACGGCCGTGGTTGTTAACGTATAGGCTGAGCAAAGTGTACATATGCGTCTATATCAGTTAAGAGATTAACCCTAATAACCCTTTGGGCGATTTTTCTTTCTTAAACAGATCATGAGTTTGCGTGATTGTGTATAGGAAAACCACTGGACTTTATGTATGTCTTTGTATTTATTAAACTTTTTTAATGTACTTTTAACTCTCATAATTATCGTATGTTGTTTTGGTTTCAATGATATTCCCATATATTTGATCCATCACATTGTGAAGGTTTAGTGTAGAGCGCTACGGTATACCTTTATGGTACATGAGCATTAATGAGCCTTGGGCCTTTTGCTTCAAGCTGATTCCAAACGGTTACGAACATCCATGCCAGCATTAGAAATCGAACCCACGAATTCTGCCCATTCTGAAAGGAAAACAGCGAGATGTTTTTATAGAATAGGAATTCCCCGAACCGCTGTGTGATACATCGAGACCTTCGAAAGCCAGTTTCATTATGTTTATTTATAATTGTAGTCAAGTAAGGTTTCTCATTACCTTGATTTCCAAAAACAAAAAGAAGTGACTTGAAAAGGATATGTAAACTACCTAAATAAGTGTCAGAACTGGAGAAGAAATATATTTTAAATGGACTGTAGTTTCATCTTATTCATAGAAATATTAAAATTAAAATGGCTATTTACGGTGAATAGAACTTAATGGGTGGCTCCATCCTTTTTGCGTGTACTTCAGGTTCCTACTGGAGTTGTCAAGAGCTGT
Organism: Pardosa pseudoannulata; assembly: GCA_032207245.1. Classification (NCBI taxonomy): domain Eukaryota; kingdom Metazoa; phylum Arthropoda; class Arachnida; order Araneae; family Lycosidae; genus Pardosa; species Pardosa pseudoannulata. Next base: position 151,977,983 of record CM063508.1, read on the forward strand.
AGTACCTATGTGTATGTAGTACCTAGTGCTAAGAAAACGAAATACTGTAGGTATCACTTATATATGTTCAAATGAAAGAGTTAAGACTTTATGTGTGTATACCGTTCTGTTGTAGGAAGTTATACTTATCACTTATGATTGGTTGGTTGGGAACTGTATAATTTACTTTTTGCTGTACGAGGAACAATGAGAGGAGGACTTAAATCGTAAAGCCTTTTCGGAATGACTACAAACATTTATGCTGCAACAGAATTCCACAAAATCAAACCCACCACTGACTGAGGTCTCTGTCTTTCCATACCTTCTGTTCGTCAATTTTTTATAAAAGGATCTCACAGTGAAATAACCTATGTCTATTTGCGGACAAGAGGAATGTTGGATAAATGCCCTTAAACTTTTTGTTTACGCATGTATAGTATAAAATGAGTTTAAACTTTTTCCTGAGAGTGCACAGTTTTTGTTATTACCCATTCCCTGTTCTTATCCGACACTGATTTGTAATTTCTCAATTCATACCAATTCCATCTTCATTGGAATCTCTCCAAGATTTAATTTCTACATAGTAATTTCCTGGGGTGGGTGTGCAAAACCGCTCTGCATTTCCACCGATTCAAAATCATTCGGAGATTGGTAATTAGAGAATTTATTCTGATAGCCGACTTTGATTCGGAAACACGTTAAAGTATCTACTTTTAAACGGAAATTATGAGAATCGAGAATATTTATTATATTTTAAGTGAGATAAGAATTAATGATCCCCGCTCCGTAATACCAGTATATTTGGCGCAGAGAAATACCCCATCTATTTTCTTGAACCGTTCTATTGAGAATTATCGTTTAAATAAATTAAAGCCGCGAAAGTAAAATTCTGACGTCATTATTTAATTTAGTCAGAAGACTAATGATCGAATCGAGATAACATGGCTGCTTTCATTATTATTTTATGCGTGCATTTTGCTACCTTAAGAATAAACGTATTCACGAAGTTATTAAAAATAAAATAAATATGCCTCAGTAAAGCACCAGAGCTGTGAACATAACACCCCTCCCCCCTAAAAAAATACGAGTTGTTTAATTATGAAATTTATTCTTATTCTTGGCCCACCAGTGTTGTTGCTGTTACATATGGCAATAAAAAACAACCCACAAAAAAAAAGGCCCCTCGCATTAGAGTTTTATACAATGGCGAGAAAGACTTGCTAACCGTTGGCGAAAAACATATTGGCGTCAATTTGGAGTTGATCAACCGAGTTGGCGAAAAACCAGATTTCACGCCAACGTTGATAATTTTTTACGGATGCGTGTCGTGTACGAGCATTTGGGGTTACACGTAGTATCATCTATTAATTCTCTAATTCTTTTTTTTTTTTTTAAGTTTGGGAGGCTTCTTTTAATTTAGTAACTAATTTCACTTTTCCCTTAAGATATACTCAAACAAAATATTGTAATCAGTAAAATAAACGTTTATGGGAAAAAAGATGTCATAGTCTCTTTACCTTATTAAATTTGGGAGTTCAGTACTTAACAAGTACAGAATATATATTGTAAGAAACTCAATATTAAATGAAAAATAATCTTCATTTATACACACTGAATTAAAAAATACAATGTTATATTAAAAATGTTCTGTATTAAATAAAGATACAACTGTAATTCCTAATTAAATTGAAATACAGTTTTAAAAATTTGTTTGTCACATGTTTTAAATGTTCTATACTTAACTTTAAATAACATTAATAGAATGTAACGTTTAAAATATTCATTTTGATACGTATTACAATTAATTGTCCTAATTTTTATCTGAACCTGTAAAGCGATATGTATTTTTAAATATTCTATTAATGTTTCAACGTAACTTTAGCATTACTACTAAAATATATAAAGTTAAAAAACATCGTAAAAATTAAGTAACAATAATTTTAATTTGTGTTTATACATAGTATATTATTTTTACTTAATAGAATATAAAGATTAACAAGGTTTAATTTATTTATCCTTTACAATCGGTTAGTAAACATAGGTCATACTAGTGCGTACTAGATTCAAATACTATGTAAACAAACACATCTCCCCGAGTAACATATCAACAAATGAATTTTGTAGATACATAATTTGCCCTAAACTGCCAAAATATTGATACAGAGCAAGATATAACAACCATACCCTTACTAGGGTTACCATAGCTTAAAACGATTAGCAAGTCTTTCTCGTTATTGTAGAAGACTCCTCGCATTAACACGAAAAATTAAATAAACATTTAAAATACCATTAAGAATACCAATACTGTTAAAGTATCATGACAGCAGAAATATCAAGACATCTTAAACACCAAATCATTAAAAGTTGACAACATTTAAAATAATTAAAAAGTTAAAAATTACAATTAATCTCCTATACCTTATGCCACACAAGTGTTGCATGGAATAATGCGTCGGGAGCATGTTTTTTCACTCTTCTGCCATCAATCAAGCTTTGTAGATAGATAACAGTAAATTTGATAGATTTTTTATTTCTAATATATCTTATCCCTTGTATTGACATTTATCGTTAAAATAAAATAAATCAATAAATCCAGTATATTAAACTTATAAAACCTTCCTAACTTAATTTGATTGTGGCGGCTAATGGGAAGCTTCTAAGCGAATTTTAAGTTATTGAACACTCCTTTTAGTTCTGAAATTCGGTGGCTTGGAAAATAGATAACAAAGAAAAGAAAGAGATAAAAGAGAAAATTAGAGAGATGTTTTAAATGTAATAATTTTAATATATTACACACATTTATATAATTTATCTTTGGGAGACCTCTAAGTGAATTTTAAGTTATTGAACACTGCTTTTAGTTCTGAAATTTGGTGGCTTGGAAAATAGATAACAAAGAAAAGGAAGGGATAAAAGAGACAGATGTTTTAAATGTAATAATTTTAATATATATCACACACATTTATATAATTTATCCTTGGGAGACATCTAAGTGAATTTTATGTTATTGAACACTCCTTTTAGTTCTGAAATTTGGTGGCTCGGAAAATAGATAACAAAGAAAAGGAAGGGATAAAAGAGAAAATTAGAGAGATGTTTTTAAATGTAATAATTTTAATATATTACACACACATTTATATAATTTATCCTTTTGAGACTTCTAAGTGAATTTTATGTTATTGAACACTCCTTTTAGTTCTGAAATTTGGTGGCTTGGAAAATAGATAACAAAGAAAAGGAAGGGATAAAAGAGAAAATTAGAGAGATGTTTTTAAATGTAATAATTTTAATATATTACACACACATTTATATAATTTATCCTTTTGAGACTTCTAAGTGAATTTTATGTTATTGAACACTCCTTTTAGTTCTGAAATTTGGTGGCTTGGAAAATAGATAACAAAGAAAAGGAAGGGATAAAAGAGAAAATTAGAGAGATGTTTTAAATGTAATAATTTTAATATATTACACACACATTTATATAATTTATCCTTTTGAGACTTCTAAGTGAATTTTATGTTATTGAACACTCCTTTTATTCTGAAATTTGGTTGGCTTGGAAAAATAGATAACAAAGAAAAGGAAGGGATAAAAGAGAAAATTAGAGAGATGTTTTAAATGTAATAATTTTAATATATTACACACACACACACACACACACATATATATAAAAATATATAATATACATTTATATATATATAAATATATATATATAATATATATATATATATATATATATATATATATATATATATATATATATAAATATATACAAAAATATATATACATAGAATAGATAAAATTGTATTTAATTTGTCTAATAATTTTAATTAAACAAACTTAATATATTGTAATATAATTTATTATGTAATATATATAATTTAGTCAAAAGTCTAATGATATATATAAACAGATTTTATTATTATATATATTATTTTGGTAAATATAAGAATATATAAACAAGAAATATATAATAAGAATATAGCATTATTAATATCTATATATATATATATATTTTATTTTGCTATATTATTTTGTCTATTGAATATAAATAATAAATTTAATATCATTTATACCAATATATTATTATTTAAAGAATATTAAATGTTTTTTCCTTATATATTAATTGTAATAATGTAAAAATAATTTCCTAAATATTAATTTCTTATAAATGTAATATTTTCTAATAAATCTTTGAAGACATTAATTTCCTGTTTTTCCCCGAAAATAAAATGCTAGAATGCTTATATTTTTGCTCTTGTATATATAGGATTATATATTATATTATATATATTCAGAATTTTCTCAAGAATAAATATTATTTATTAATAAATATATATCGGTTTTTTATATTAGAATATTTCTTTTTATCGTGTATTTTTCCATTTTTTTATTAAGGCTTTTTTCTTTTTTTTGTCACCTATTATAACTTAATAACATTTCTATTCGATTAGCTTCCTATGCCATAATTGCTTATACTATAACGCACGCAAACACACACAAACACTTATATGTATACTGCATAATTGCGGAATTGGTATACCCTTTCCGTAGCCTGTAAGTTAGAATCCTGTCGGAGTATCGTGGAACTTCTGATAGGGTTTCCGATTGGAGGATAGGGGGAACGACAAAGATGCCTTTTTACTATAGTCTGCGTATTTAGAAAAGGCGCTTCAAGGTCACCGATTTACCTCCAAGTATAACATGATAATTAATAGAAATTTTGATTAAAACAAAAATTCTCTAGTTTTTGAAAAATCTTATTAAATGCACAGAAAATAATAATGCATTAATTAATGAAAAATGTACCACGTTTTCAAGTTAAGATTTAGAATATGTATAGCACGCATGATTTTAACTTAACGTAAATATATGTAACGCGGAAACGCGTTTTTTTTTAAAGTATCAGTTCTCATTTGAACCTAAAATATATTACGTTATAGTCCTTATATATATATATTTTTTTTTTTTTTATTTTTTTTTTATATGTATAAATGTGTATGTATGTATATATTCTATATGATGTAGTATATATATGTTAATGTATGAAATATGTCTTATGTATATATTATAAAATAATATTTTATGTATATAAATATATATAAGTAAAAAGTATATATTTTAACATATATTATTATATATAATTGGAATTATATAATATGTATATATGTATGTATATATAGCCATTTTTTACTAAAACCCCAAAGATGGACCAAAAACTTCTCAGGGTTTACACCCCAAGTGGTAAAAATTCAAGGGTAAAAATTCCACGTCCCTTTGCTTTCCCGTCTTTAACCCCTAGCTTAGATTGACCACTGTGACTACAGTTCACACCCTCGGAGAAGGGGTCTAACCAATTATAACTGTAAATGACCCTAGCGGTCAATTTGGGAAATTTCCCAACAAAGAGATGCAGGCTATCGGAGACAGTTTTTTCTAGAGATTTTCCCATAGATGTTGACCAGCTGTTAACGGCCTTTTTACTTATAACTTCATGCTAGCTGACCCCTCAGTTGGTCCTGTCCCTATGATAAGTGGGAACCCCTTCCCCAACGTTATGTTAATAAAGGTCTTTAGCTGAAACGGTGTCATTTTTATGGGCAATGACTGCAACCACCCATTGTGATGTCCGTCTTATTACATATATGTAATAAGACGGATATATATATATATATATATATATATATATATATATATATATATATATATATATATATATATATATATTAAAATAAATAGTAAACTCAAAATGAATTAAAAGATTTAAATTAGGTTGAAATATCAAATAAATGCAACAAAATTCTTTAGATGAAAATGCAATGGGACCTACTCCATACGCAAAAGAATCCAATCATCAGCTGAAACGTTTAAAAATAAATGCGTCTGTGTCTATTTCTTAGACTCTACCATAGTAACTGATGACTTAGAGAAAGATAAGTAACTTTGATGCGCCTATTCTCAATGCACAGAGTATAGAATCCTAGCATATTTCATGCCTTACTAATTTGAAACCTTAGAGAGAAGTTTGTATGCAGTTGAATACATTAATGAGGATTTTTCCTCCATAAATAAAAATAAATGCTACAGATAATTATTTTTTTTGCAGACTTTTTTATTATTCTCTCTATTAAGTATTTTTTTAAGACGAAAATGAAATTAAAAATTTTTTCTTTATCATATGAAATGTTTTTTTTTTTACTTTTTTTCGAATGCCCAAAGATTCCAACATAATGCTTCATTCAGAGAGAAACTTTCCAAGCTGTTAAAAATGAGGGCTGACATTTACAGCAACGCGAACGAATGTTAAGGGATGAGCCTCTCAGTGGGTACGCTTTATCATTGGTAGCCATTTTTCAAAGGATGGGGTTCTGATGTTCCCTGAAGGATACGGTTAGTTCACACTGTGTCGTAGAAATATTTGATTTCCATCGAGAAAGAACGAGAATTGTTTTAAGAATCGGGCTTATTTAGATAAATATTTCGTGTAAAGAAATAAATTTTTTTTTCAAAACTTTTGTCAAAAACTTTACTTTAGATATTTTGTTTTTTGATAAAATCTTAAAATGTTGACGGACACCTGCGTCTGTAGCCTTCAAATCGAAGTTCACTATATGGCATGACGGCAATTGCCGTCCAAAACGAAATGGTCGCTTTTAGACACTACGGCTATAGTGGCACAAATGTGCATTTACCGGCGTACTAGTGGAAGCCTAGTGTCATGTTTTGGTAACAATTTTTTTGGTTGAATTCCGTTTTCCACCTGTTTGTTTTCCACACCGAAAATAATATGTAATAATTAAATTATAAAATTATAATAAATTTTTTTGTCATTTATTTATTTTTGTTTGATTATGTATTAACATTTCGTGTAAAATTCCCTAATAAATTAATAATAACTCGTTAATAAATAGTATCAAAGATTAAAAAAATAACGAAAAGCATAATTCAGCATAAGTTGTTAGTTTTTCATTTTTTAATCTGAATGTCAATGTGAAACTTTTTGTTAGTTGTTTTTCAACTTACAATAAATAACCATCCGTTTTTTCTGCGTACCATCAAAATTTTTTTACGGACCGCTGGTGGACCGTGGACCACCATTTGGCAACTGCTTTTCTAGATACAGCAGGTAATTCACCTTAAATTATTTGCATATTGCTTATAAAGGCGAATTTAAACCACATAATAACGTGAGTTTTGCCCTCAGCTTTGTCTTCGGTGTTATTATAAGGATATATATATATATATATATATATATATATATATATATATATATATATATATATATATATGTATATATATATATAGTTATGTATCAGCGGTAAGCATGCTTGAGGTCAAAGGAAGCTGCATTTCAGTTTATTATGCTTTATAAAGAGTTACACCATACTTATATATTGTTAAAAAATTCATTTTTATTGTAATTAAAATGGTATATAAGTCTTAACGTGCTGATAAAATAGATGGAAATGTATATAATATTTAAACATAAGCTTTTTTGTAAAATAATTGTTTTTAAGCTTCGTGGAAGCTTTGTTAAAGCTATTCGTAGAATTTTTTTAATATAATAATTAGTCAGCTATGAATGATATTTGATTTTACAATTATCGTCGACTACAAAGATTCCCACCAATAAGTTATGTCAAAAATTGAAACTTTACGGCAAGTAGTTTCCTTCAAGAAAGTGCGGATATTTTGATTTTGTTACTCTGTGAATAAGTAGATCTGTGCTGTATTTGCAATTCTCTTTCTCTTCTAATAATTGTAGTTCCCTATCCGCTTTTTCAATTAATCTTACTTAAAAAATTAATGATCAATCTACAATAGTATCTTAAATAGATGGTTTTACAAAATTAGCATGAGAGCCGCATTAAACTCGACGAAGAGCCGCATTTTCTCGTTGTTGTATATAATAGTGTGCTTTCTGAGCATGGGCACTGCATTTTAAAAATTTTAAAGTACGATGAAGACAATAGTTCTCAACATTTGTAGACTTTTGGATTCCTTGCTGTTCTAGATATGTTCATAGTGCTTTATGTAAAACTCTAACAAGTGCGTTAGCTTCGCAGAGTTATGTTTTTAAGTGTTAACTCGGGAACCGCATGCTGCTCTTTGCGCATGTATTTCTGACTCCCTTCACTTTTGCTTTTAAATATTGTATCAATATCATATATGCATATATATTGATCTCTGATACATACATTCGTTATCTTGTTTCATTGACTATTTCTCTCTCGGAAATCTGCCGAGTGCTGCCATGTATAGTCGATGTTTTTCAGTTTTTAGTGAAATTTGCGTAACATGTTACAACGTACATTTGCAGTAATACATTTTTTTATAATTAGCAAAAAACATAACTAGCTAGAGAGAAAATATTTAATCTTTTCAACTTGCTGATATTAATATTTTCCCAAAGGATTTCTCTCTTTTATCGCATTAAAGATAATCAAAATTTCTTTCTGTGATATTCTTTTTTTTTTATATGATATTTGTTTTTCAGTTTCCCTCTACTGCAACATGACATTGAATTTCATGAATTAATTCCTAAACCTTTATGAATAGCAGATTCCTTTCGAAATTTTTTTTTTCTTATTTCTCCCTTTCTCCTGATTTTTGCAGCAGTTGTGCCAGGTTTAAAAAATACCATTCAGTAAATAATGAATATCATTAAGGTGAGCTAATTTACTTCCGATTCGTTCCCTCGGGATAGCGGCTCTCTCTTTGTCGAGGAAGATATTGCCTAGAATTCGGATTTCTTTTTAAAGTTCTGAGCTAATTATCTTCAAACTTAGTTAGAGATCGTTGAAAGCTTCAAACAAAGAATTTCCCCCACCTCTCCCCATTCTCACCTTCATCTTCGGTGAAATATTTTGCACTTGTATCTGTTTATCTAATTAATTCGCTCATAATATAATTCCTATTTTATGTTTAGTTTTTCTAGACTTTCATATTACTTGTTTTCTTTGCGAATTTCTGACATTTTTGTTGAAGCCAACCGAATATAACAATTTCAAAAAGTTTTAATTTTTCTCTTTCTTAATGACAATTTCACGCTTTTGTCCTCTCCCCCTCGGAGTTCGCGGGTTCGAATCCTTCTGCGGGCATGGATGTTTGTAGCCGTTCGGAATCGGTTTTAAACTGTAGGTCCCGGTCTCATTAGCCCTCGTGTTGCAAAAAGTAGACCGTAGCGCTCCAAACCAAACCTCTCCCCCTTTCTTGCCGAACGAGGACCGATTGGTTAGGGTGCTGTCCTTCGGTACCGGAGTTCGTGGGTTCGAATCCCATAGTCGCATGGATGTTCGTAGCCGTTCGGAATCGGCTTTAAGCTCTAGGTCCCGGTCTCATTAGCCCTCGTGTTGCAAAAAGTAGACCGTAGCACTCCAAACCAAACCAAACCTCTCCCCCTCTCTCGTTCTCACACAAACGCATAAACATTAATGTAATGTAATATAAATGATAATACATGATTATCCTCTATATAATAATAGCCTAAGTTATTTGTCCGTCACTCTTTCAATTTATGAAGTGGTTGAACCTGGAAACATAAACATTAATGTAATGTAATATAAATGATAATACATGATTATCCTCTATATAATAATAGCCTAAGTTATTTGTCCGTCACTCTTTCAATTTATGAAGTGGCTGAACCTGGAAACATAAACATTAATGTAATGTAATATAAATGATAATACATGATTATCCTCTATATAATAATAGCCTAAGTTATTTGTCCGTCACTCTTTCAATTTATGAAGTGGTTGAACCTGGAAACATAAACATTAATGTAATGTAATATAAATGATAATACATGATTATCCTCTATATAATAATAGCCTAAGTTATTTGTCCGTCACTCTTTCAATTTATGAAGTGGTTGAACCTGGAAACATAAACATTAATGTAATGTAATATAAATGATAATACATGATTATCCTCTATATAATAATAGCCTAAGTTATTTGTCCGTCACTCTTTCAATTTATGAAGTGGTTGAACCTGGAAACATAAACATTAATGTAATGTAATATAAATTATAATACATGATTATCCTCTATATAATAATAGCTTAAGTTATTTGTCCGTCACTCTTTCAATTTATGAAGCGGTTGGACCTGGAAACATAAACATTAAATGTAATGTAATATAATAGATAATACATGATCAACTCTATCCTCTATATAATAACAGCCTAAGTTATTTGTCCGTCACTCTTTCAATTTATGAAGTGGTTGGACCTGGAAACATAAACATTAATGTATATAAATGATAATACATGATTATCCTCTATATAATAAATAGCTTAAGTTATTTGTCCGTCCACTCCCCCCCCCCCCCTTTCAATATATGAAGTGGTTGAACCTGGAAACATAAACATTAATGTAATGTAATATAAATGATAATACATGATTATCCTCTATATAATAACAGCCTAAGTTATTTGTCCGTCACTCTTTCAATTTATGAAGCGGTTGGACCTGGAATGGATAGAAGCATTCATATTGGATTCTTAATGAGTTACGATTAGAAAATTTCAAAGCGAGTTCAGAAACGTTCGAAATCCATCCCTTCCACCCTTTTTGATCGTTTAATGCCATTATTTCAAGCCCTATTTTCCTAGTTAAGAGCAGGAGATGATTAAATTCATCAATTTATCACATTATAAGTAGATGAAAATAACATCTTTTTCTAGCATTATGACGTCATTTCTTTAACTATCTCATTTAATCATTTCTTATTTTAAATTATTTAAGTATCGTCTGCATTATTTTCATACGTTTTATCGCTGAACTTAGATATTAGGTAGATAATTTTCTTTTATATTTGGCTTAAATGATAGATTAGGTACATATAGGATAATTTTAAATTTAATCATCAATTATTTTTTGTTGCAATAAAAATTTTACTACTGGTATTACCAACAAATTATTTTCATAAAAGTCTAGGAGTCTATTTCACGGACTTATTTAGCTGTTAAGTTACATATCTCTGAAAATTAAGAAGTTTGTTCATTTGTGCGCTTGTTTTTTATACATAACCACACGGTTTGCAATCGGTTCGCTAAATTTTGGACATCATGCATATATACAGCCAAATAATCATTGTTAGTATATAAACCTCTGTCGTCCATCCTATCACGTATTATGACAAGATAAATTAAGGTTGGCAACTAAAATGTGGTCAGTAAAGATAAAAAAAATTATTGAGCGTGTACCAGATAATTTTCAGCTAAAAAACAAACCATTTTTTTACCTGCTTCATAGGGTACTTTACAATTCTAAAAAATTAAAAATTTTAAAGATGCCGTTATATGATGGACTATATGCTAGGAATTTTAATAAAACATTAATCATGTTAATTATTTCAATTTTAATTTAAAATTTAAAGTTATGTTAATTACCAAATTACAATCAAAAGGAAAACGGTTTTAAAAAGTCATTATTATTTTAAGTTATAATTTAAATTATGCGAAATATTCGGTATTCGGCAAAATCACTATTACATCGCTACTTTTAACATAGCCCACATTAACACATTGTATGAGTGACACGTACTAGTACGTATTCTGACAATTGATACTTGAGCACGGGACACGTACTAGTACGTTTTCTCACGATTGATACTTGAGCGCGGGTCACGTACTAGTACGGGTTAGTGTAACAACATGGTTTGTTTGTGGGTACAAAAACAACGGTATATACAGAAAAACGAAGCCGAATGTTCTTGTCTACTACATAGATTCTGGAAAAATTTAGACAAATAAAAACTATTTTTTACATTATTAGTTTTATGATTGCTCTTTTCATTTTTTTATAATGTAAAAATATTTATATATAACATAATTCGAAAAAATTAAAACTATATACTACTATTTCTATTTGATTTTTCATATTTACGATACTGTTATAAATTTATCCACTAAAAATATATATTTTTTGTTTACTAAATCTTATGGTTGTTATTTATGTATTTCTATTTATGTATTTGTTTATATATTACAATATAATATACGAAAAGTTGGTTAAAAAGTAAATAATTTTCGATCTATTGAGATTTAACTGAATAACTAAATTTACGCGCAAAATGCCCGCTCCCTGTACAATTCCGCTGCGAAATGTACCCGCACACAATGTGTTAATATTATTTTCATAATTTTTACACTTGTTTTCTGTAATTTTTCAGAAATACATAGGTTTTCAGTCATTATTCATTTAAGACCAGGCAAATGTTGCGACCCAAAATGTAAAAAAACAAGATAAATGAATGTTAATATATCAGTGCCCTTTAATGATCTTATTGCCTTTCAATAATGTTACTAAAATGGTTTTTTACTACTGATAAAATATCTGTTTACGACATCAATATTTTCCCCAGTTAATTGTTAATTTTTAGATTCCAATTTAAAAAAAAATACTTGCTATTTTATTATACCAAAGAATTGATACCCTCTCATCTGTTACGTAGTTACTGGTGCCTAAACAAGAGCATAAAAAGAACTGTGACAGGTTTAAAAAAATACTTGTGAAAAACTCCCTGCGTTTTCAGCTGACACCCGTACACAAAAATCATTTCCCACATGACTCTTTTCTTGGAGTTCGACATGCCAAGTTACATTTCAAACTCGTGGATTCGGTTGTTATCGGAGTTGACTTTTAAACCCGATGAACTTCAGAAAGTATTTTTATTTGCAAAGTTCCTTGTCAAGAGATTTCAGACATTTTTATATTGTATTTTCTTTTATTCGGTTCGAATGCAGCCGGAAATGGGGCTTTTTTTTTGTCTGTGTTTTTGTTTTTATAAATCTTTTAAGGTAAGTTTTTTTACTGCGCTTGGAAATCAGTATTACACATAGAATTGTTTCGATAATCAATGAATGTGGATTTTTTTCCTTGCTTGGGTTGTTTCCTTTTGTTTATAATACTTTATCACAGCACAAACCCTACGGATTTAAGGTAGCTTTGTAAAATTAGCTAATATTAAAAAATATATATAAGAAAATATATAAAAATATATATAATATATATCTATAAAAAAAGGTTTGTACTTTGGTAAATTGCAAGTTCCGGGGGCCCTGCCACCATGTTTTTGGCTCTATTTATGTACAAATGATCGCCAAATTGTCGCCAAGTGATGTTTACAATTTGTGTATTAAGTTTATACCGAATTTCAAAGCATATTTTGAACAAAAAAGGGTTAAAATTTGGACTATAGTGTAATTATTTTTATGTAATATACTTTGGACTGTAGTGTTATATGGTGGAGCGCTGTAACTCAGGAAATAAAAGTGGACTGTAAAGAAAAATAAACACGAAAAATTAATTCCATCAGTGAACTTTTATTAGGAATCTCCACACATCACCTTAAACCAGGGGAAGCCAAACTTTTGGAATCCGTTGTCTACTCCACATTTAAAAAATCGAAGGCGGTCTACCAATGGCAGAGCTAAATTAACGCAACGTACATGTTTATATATTTATTTTCGACAAGAAGAAATAATGATAAATTATCTAATTTTTCTAAAAAAAAAACTCAATATTTACAAAATAAAAATTTACTGATGAAAAAGTTTCCAGAGACGTCAGACATCGCCCGAAAATTCGCCAAGTTTAGCGACAAAAACCGCAGTGTGTAAAAATAAATAAATAAATAAATAAATAAACACGAAAAATTAATTCCATCAGTGAACTTTTATTAGGAATCTCCATACGTAACCTTAAACCAGGGGAGGCCAAACTTTTGGAATCCGTGGTCTACTCCACATTTAAAAAATCAAAGGTGGTCTACCAATGGCAGAGCTAAATTAACATAACGTACATGTTTATATATTTATTTTCGGTAACAAGAAAAAATGATAAACTATGTAATTTTTCTTTAAAAAAAACTTAATATTTACAAAATAAAAATTTACTGACGAAAAAGTGTCCAGCAACGTCAGGCATCGCCCGAAAAATCGCCAAGTTTAGCGACAAAAACCGCGGTGTGTATATCGGATCAGTACCATATAATCTAAGCATACCACTTTGTCAAGTTGTTTCTATTTAATTCTCCACTGTAAAACGACAAATTCATTGTATTATTTTGCACAGATTGTTTTAGGTTTTAAAGCGTAAACTATAGTAAATTTTTATTTTAGATAATTCATTAATTCTATGTCATAGGTCATAAATTAAATTCTTAACATCCGAGGTCATTATCGGGATGGTCCTGAAGACTACCTAAAATGTCTTCGCGGCAGACGTTTTGCCACCCCTGCCTTAACGGTCACATCAACACTGCTTCACTCTCTCTATCATGTTTAACAACCTCTCAGGAGTAACCTTGACCGACCTTGTCTACATAACAGGGGGGGGGGTCGAGAAGCAGAAAGGGGCAAAAGGACAGCGAACGTTGAAGGGAGAGATAAGCTGGGATGAAACTCGGGCATTACAACAAAAATGTGGTAATCTACAATTGGAAAAAT
>CM063508.1:151997419-152057419 GCA_032207245.1 Pardosa pseudoannulata
AAATAGTTTTTCCCATAAATGGAAAAATATAAACATACCCTAAGGTAGACATTTTGTGTAATAGAATATTATTTCCAATGAAAATTTGCAATTAATTTTATATAATTATTTACTCTATTTTTTAACATTGACTTAGCTGCCTACTAGTACGATTTTAAAAAGAAAAAAATAAGAATATATGCTTTCGAATTCTAGATTTGCATTTATTAATAATCAAAAGGTTACTGCGCTATATTAATGATGGAATACTTTTTAAATACTTTGTTTCTGAAAATTCAAGTGCATGTGTATATGTATCTGTATATATGCGTGTGTGTTAAGAAGTTTCAAGCTAGTGTGTGTTTATATATATATATATATATATATATATATATATATATATATATATACATATATATATACATACACACACACACACACACACACACACATATATATATATATATATATATATATATATATATATATATATATATATATATATATATATATGGTCCAGTGTTAAGGCGAATGAAAAACAGTCTTTCTTGATAACAATAAGTTTATTAAATCATCGTTTCATTTAAGCAAAACTTGCTCCATTTTCATTTATTCGTCGAAGACACGCGTAGAGTGTGTTCACAGTTCCATGTCCACGCTCTAACTTACTCTTATCTGTTTGCAAACTCATAACAATCTTCCAAAATGCTTCCGCCTGACCAGATTATCCTAAAAGCTAACGCGAATGTGGGTCTTTTTCATTTATTTTATTATTATAAAAGAGTTCCCTTTTTATATTCGTTGTAATTCACGTAATTTCCAACTACCCCCTTTTTTAGACCTGACATACGTATACACACACACACACACACACACACATATATATATATATATATATATATATATATATATGCGTGTGTGTATATGTGTAACCTTTAAACTTTTTCTTATCCCTTAATCACCATGGACGTGTTTTGTGAGATAAAATTCATCTCAATTAATTTTTATCGAACTTGGAACTTGGTTAGTGACTATAGCAGCTTGCAGCAGGAAGATATTGAGAAAATCATGGATCAGTTATGATTTAGTGGGGTAAAAATCCTTAGGGATGAAATCTGTGATACTACACGAGCGCAGTTAAAGATTGTATAATAATCCAAGCATGATAAAAGCAACCTATCGCATTTATAACTTGGATTGTCTGTAAAAGTGGTAATGATGAAATTTTGATGATTCCTGCGAAATTAAGTCATTATACATGTTTTTATAAACTAAAAGATATAAACGCAACTTAACACAGACAGTTTATTGTAAAAAATGTTTTTTGTATTCTTGCATTTAATGTTTTTATAATTAGTTCTTCCAATTATGTTATATTATCTGTAAATATTTTAACAGTCGATCATTTATTTCAACTAATCAATACCTGATGTTTAATAAGCCGAAGCTTCTAGTAACATGCTATTTGATATGCCACACAGTAAATATCTTAAAGCAGTTTTAATCTTCACAACAAACATCTGTAAAAACCGAGAAAACTTTAAGAATAGTTGGTTTGTTTGTTTTTTCAATGTAAAGAAGTATCATGTTATTAAAACAATTGATGTTGTGCAGATATAAACAAAAAGTTTTGTTTATAGAAAACCAGAAACTTTGAGAAGTAGTAAATAAGAGATCTAAGTGCAAGGCACACGAGTAAAATGGAGTAAAACAAAGCATCTCAATACAATATTTCATTTATTCTTACAATTTCCCTACACTAAGCTTCTAGTTTTTCTCTTTCGGTTTGTTTATTATTATGTGCTGAGTTTTCTTATTTATAATTCCTTGGAAGAGATTCTTTCTCACAAATTTTCATTTGAAATTCTGAATTTTTTTTTTTATAATTAAGGTAAATATGTAAGTTTAGGATGGTTTTAACGGTTTGTTTGTTGGATAATAATTAAATTTATATATACTTGTTATAAATTTAACTAAACTATATTGGAGTAAATCAACTTTTAAAACGCGCCAGTAAAACAAAGCATCTCAGTGGAATATTTTGCTCATTTTTTGAGTTTTTTTTTCAATTTTTGTTTATATATTATTACACGTTGAATTTTTTAGTCTACTGAAAAAGATACTATCTAACAAATTTCCATTTTAAATTCTGAACTGTTGTTTTTAATCAAGGCATATCTGTAAGTTTAGAATGCTTACAGTGACCTGTTTGTTGGGTATTAAAGCAATTAAAGGTTATCTATACTTGTTATAAATTTAACTAAACGGTATAGGAGTAAATCAACTTTTAAAACGCGCAAGTAAAAGTAAAACATAGCAACTCAATGGAATATTTTGCTCATTTTTTGAGTTTTTTTTTCAACTTTTGCTTATATATTGTTACACGTTGAATTTTTTAATGTACTGAAAAAAAATGCTATCTCACAAATTTTCATTTAATCAAGGCATATCTGTAAGTTTAGAATGCTTACAGTGACCTGTTTGTTGGATATTAAAGCAATTAAAAGTTATCTATACTTGTTATAAATTTATCTAAACGGTATAGGAGTAAATAAATTTTTAAAACGCGCAAATAAAAGTAAAACAAAGCAACACAGTGGAATATTTCGCCCATTTTTGCAATTTTTGAGTTTTTTTTTCAACATTTGCTTACGTATTGTCACACGTTGAATTTTTTAATCTTCTGAAAAAAAAAGATGCTATCTCACAAATTTCCATTTTAAATTCTGAACTGTTTTTAATCAAGGCATATCTGTAAGTTTAGAATGCTTACAGTGACCTGTTTGTTGGATATTAAAGCAATTAAAAGTTACCTATTCTTGCAATAAATGTAACGAAACGGTTAGCGAAATTGATGCAGATAACCTTAACACATTTGTAACACTCAGCATTAAAATTAAATGTATAAGTAAGAAACAAATTGAAGAAGGTGTTTGTCGCATTAAGTTTTTATGTTAAGTTTTTAAGTTTGTATATAATATTTTGCTACTTGAAAAAAAAAAACCCTGTCATTTTTTAATGAATTTATATTTTGTTTTTCTTTACCTTCTCATTGTTACATTCTTTGGATTCAATTTGTTAATATCAAAGCTGTATAACTATGCCTGTGTCACAGCGGTATTAATATTAATATGTAGCTTTCATATTATTGAGTGCAAGTGCATGTCACTACGCCACCTGCAGAATATTTAACGATCACGTTATGCGACTGTGTAATATTTGATAAACTGCTTCACCCACAGCTGTGTATTCTGGAATTTTCCTTTTATATACGCAGATACTTTTAGGAAGTGTTTTTTTACAATTTCACTGAATTAAAGCTAGATTTTATATTTAGAAAAATAAAAGGTTACTATGTCATTTTTTATTTGTAGAGTATGTTTTTATGTTGTACTCTAAAACTTTTTAGTTAAATTTTTTTAGCTCAAGTAATAACTGAAAAATAACTTAATGAGTGTTAATAAAGAATGTTATAAATGCCTTAAATAGTTATGAAATGTTTCATACATTAAGATATTTTTTGTTCAGGTTGTAAATTATTTGTTTTTAATACGATTTTCTTTTCCCTTTTTTTAGGTAAGTGTTATGGGAAAAGTCTAATGTGAGGTTACAGATCTATGCAGTTCTATCTATGTAAGTAAAATTTATAGTGATGGGTAAACTTTTTTATATGTGATTCAAATTTGTTTATGTGCGCTGTAGCTCAGTCGACAAAGTCAATTATTTTGTAACCGGAGGGCTGCTGGATTGAGGCTTAAGTCGGTCTAAGTCCCGTCGGTTTCATTAATGGCTGCTGGGACTTGTAAAATAGGTTCGTATTCGTGATAGTAATGTCCTCTAAATTCCTGAACGCTATAGCTGGAGGTGGTAGGAGAGTTTTCTTCGTGGTCCTCACTTTTAAATAACAAGGACCCAACTTTAAAAGTATAAGCTCTCGAGGCAATAACAATTATCTATCAGTGGGAAGTCATATGACCTCTAAACAGTCATGACACAAACCAAACGACGTACCGATTGTTTATTATATCTAAAACAGATAGTAAATTGGGAAAATTCTTATTAATGTGCTTAATGTGCTTAAAGAAGTTGAAAGTTTATTTATTAAAGTTCCTCCATCTTCCAACTGAACACTTTTCTCATGCTTTCCACATAATCCTGAACCGACCATTGTTATATTTTAAGTGTTCAAAGTATGGGCGCCCCGGTTGCACATATAAAACTGTAAGCAGTAATTTTCGATACCTTCTTTCCTTAAGAAGTCATATGACTTCTAAACAGACATGACACTAACCAAACGACCAACCAATTGTTTATTATATCTAAAACAGGTAGTTAATTGGGAAAATTCTCATTAATGTGCTTAAAGAAGTTGAAACTTTATTAATTAATGTTCCTCCATCTTCCAACTGAACACTTCTCACTCTTTCTACACAATCCGGAACAGACCATTGTTATATTTTAAGTGTTCCAAAGCTTCCCGATTGCAGAGATAAAACTGTAAGCAATAATTTCCGATACCATCTTTTCTTAAGTCTTATGATTTCTAAACAGACATGATACTAACCAAACGACCAGCCGATTGTTTATTATATCTGAAACAGATAGTTTTGTTATCTGATAGATTTGTTTGTTATCATAACAGATAGTAAATTGGAAAAATTCTTATTAATATGCTTAAAGAAGTTGAAATTTTATTTATTAAAGTTCCTCTACCTTTTAACTAAACACTTCTCTCACGCTTTCCACATAATCCTGAACAATGCATTGTTATAGTTTAAGTGTTTATATAAAACTGTAAGCAGTGATTTCCGATTTGCTTTCAAAATATGTTTCGTAAATTTTGAAGTATAAATATATATAAGAAAATAAGTATATTTTAATACTTTTATGCATATTTATTAAAAAATGGTTTTTTTTATCCGATTTTATATTTTTATTTTAATATTTTTTATGCGAAAATTTAAGACCATTTTTAATACGAAATTTTCACAACTATATTTTGCATACGCAAAATTAATAAAACCTAATTCTTTTTAATTTCTACGGATGTTTTTTAAATATACAACAAATGAATTATTTTTAAAGGATTTTAAAAATGTTGTTAAATGATCTTAAAAATCTGACGCTGAAAATTTCTCAATGTTTTAAAATATGTTCGAGCTGAATACAACCTCCAAGCGGGCGCCATCTGACCTGCAAGACGTAGTGTAATTTTAATTTTATTGCCATTTGTTTTGAAAAAAAATAATAATTTTAATATATTGGTTCACTTTAAAAACATCGTGGAATAAAAGGAAAATACGAATAAATTGTATCTAACTTAGATGATCAAAAACATACCGTGAGTTAAGTGAAATACACTTTTTTAGTTGTAATTATTAGTATTTTTATTTGTAAAATCTGGATAAATTATTTTAATTAAAATTTTGTAAACATATTGATAAAAATCCAAACATTGAAAATCCAAACATAAAAATCCAAACATATTTTATCAGAAAAATTCCTTCTATTTTTGAGGATTTTTTCTTCTGTTTGTTTATTTGTTAAAATAGGACTTTTTTAAATAAGCTGTAGAATAATTGACTCATTTTATTTCTATTTATCTTCCGTTTTTATTTACGGAAAAGAAATGTGATCATTATCGATGAAAGGTTCGAGAAATATCTAGAAGAAAATCGCAGTCTGCATTAACTTTCTACTTTTCTGCTTTTTACTTTATTGTTTCTCATTCGGATGTTAGTAAAGAAAATATTTAATGTTTTTATAATTTAGCATTTGATATAAATTAAAACTTGAATCTCGAACACCGCCCGGTTGTTTTTGAAAGAAACCTCCAGTCAAAATGCTGTTGTTGACATTGAGAATCATACAGCGGTAATAAAAAGTTTTTGAATTGAGCCGTAAGAAGCTAAGTTTTTCCGCGTAATCAATGGCTTTGCTTCAGTGACCTTCATTGCTAATAACAGTACGCTGCCGCTTCTTATTTTATGTTCTTTTTATTTACCGTCTTGCTTAATCCCCCAGGAAGGCAGGGATTTTATTAGCAAGCAGGTGAAAATCAGCTGCAGGTGTTTTCTGAGCAAGTGAATTTTGTTTTAATATGTGAGAACGTTTCTCAATAGGGCGTCTAACGCATTTTTTGGTTACAGATTAGGATCTAATATGCTAATACTAAAGGCTGTTATTGTTGGAGACGCTTGAGACTTGGAGTCGCTTGTGATAAACAAAAAAAGTTAATGAGATATTCTTGGTACGCTAATATATATGGATTAAGACTTATTTTTAGCATTATTTCTCAGATATTTGTGAGCAGATGAAATATTTAGATGTCTCCGAAGTAATTGTGCATTGATATTATAATAAAAATTTCAAATTATAGGTGTGGAGATATGAATTATACCGCTATTACATGATAGAAATTCAGATCCTTCCAGAAGCAACAAAAAGAAGATTTCTAATGATTTTATTTCTGTTTAATTTCACTAAACGTGTCTAGATTTCACGTATTCTCCTCTTTAGTGTTAAGCACGTTGTATTCTTTGGTTGTGTGTATTTACGCTTGGGTTTCGAAGGAAAGACATTTGTGTATGATTGCTTACATAACGTTGACAGTGTTTCTGTTTTGTGTGTTTTAACACTTGGATTTCGAAGGAAAGGCATTTGTGTATGATTGCTTACCTAACGTTGACAGTGTTTCTGTTTTGTGTGGTTTAACGCTTGGATTTCGAAGGAAAGGCATTTGTGTATGATTGCTTACCTAACGTTGACAGTGTTTCTGTTTTTTTTTTTTTTAATTGAATGAGTAATTTCAAATTATTTGCTAAATTATATAAATTGAAAAAGTTGTTGGAAGATAATTTCACTCATTTTTTGTGCATTTTTAGTAATTTTTGGTAAGATTTTGCTTTTGTATTGAGTATACCAGGAAGAAGAAAAAAATTCTAAGAGTAAGGTGTTTTTAGTTTATTTTTGTGTTTTTCGCTGTAATATACATATTCATGGCGATTTTGAGGAGGATTTTTAATATATTAACTATTATCTAACATTCTACCTGCAATAATATGCTTGGATTAAGCCTTAATATTAACGTTATCTCTCAGAGATTTGTGAGCAGCCGAAATATTTGCGCATTAAAATTATGAAAATTCCAAATCACTGTTGTGGAGCAAGGAATAATGCCGCTATTGCATTAAATAAATTCATCTCATTCCAAAAATGTTTTTCTAAATCTCACTACACGTGTCTGCATTTGAAGTAGCTTCTTTCACTCGTTAACGTTAAGTTTTAATGCTAGTTGTCCCCTTTGGTTTAGTGTATTTGTATGCACAAATTACAAGACAGTTTCGAAGAAGACAATACTGGTCTAACATTATCGAATTGCTTCATAGTGTTGTTGTATTTGATTGAATTTATACAAAGAATAATTTCAAATTATTTGCCGAATTATATTTCGCTGGAAGACGATTTCACTCAGATTTTATGAACTTTTTGGTAACATAAAGGATTTTCATTTTGTGTTCAGAATTCCAGGAAGAAAAAAAACTTTTGAAATAGTAAGGTTCGTTATTTTTGTTTATCTCTTTTCCACAGTTAGATTTATTTTCAGGTGTTCTAAAGGTAACTTCTTACATTCTAACATGTTTGGATTTTTCTTTATTTATATTATATTTATAACTAAATTGATTAGTTCCTGCATTTTCTATCTGTGAAATATTTCTAAATTTTATATTTTATCATAGATATTGGTGTTTATATGCTGCTTTATTTACCTCCCCTCCTCCCAAAAAAGAAGATTTATTTATATTAACTCTGGATATAAAACTGTTTTCGAGTTTAGCTATATACTTCAGGATCCAGAGGAACGATGGCCGATTGGTTAGGTTGCTGGCCTTCGGTACCGGAATTCGTGGTTTCGAATCCCACTATGACATGGATGCTGGTAGCCGTTCGGAATCGGCTTTAAGCAGTAGGTCCCGGTCTCATTAGCTCTCGTGTTGCAAAAGTAGACCGTAGGACTCAAAACCCAAACCAAACCAAAATCAGGATCTCCATTGTAATAAGAGTAGTAATAAGTAATATAGTAATAAGTAATAACAGTGCAGAATAATAAGTAATCTAGAGTAATAATGTAAAGGTATAATTTTGAAATCATGTAATTCATCTACACATTCTTAACGACATTCATACGATTTATTGATAGTGACTTTGATGTTCTAAGATAACTGTGAAAACATTGAGTACTTTATAAGTACTTTATTCCTTTTTGTAGAAGCTCACCACGTTAGGAATACTAAAGAAAAGTTTAAAGGAAGTGGTTTAAAGAAAGTGCCATTGCGTCTACGGCTAATTAGAGTTGATAATTTTAGGAATTCTATAATAATTATTAAAGTTACAGAATTATATATTGTTATCATTTTAGCAATTTGGCCTGACATTATCATTAAATATTCAGTTAAGACTTCAATCTTTATAGTGATTACAAACAGTAAGTTTATATCAATTTATTTTACGTAGCGTAGTGACGACCTAAAATTGTCAATCTCGTATTTGATCAAATATTACTCAAACTAATGTCATAAGTACTTTATTCCTTTTTGTAGAAGCTCACTACGTTAGGAATACTAAAGAAAAGTTTAAAGAAAGTGGTTTAAAGAAAGTGTCACTGCTTCTACGGCCAATTAGATTTGATAATTTTAGGAATTCTATAATAATTATTAAAGTTAAAAAATTATATATTGTTATCAATTTCGCAATTTGGCTTAACATTATCATTAAAACTTCAATTAAGACTTCAATCTTTATAGTGATTACAAACAGTAAGTTTATATCAATTTATTTTACGTAGCGTAGTGACGACCTAAAATTGTCAATCTCGTATTTGATCAAATATTACTCAAACTAATGTCATTTGAAGGATCGGTAAAAGTAGCATTTTTATTTACCAAAAGTGCTCTTTAAAAACATTTATTATAAATAATTTTTTAGTTGTTCCGATAAAACAGGTTCATGTTCAAAACCATGTTCCGAGTTGAATGAAAAAAAGAATGCCAATTATCCTTTCTACGTCACTGTAACTACTCTCGCAAGCACTAGTTTCTAAAGTTACCGAGTTGAATACAATGCCTTTATTTAATTTGAAGTACCGTTTCTAATGGATGTAAAAATTTTAAGTGTTTATTTAGGCCTATGTAGCTTGATACCTTAGTTCCGCAATAAGTTATTTCTATTGATTTAGAAAATTTACTTAAATGGACCTATGCTTTATTGTACGAAAATAATCTTTGTAATAATCTATTTTATGTGGTATAGTCTTAAACAATTTAAAAATTTAGACGTTCGGAAATCTAACTTTCTTTACTTCGTAATAAAATAAGTATATAAATATTTCCCCCATGTACTTCCTGTATCTTTCCATGCATTACAGTTTGTATCTGTATGCATGATAGAGAGATAGAGAGAGAAAGGGATATAAGGGATATATTATGTAATGTGCTCTGTACAAGGAATTTTTCTTTGCAGTCTTTTAAAAATATCTTGATAATTTATTTCAGAGATTCAGTTATTCTATATAGCGATATAATTTTATCAAGACTTCAGAAATAGTTAAATCAATTGTAGAGAGAAAATTTATTATTTTATTTATCTAGTTTGATAATGTTTTTCTTGTGAAAATGAAATTTTAAATAATACCATATGAACAATATCTTGATTTAACTCCCCGCGTCTTGACTTTTTTTGTACCCAGTGTGTGTATTTATTCTTGTAATTTAATAGTCCGTAGAGCGGTATAATTTTATTTAGACTCTCCTTGTAGAGTAGATAGAGAGAAATATATATATAAGTGTATAAAGCACCGAGTCGTATACAACACCATGAATTTTTGTTAGATGTATTTTTTTTTCTTATTCTTCTAGTAATATATTATTCTGTACATAATTTTTATCAAGACTTTTTATAATGTATGTGATATTAAATCAACTGTGCACAGAAAATTCGTTATGTTATTCGGTTTGATTATTGCAATGATCCTATTTTAAATATCAAGGGTAAAAATAATACCATGAATAAATATTCGTGTCTTGGTTTAACACCACGTGTCTGGAGTAAGTGCTTCGTGTGCCGGTGTACTTTTGTGATGTAAAAATCTATATAACTCTTTAATTTTTTAGAATTTTCAAACAGAGTATTAAAAGAGAAAAATGTATTATCTTAAAATAATACCATAAGTAAAAACCACCGCACCTTGGTTTAAATATACGCAGCTCGATTATTATTATTATTTAAAAATACTTTTGGGGTATTATTCTGTATAGCGGTATAGTTTTATATTCCGTACTCTTTCAGAAGAGTATTAAGCCGGAACTAGAAAAAAAATTGTTATCTTATTAGGGGTTTTAAGTACAATGATTCTCTTTCGAAGATAAAATGTAAAAATAACACCATGAGTATAACCATCAAGTCTTGATTTAACACCATTTGTTTTAATTCATGTGTGTGTGTATTTGTGTTTACTCTTGTAGTGCAATAATCATTATAATTTTATTTAGTATCTTTAGATAGAGTATGTAATTTTAAAATTAACACCATGAGTATAACCGCCTCTTCTTGGTGTTTAACATCATAAGTTATTTTTTTAATTATATTTTTTTTCCGTGTGTGTGTTTATTCTTTTAATAATTTTTATAGAAATATAATGTTATTTAGATCCTTCAGACAGAGTATGTAGAGAGAAAAAAATATATATGAATGAAGTCTTAAAAACACCATAAGTAAAAATCACGCGTCTTGATTTAACAAGTATTTTGACTAAAAAATTGTGATTTTACAATTGTAATGTATTATTCAAAAAACTATATGATTTTATCAAGACTCTTCGGAAAGAGTGCTTATTTAAACAGCTGTAGAGAGAAAATTTGTTATTTTATTCATCTGGTTTGATAATTCTAATGATTCTCTGACGAAAATTAAGTGTAAAAATAACACCATAATTATAATCACCGCATCTTGATTTAATGCCATTTGTTTTATTGAATTTATTGTGTCTGTTTACTTTTGTAATGTTAGTATAATTTTATTTAGAAATTAATTAGAGAATCTATAGAAGAAAATCAATTAGAAGAATCAATAGATCAATATGATATAGAATGATATAGAATCAATGATATAGAATCAATAGAAGAATCAATTAGAGAATCTATAGAAGAAAAAATATAAATCAAATGTAAATTTATAACTTTGTGTTTAATTCTTTTTTTTTATATGTGTTTATTCTGACAATAATAGTTATAGCGATATGTTATTTAGATCCATTAGATAGTTTGTAGAGAGAAAACAAATATAAATGAAATCTAAAAGCATCATGAATACTAACCGAGCGTCGTGATTTAACTTGCATTTGGATTTAAAATTGTTTTTACTCTTGTAATATATTATTCTGTACAGCGATTTAATTGTATCAAGACTCTTCAAAAAGAGTACTGAATTAAATCGGCTGTAGAGAGAAATTTTGTTATTTTATTCATTTGGTTTAATAATTGCAATGATTCTCTTACGAAGCAAATTTAAAAATTGTTTTTACTCTTGTAATCCATTATTCGTTATAGCGATTTAATTTTATAAATACTCTTTAGAAAGAATACTGAATTAAATCGGCTGTAGAGAGAAATTTTGTTATTTAATTCATTTGTTTTAATAATTGCAATGATTCTCTTACGAAGCAAATTTAAAAATTGTTTTTACTCTTGTAATGTATTATTCGGTATAGCGATTTAATTTTATCAAGACTCTTCAGAAAGAGTACTGAATTAACTCGGCTGTAGAGAGAAATTTTGTTATTTTATTCATCTGGTTTAATAATTGCAATGATTCTCTTACGAAGCAAATTTAAAAATTGTTTTTACTCTTGTAATGTATTATTCTGTATAGCGATTTAATTTTATCAAGACTCTTCAGAAAGAGTACTGAATTAACTCGGCTGTAGAGAGAAATTTTGTTATTTTATTCATCTGGTTTAATAATTGCAATGATTCTCTTACGAAGCAAATTTAAAAATTGTTTTTACTCTTGTAATGTATTATTCTGTATAGCGATTTAATTTTATCAAGACTCTTCAGAAAGAGTACTGTATTAACTCGGCTGTAGAGAGAAATTTTGTTATTTTATTCATCTGGTTTAATAATTGCAATGATTCTCTTACGAAGCAAATTTAAAAATTGTTTTTACTCTTGTAATGTATTATTCGGTATAGCGATTTAATTTTATCAAGACTCTTCAGAAAGAGTACTGAATTAACTTGGCTGCAGAGAGAAGTTTTGTTATTTTATTCATCTGGTTTAATAATTGCAATGATTCTCTTACGAAGCAAATTTAAATATTGTTTTTACTCTTGTAATGTATTATTTTGTATAGCGATTTAATTTTATCAAGAATCTCCAGAAAGAGTAAGGAATTAACTCGGCTGTAGAGAGAAATTTTGTTATTTTGTTCATCTGGTTTAATAATTGCAATGATTCTCTTACTAAGCAAATTTAAAAATTGTTTTTACTCTTGTAATGTATTATTCTGTATAGCGATTTAATTTTATCAAGACTCTTCAGAAAGAGTACTGTATTAACTCGGCTGTAGAGAGAAATTTTGTTATTTTATTCATCTGGTTTAATAATTGCAATGATTCTCTTACGAAGCAAATTTTTGATCATTAAATGATTTCATCTCGCGTTTCCCCGAGAGCATTTGTTTCTCTTTGTGCCACGGCAGCGTAGGGAATTATTGTGGAGTCGCAGTTTAATGCCGTTAAGCGCTCATTTTAATGAGAATTTTGCTTGTAATTGTTGTATTGAATTCATTTAAGTCAACTACCCACGAGTGGGACATGGTTAATGATGTTAGAGATCGCATTAAAGTATAGTTTTATTTATCAGGTTGGTTGGGAAATCGCTTATAATTTTATTAGCATCTTTTCATTTAGAGTTATTTAATATTCTTGAAATGTTTCAAAATGTTTCTCCGTTCTCATGCATATGACTTCATTAAGAAAATATTGGAAATTTGATTCCAGTGGCGTGCATACTTGAGTACTTTCATTTATGTTATATTCTCGAATATACAATAGATATTTTCTGCATGTTTCCTTCCTGTAATCAAATTTTGTTTACTATAAGTCTTTTATTGAGTTAAAGGTTATGTGCTTAAATGATTTACTTTTTATAATACTCTAAGAAAATACAGAAGCTATTTCTTTTTTGCTATAGGTATACAAATAACTCTTATTATTGTTATTCCTATTAAATGTTGTTATTCTTTATATCATTATTGTCCGGCAATGGTTTATTTTTTCTATGCGAGGCATAGCGAGACTGGAATTTACTACGAAGTTTAGAACTTTAATAGTGGCAACTATTTATTTACATGGAATACAAAAGTGGTTTATGTCACTATGTATTACAGTCCTTCAATATAGTCGCACACATTGTGTATAACCCATTTCCAACGATGTGGAAGTCGCAGAACACCTGTAGCAGCGACTGTTCTGTTGATAGTTCGAATGCACCGGTCTATTGACACAAGAATCTCTGGAACAGCTCTGAAACGAATGCCATTAAGTGGTTCTTTCATCTTATGAATTAAGACAAAGTCACAAGGGCTTAGACCTGGAGAGTAAAGTGGATGGTAAAGCCCTAGATGACACTGTTCTGTTGTACGACCTCTGGCACAGTGAATTTTTATCCAGCTTCGTTGTTCTTCTTTTGAAAACATCCTGACAACACTTCATATATCCTCCCCACTATGGCCAATTGTTCACCACTTCCTGATGGTGACCTTGAGTGATGGTTCACGGGTTGCATCCACACGCTGGCCCACTAAATTAGCCGAGCGCATGGATTCGTCCATAGGGTCTACTGCGCACTTTAGTTGCGCATGTGGCTGCCTTTGATCTTTGGAGTAAAACCGTAAGTGATGTAAATGAATAAAAATAATTTAATACCAGTTAATAATTTAATAATTATAATAATTATTAATTTAATAATTTAATAATTATTAACTTTTATACAGGTACTGTAATAATTTGATAATTATTAACTGGTTTACAGGTACTGTAATAATTTAATAATTATTAATTGGTATACAGGTACTGAAATAATTTAATAATTATTAACTGGTGTACAGGTACTGTAATAACTTAGTAATTATCAACTGGTATACAGGTTCTGTAATAATTTAATAATTATTAACTGGTATACAGGTACTGTAATAATTTAATAATTATTAACTGGTATATATGCATTGTAATAATTTAATAATTATTAACTGGTATACAGGTACTGTAATAATTTAATAATCATTAATTGGTATACAGGTTCTGTAATAATTTAATAATTATTAACTGGTATATAGGTACTGAAATAATTTAATAATTATTAACTGGTATACAAGTACTTTAATAATTTAATGTACATATTTTTAATGTGCGCGCGTCCCATAGGTTCTTCTGGAGTAGAATTTCTGGGTTAGGATGAAAAGAAAAATCCAGACCGTATTTTTAGAATTTAAAACATTGCAGTTTTAAAAATGTAAAATATAGAAAATGAACTTTTGACGGGAACTCTGGAACTGGAGTGTTTCTTCTCACCTATTCAGCCACCATCCTGCTAGTCAAGTTGATATTACATTTGTTGAAAGGAAAAAAAAAATCTGTAATATATGTGATAAATGTTATAAATGTCGTAAATGTCAAATTAAGGACTTTACTCTAACATTTGAAAATTTAGAGGTTTCAGACATCTAAATATGAGGTTACTTACTTAAACAAGAAATATTGAAATAATAATAAAAGTAACACAGAGCAAGCAGTCTGCACATTTTCACTTTATAATATAGCAGATAATTTTCTCCCATAATTAGTGGTTCTTTTTTAAAGAAACGTTGAAATAATAATAATGCAAGTAATATAGTGCATGCTTAATAACTTTAACATTTTCGCTTCATAATATAGCAGTTCGTTGTCTTCCATAATTAGTGATTCTTTTTTAAAGGAATATTAAAATAATCATATTACTAGGAAGCAAATCCAGGGCGTACATAATTTTAACATTTTCACTTCATAACATAACAGTTTTACTGTGTTACATAATTAGTGCTTATTTTAAAATATTTTAGTTCCCAAACATGTCTTGAAACGAAAATTTCAGTTTGCTGTCATCGAGAATAATTTTAGCTTATTAAAAATAAGGGAAAACTAATTGAAAGCTTGTAATTGTTTGTTTACAGATTTTAAATTACTTCGCATTAAAGATGCAAGAAAATTAATATGTTTCCTTTGTACTGGTGTAAAATTTAATAGATTCTAGTGAAACGAAATTTGTGTAGGGTCTTAGACAGAATAAAAAACAATAGGGAGAAAAAATAAGGGGGAAAAAATTAGGCTAACAAGAGAAAGGGAACTAAATTTAAACTGCCACAGCTTTTCTAAGAGATGCTCTGAAATTTTATTAGAATCAGTTTTAAAGCTTCTTAAAGCATCGGCTAGCCTTTGCTTTCACATTGAAAAAAAAAAAAATTCGAAAAGACATGGATTCCAAAGAATTTAAAAAAAAAATATATTTTTAGACTTCTTTTAAATCTGAAAGTAATGAATTTCTCTGTAAACGAAGTTGAATGTACGTTTCTTTTTTGAAATTATGTTTTCACATTTTTTTTCTTTTTTTGCCGGGTTGAGTTTTCTTTTATGCAGAGCTTGTCAAAATAGTTTAACGTCGAATATAGATACTTTGTTATTTCTCTTATTTCGTTATCTTTTCATAAAATACTTATTTAATTTTACCTCTGACAGGCGGTGTTTAGAATGATTAGGTGTAGTTTATATAATCTGTGGTGGCGTTAACTAATTGGGGACTCTCGCTCAAAATCATGGAAAGGGAACACCTGAAAATAAATAAATAAATAATAATAATACAGCGGAAACTCATTTATAGAAAACTCATACAAAATATTCAGTTATACGAAGTACTTTTTGTTCCTTGTCGCAACTCATATGACGTCTATGTAATAAATTATTCACTTAAACGAATATTGAGTTATACAAAACATACACGTATGCGAAATATTCAGTTATTTGAAGTACTTCTTGTTCTTTGGAGAAATTCCCATGAGGTCTATGTAATAATTTATTCTCTTATACGAATATTCAGTTAACAAAATATTTACTTATTCACTTATACGAAATAATTTATTCCAAGTACTTTTTGTTCCTTGGCGAAACTCATATGACGTTTATGTAATAAAATATTCACTTATACGAATATTCATTTATACAGAACATTCACTTATGCGAAATCTTCAGTTATTCGAAGTTCATATTGTTCCTTTGGGAAACTCCCATAAGATCTATGTAATAAATTATTCACATATACGAATATTAATTTATACAAAACATTAACTTATCCTCTTATATGAAATATTCAGTTATTTGAAGTACTTCTTTTTCCTTGGAAAATTTCCCATGAGGTGTATGTAAAAAATTATTCGCTTATATGAATATTCATTTACGCAAAGCATTCACTTATTCACTTATACGAAATAATTTATTCCAAGTACTTTTTGTTCCTTGGCAAAACTCATATGACGTTTATGTAATAAATTATTCATTTATACGAATATTCAGTTATACAGAACATTCACTTATGCGAAATATTCAGTTATAAGAAGTACTTCTTGTTCCTTTGGGAAACTCTCGTAAGATCTATGTAATAAATTATTCACATATACAAATATTCCTTTATACAAAACATTCACTTATATGAAATATTCAGTTATTTGATGTACTTCTTGTTCCTTGGAGAAATTCCCATGAGGTCTTTGTAAAAAATTATTATTCAGTTATGCGAAACATTCACTTATATTATATATATATATACATATATTATGTTTTGTGTTTATAAAATATTTTATATATTGTATACATATATATATTTTTTATATATATATATATATATATATATATACATATATATATGTGTGTGTGTAAATATATATATATGTGTATAATAATATATATATGTATGTAAATATCATATATATATATATATATATATATATTTGTATATATATATATGTATATATACATATATATATATATATGTAAATATATATATGTGTGTATACATAAATACATATATATCGTTTGCAATAGCTTTATTCAATTATTTAATTGAAACTATGCATCTGCTTTGAAAATACCCCCACGTGACCGCTTTAATACATTCAGGAATTAAAAAAATTTAATTCAAATGAAAATTATGAATTATATGTTTCCAACTTTTATCGCTTTTCTTTTAAATTCTTAGTACATGATGAATATGTTATGCATATATTCGAATAGTCTGCATTGAGTTTTCAAATGCTTTTTCGAGTTCCGAGAAGTGCAGTAACGCATTTTGCTGTTGCTTTTTTGACTTCGCAGAAGCTACGAAATTTCATTAAATTCAGATTCAAATGCAGTTCAGTATAGTGTTTCCTTTGGCCTTTGAAAGCATTGACGTAGATTCTATTGAAGATATATATATATATATATAGGACTTTTTATATCTATAAAATTTAAATTTTCGTAACGGGAATTCTATTTCTGTATGTAATCAAACAAGTCCTGTATCATTTTATTATTTATTAATTCTCAGTTGATATTATTTTATTTAACTGTCATGCGTATTTCCCGATTTTTTTAAAACGAGGAGTTACAAACAATAATTGCAAATTCAGTGAAAATATATAGTAAGTATATTCATGTAAATATAATATAAATATATATAAATATATATATATAATATATATATATATATATATATAATATATATATAAATATATATATATATGCATGGTTTATGGAAAATCATGGATTTAGACAATATTAATTTTGTCATAGTCTTTATTTTTCAAGCAAAATGAGTAAAAAGTCATAATTCATATCCGCTAAGCTACCGATTAAAAAAATGCATTGAATTGTTTAATAATTTTAATGTCATTTGGCTGAAGTTACTGATTTTATTTACGTATTATCCTATTCACCCTTGCCAAGTCAAATATTTCACCAAGGAAACTCAAAACAAAAAGCTTAATGGGTCAAATGTATTTTATTCTGTTTTTCTTAAATTGTAGATATGAAATTTTATTAATATAATAATAAAATATTTTATAATAAAAATTAGTTAAGATTTTTACAAAATATAAGTTTATCTCTAGGGAAATTGTATATAAACTTTATAAGGTTATATTATTCATGGTCACCCGGATAATACCAAAGTACCCTGAATTCAAATTGAAACATTTTGATAAAGTTGCTATATGATTAAACTAGTGTGTAGATACAACAATTTATTTTATGTATGTATTATTAACACTTGTAAAGTATTTTAATAGTTTTTTTTATGATAAAATTCCTGTAATTTCTCTAAAAGCATATATTTTATTTGTATGTACGTCAGAAGTTTTATCATATATAATTAACGAAATCTTTTTAAAGTCATGGAAAATGATCTGCTAAATCAGGAAAACATGAAAAGTCATGGATTTGAAAAATTTTATTTGACTGATATGTATATGGTATTTATAGTTCAAATAACCAGTACAGCTAAATGATAGTACACATCGATGCTGTATTTCGGCAAAGTCATCATATTTATTTAGCCCTTTAATACACGTATTTTTTTTTTAAGCCGGTCTGAAAAAAATGAATTTTTTTAAATGTAAAAAACACAATTTAGATCACTGTCTTTCCAGTTCTGTAGGTGTAAATCATTCTATTTCTGTAGGTGTAAATCAAACAAGGCCTGTATCAATTTTAATTACGGTGAATTAGTTTTCAGATGATAACTGTCATGCGTAGTTTCCCGATCTTTTTATTACGAGGAGTTATCAAATAATAAGGTTGCAAATTCAGTTAAAAGTATATAGTAAGTAGTAGTTCAGTGTAAAGTATGTATATGGTATTTATAGTTCAAATAACCAGTACAGCTAAATGATAGTACACATCGATGCTGTATTTCGGCAAAGTCATCATATTGGTTTAACCCTTTTTTAATACACATTTTTTTTTTTTTTTTAAAGGCCGGTCTGAAAAAAAGTCAATTTTTTAAATGTAAAAAAACACAATTTAGATCACTGTCTTGCCAATAAAATTACAAAAATACAAAAATAATCAAAATTTTTATTGGAATTTTGGATTTTGATAATATTGCAGAAAATATTCGAATATTGTAATATTACAGGCACATCGAGTGTTTTTTATCTTTCTTTTCGAATTTCCATTTCCGAATAAACATTGTATCCGTAAAAATACTTATTTATACTTTTAAAACATAAATAATAACAATACTAGTGTTTATAAAATTAATTAAAATTTTCTTTTGTGTGATATATTTCGAAACAAGGTGCAGCACATAGCCCAACATTGCAACTGTTACACATGTAACGATTCTTTTTTTTTTTTTCTTTTTTCCTTTGCTATCTCTTTTAGCACAACACACAGAGCAAGTGATAAGTAGAAATATATATATATATATATATATATATATATATATATATATATATATATATATATATATATATATATATATATATATATATAATACTTGAATAAGTAAGTGTTATAGCTTACAATCCCGTGTAAATGATAAATATCAATAATGTTGTTGTTTCACATTGTTATTTTCAATTCTCGATTGCATTCGAAAATAAAAAATTATAGCAACTTAAAGTACAACGCCTCTCGAATTATCTTGAGTGTTCACAGTTTGGCCGGTTTAGCGCGCTCGAGTTAACTCGAGCGTGTACGTTAAGAGGTTATGCACTTTTTGGTTATTTACTCCTGGTTTAAAAAAACAAAAACAAAAAAAAAACTTTACGGGGTTCAGCCACATTGCCCGGTGCCGTACGATGGCCGATTGGGTAAGGCGCTACTGTTTGGTATTTGAGTTCATGCATTCGAATCCAACTACTGACATAAATTTTCGTAGCCGCTCGGAATCGCCTTTAAGCAGTAGATCGGGGACTCATTAGCCCTGATGTAGCAAAACTGTAGACTGTAGCGCTTCTCCAGGAGTGGTTTCCCGAAAATTAGTGTGATTCAGTCCCGAATATTATAAAAAGCAGATTTTTTTTCGAAAATTTAAGAATTTCCTGAAAAACCCCGGTACAAAATTATATGCTGAAAGAAATTACATAAGCATAATAATGGGCATACCTAGGGTACGCATTCGAATGTTTTCACAGCTTTAGGACAAACAATAAATGAATCGGAATCAAATAGAATTAAGGTGTAATGTTAAGGCAATCGGATTCAAGGCTCCATCTATCAGGTTCGTCTTAGATCTCCACTGGATTCATTTGCAGACTAGTTTACATAAATAATTCTGTGTTTTACTTACTAATCTTGCCAATATACATAGTTGATGTAGGTATTTTGGTACCCCGGTACAAAATTATATGCTGAAAGAAATTACATAAGCATAATAATGGGCATACCTAGGGTACGCATTCGAATGTTTTCACAGCTTCAGGACAAACAATAAATGAATCGGAATCAAATAGAATTAAGGTGTAATGTTAAGGCAATCGGATTCAAGGCTCCATCTATCAGGTTCGTCTTAGATCTCCACTGGATTCATTTGCAGACTAGTTTACATAAATAATTCTGTGTTTTACTTACTAATCTTGCCAATATGCATAGTTGATGTAGGTATTTTGGTACCCCGGTACAAAATTATATGCTGAAAGAAATTACAAAAGCATAATAATGGCATACCGTACACATTCGAATGTTTTCACAGCTTCAGGACAAATAATAAACGAATTGGAATCAAATAGAATTAGGTGTAATTTTAAGGAAATCGGATTCAAGGCTCCATCTATCAGGTTTGTCTTAGATCTCCCCCTCTCAAATACGTCTAGAATGAATTTTCGCCTTCATACTGTAAAGTCGAATAATTGTTAGTCCGTTTTGATTCATGTTCGTTCATGACTGGTCTATCATAATTATCATAGTCAGTCATGAATAGAAAACCAGATATGATAGAAATTTTTAAATTATGAAAGCGAAGAAAAAAAGAAATAGTGTGATTTGCAGGGTGACTCGTGTCTGAATAACAGCAATTTCATTTCTTCTGTGTGGAGGAAAATATAGAAGATTTAAAGATTTTCCATATGAATTTCTAACAAAGAAATACCGAAAATAATAAATTATTATTATTTATAATCGAAAATAACAAAATGCTGCCTTTTTCATTATTTCGAATCTAGTGGGTTTTAAGACATCTGAAAAGTGAGCATAGAGTAACAAAATAAACATCCACTTACAGGAGTAAAAATACTTTATTAGTAGAATCTTTACACGCTCCTAGCGTGCTAACATTTTCGGCTGGTTTATATCTAAACGAATTCGGTTACCGCAGCGCCGAATCTACAACATATACTCTTTGTTTACGCCGCTATTTTCTATGAAACGCTGTTTTGTTAATTATAATTGCTTTCATGCTCAAATATCAAAAGCAGCTGAGATAAAGAAGTTGGGAAAAGAGAGAGGCAATTTGGTTCAGATTTATTTGATTTGACTCAGGTGGCGTGAAGGCATGGATATTACGTATCAAATTCTCCTTGATTCAGATTCGTTTAGCGGGAAAGGCCCCTTACGAGAGAGTACTTTCATTACAGAGAACACACAACATTAGCTTTTTCATGTGAGGCGTCAATGATAAAGCAATATTTCGCTATCAAAAATCTACCTGGAAAATAGTTCTACATATATAATGATTGCTTGATTTAATTTTGATTTTTAGCTGTTTATTAATTAAAATACAATGTGTCATATACTTTTAAAGGTAATCTTTTTCTTATTTGACGAGGAGTAGCACAATAAATGTTTAGTTTTGACATTGCAACTTTAACACTAAACACAATGAATGACCCATAAGGTTTATGTAAAAAATGCGATGGGAAATGAATTAAAAATTCTTATTCTTTGTGTTTGCAATACATAAAAATTGACAATATACAATTTTAATTATAATAATGTTTATTTGTCTATTTCCTTCCAATTTTCATAAATCATACATTTATAATCAGAAAAAATAAAGTCCGGTTATTTGACCTGTGGTAGAAATAAGTATGTATTAAGTGTTGGTATGTTTAGTGTTAATATGTTTAACGAGAAACTTAGTGGGAAATGCTCCTTATGAAAGAGAACTTTCATTACAGAGAGCACAACAATTTTTTTAGGTGATGTGCCAATGATAAAGCAATATTTCGCTCTCCAAGGTCTACCCGGAAAATAGTTCTACATCTATAATGATTGCTTGATTTAATTTTGATTTTTAGCTGTTTCTTAATCAAAATACAATGTGTCATATGCTTTTAAAAGTGATCTTTTTCTTATTCAACGAGGAGTAGCACAGTTTTTAGTTTTAACATTACAACTTTAATAAGTTTAACGAGAAACTTAGTGGGAAATGCCCCGTATGAAACAGAACTTTCATTACAGAGAACACAATATTAGCTTTTTTAGGTGATGTGCCAATGATAAAGCAATAGTTCACTGTCAAAGGTCTACCTGGAAAATAGTTCTACATCTGTAATGATTTCTTAATTTAGTTTTGAATTTTAGCTGTTTCTTAATCAAAATACGGTACGTTATATGCTTTTAAAAGTGATCTTTTTCTTGTTTAACGTAGAGTAGCACAGAAAATTCTTAGTTTTAACATTGCAACTTATTAGTTTAATGAGAAACTTAGTGGGAAATGGCCCTTACAAAAGAGATCTTTCATCACAGAGAACACAACATTAGCTTTTTTAGATGATGTGCCAATGATAAAGCAATATTTCGCTGTCAAAGGTCTACCCGGAAAATAGTTCTACATCTATAATGATTGCTTGATTTAAATTTGAATTTTAGCTGTTTCTTAATCAAAATACGATGTGTCATATGCTTTTAAAAGTGATCGTTTTCTTATTTAACGTAGAGTAGCACAGAAAATTCTTAGTTTTAACATTGCAACTTTAATAAGTTTAACGAGAAACTTAGTGGGAAATGCCCCGTATGAAACAGAACTTTCATTACAGAGAACACAATATTAGCTTTTTTAGGTGATGTGCCAATGATAAAGCAATAGTTCACTGTCAAAGGTCTACCTGGAAAATAGTTCTACATCTGTAATGATTTCTTGATTTAGTTTTGAATTTTAGCTGTTTCTTAATCAAAATACGGTACGTTATATGCTTTTAAAAGTGATCGTTTTCTTATTTAACGAGGAGTAGCACAGTTTTTAGTTTTAACATTGCAACTTTAATATGTTTAACGAGAAACTTAGTGGGAAATGCCCCTTACGAAAGAGAACTTTCATCACAGAGAACAAAATATTAACTTTTTAGGTGATTTGCCAATGATAAAGCAAAATTTCGCTATCCAGGGTCTTCCTGGAAAATTATTCTACATCTCTAATGATTGCTTTATTAAATTTTGAATTTTAGCTATTTCTTAATCAAAATACGGTACGTTATATGCTTTTAAAAGTGATCTTTTTCTTGTTTAACGTAGAGTAGCACAGAAAATTCTTAGTTCTAACATTGCAACTTTAATATGTTTAACGAGAAACTTAGTGGGAAATGCCCCTTACGAAAGAGAACTTTCATCACAGAGAACAAAATATTAACTTTTTAGGTGATTTGCCAATGATAAAGCAAAATTTCGCTATCCAAGGTCTACCTGGAAAATTATTCTACATCTCTAATGATTGCTTTATTAAATTTTGAATTTTAGCTATTTCTTAAGCAAAATACGGTGCGTCATATGCTTTTAAAATTGATCTTTTTCTCGTTTAACGTAGAGTAGACAAGAAAATATTTAGTTCTAGCATTGCAACTTTAATATGTTTAACGAGAAACTTAGTGGGAAATGTCCCTTACGAAAGATAACTTTCAGCACAGAGAACAAACACAATAACTTTTTTAGGTGATGTGCCAATGATAAAACTGTATTTCGCTATCAAAGGTTTAACTGGAAAATAGTTCTACATCTGTAATGATTGCTTTATTAAATTTTGAATTTTAGCTATTTCTTAAGCAAAATACGGTGCGTCATATGCTTTTAAAATTGATCTTTTTCTTATTTAACTTAGAGTAGCACAGAAATTTTTTAGTTCTAACATTGCAACTTTAATATGTTTAACGAGAAACTTAATACTAACTGATGTAAAACGTAAAGCATCCGAAGTAAACTTATTTTTTATGACGTCTTAAACGTTTTCCCGGGTACAACTTTCAGGAAGAGCCTGCATTCATTTAAAGTACCATTGCTTTTTGACTGGCAGCTCGCGTAGCCTCCGCAATTTCATTAGAATCCCATTTAAAAGATTTTCAAAGGACTGTTCACTATCTCTTGCTTATGGAACAGCCAGAAAAAAGCTTGGATCTCTGAAAAGATATTTATATTTCGGAGTGCTTTTAAAACTGAAAGTAATGAATTTTTCATACCTTGAGTTAGTCTCTCCGAATATTTTTGAGATGCTGTTTTCACAAATTCATTTTACTACTACTTTCTTTTCTTCTTCTTTTTATGTATTTCTTTATTTCTTTATTTATTTTTTAAGAAAAATAGCTTGCAAGAAAAGTTTTTAACTAGCCAACCTGTTGTAATTTAGTACTTCTTCCTTGTTTTAAAATAATTGTTCCCTTTTTGTTAGCACCATGCATTGGACAGATGGTTGATTTGTTCGAAAGAGATAGCAATTTCAGTGTACAAAGCGCTGATGTACAATCAAATTAACTAGAAGTATTTTTCTAATAGAAATTTCTGTCTTATTCTAACACGTTGAATGCCATGGCAATATTTAGAAATCTGGCCTAAAATGACAATTTGATTTAATCACATTATATTATTAAAAACTCTAATTTGTGGGCAGAAATTTAACAAAGTTTTTAATTATTTATTTTCCAAGAGCATCGATTGTTTTGTTCTTTTCCCAGAAGAATTCTATCGATATTAGGACTGATGTTCTAGGAGTTTATTCGTAGCTGCACAAAAATGGCAAGTAAACACAGTACGAGATAACTCGTAGTTGACTTCGTAGAAAAGAAAGCAATCTACGAGTTATCTCGTTGTTGGCAGTCAACGTGTTAATGCCTTTTACTGCATCTTTTATTTTTAATTCTAAAATTTTTGATGGAGAATGGATTTTCTCTTAAGTATCATGCAGTTGAAAATTAATATTGTGGAAAATTTTTGTATTATTTTAGCAACTTACTCCATTCACAAATATTTTGCACCTTTTTAAAAAAATGCTCAGGTTGGAATATTTTTATAAAGTGGCTCCATCTCTTAAAACGGACAATGGATACTTGTAAATTTACCAATCTGAAGAGATTTACGCTACAATGCATTATACCAGGGGTTGCCAACCTGCGGCTCGCAAGCCACATGGGGCTCTTTGAATGATTATTTGTGGCTCTAGATAAATGTATCTGAGTTCCCTTTTCATTTTTGTGTTATTATATTTTAAAAAATTATTACAATTGACGGAGCTCCGGCAATACTGGGTAAAAAAAATCGGTCTTATTGTTCTTTTAAGAGATGATTCTGAAATTCCACAATTCACACCGATTCACTGCATAATTCATCGAGAACATCTCGTTACAAAATATTTAAAATATCCTGATATTATAAAAACAATGTAAAACATTGTAAATTACATTCGCACCAAAACAAAAAATCATCGACAATTAAAAAATTTTCTTGAAAAATTAAAGGAGAAAGAACTTCAAAATGACATTCAATAAATATAATTTCTGTTTTTTATTTAAATAATAATAATAATAATACCTTTTATGCATACCTTTAAATATGTATTTAATTGCGGCTTGCAAAATATTTCAAACTTTGAAAAATGTCTCGAACTATCAAGGAGCATGGCCACCCCTGCATTATACTTTATATTTTCACCCGGATCGTATAAGAAATACTTATTTTAGTTTTGTGAGAACGTAGAATTTTTAATTCTCCACTGCAAACTCGCTACTTTTAGAAAACATAAGTACCATGCATTTTATTCTATTGTTCTCAGAACTACAAAAGAATCAGCAGTAACTATCCGAACTCCTTGTATAAAGTTATCCCTCATGCGTGATTATTTATCTTGTATGCTAACTTTTCCTGTCTGTTTGTTAATTAATTACACCAAAAAATTCATGTAATTGAATTTGAATAAGCATATTTTCAACAGTCTGAGTGTTTAATTATCACCCTAAACGAAATATTTATTTTTTGAAATTCGGTTCTTTTCTTCTGCAGCTCAAACGATTTAATTCCCCGCTGATGATTCTAGCAAAGACCTCTGATTTAATTAGCTGCCAATTAACCGCGGGTTATGGTTGAACGCGCTCGTTCCTTCTTTTCTTCGCTGTAGTATTTGCACAAGCATTGCAAGCCGCCATAAGCGTGGGAAAAAGGCAAATATAAGAGTGTTTTTAGATAATTCACCTAATTAAAATTTGTTGCGTTTCCTGATTAGTCCACATCTCTTACCTTTGGGACGAGTACTGGTAGAACAACAAAGAATTTTGTACCGCAAAGAATTGTTTTAAAAATTAATCACTGCTGGGAAGTTTTCTTAGAGAGTTAGATGGTGTTACAGAACAAAGTAACTTCTATTTTAACTTTTTTTCCCCAATTTCGTTATTATTAAATTACTGTTTCCTCATTCAAAGTGTTGTAGAAAACCATCTTTTGCTCTCTATTTGTCTTTTTAAATTTCATATAAAATTTTTAATTTGAAACTAATCTCGGGAATTCGGAAGGTTTAAATTTGACCTAGTAATTGATATGAACTTGGTTTCCGTACTAAGTTTTAATAGATTGTCTTAGATATTTGTTAGAAATTATGCAATCTATTGAATTCATATAATAATAATTAAATGGGTGTACGTAGTTGTTTGTATGCGTCAAATGAAAAGGAGGTTTTAAAGTTTGAATTTAAGTTGTACGCATGCAAATATTTCTCTTTTTTATACCACTTAACAGCTTCGGTATGACTTTGCTCCTAAAGTCTTTATGAGTTTTGCAGTTTGCAAATCTGTTATTACAGTTCAACGTTTAATTAGCAGTTTAT
This sequence comes from Pardosa pseudoannulata, assembly GCA_032207245.1. Taxonomy (NCBI): domain Eukaryota; kingdom Metazoa; phylum Arthropoda; class Arachnida; order Araneae; family Lycosidae; genus Pardosa; species Pardosa pseudoannulata. The sequence continues at coordinate 152,024,542 of CM063508.1, forward strand.
ATGTTATCCTGCAAATGACATCAACATCGCACATAACCTGTTAAAATAAGAAGTTGTCTGTGAACGGGTCAGAACAAGTCAGAGACGACAGAAAGTTTCGACGGAATTGATCTAAGTTGAGTCACAAATGGAACTCATATTGAACACTTATAAACTAGAGGTGTTACTGCAACTTCTGCCATGTAAATAAGGAGAATCATGAGTAACTCCATTTACTTTTCATATACATAAGTATATAAAAATAGAAAAATAATATGTTCGAGAGCTTCTGCGTTCGAGCTGTCAGCTCAGTTTTGCACTCCTCAGAGTTGAGTTGTCCAAACTAGTAGAGTTGCATGGGAGCTAGTGACTCACCATGGAGTCGCAAAGTCTGGACACCACATATCCTTTTTCAAACTTACAGTTAAAGTGCAATTAAACATGCTTAAAATGATTTATCTTACATGCACACCTTGTTTGGTATAAAAGCCAAATTCTGCTGACAGATGAAATGCAAAATATGATACATATTCCGCAGATTACGTAAAAATCTGCATGAAGAATTTTATTCTTATTGTTTACGATATTTTTGAATCGTGTTTACATACACTCGTATAATTCTAAGATGTCAATACCACCTAACGATTATTTTTTAAAGTTTTTTTACAGGTTAATATGTTGTTGAATACATTTTTACATGTTACTGAATTACCTTTTTCCTGTTAAAATAAAAGAAGAAAGTACACAACGAATGCCATTTTTGCTATCTAGAGTTCTTCTGTTCTTCAAAACGATATATTCCTGTAGCTCGTTTAAAAACTGCATACTCAAGATTCAGGACGAAACTTTGAATAAACATGGTACAAATATTTCTCTCATTTCGGTGCCATCTCCTATTACCACATTAGTTTTACTTCATTACTTCACATCATTCGCCTGTCCTTGCTACCTTCATTACTCTGTGTAAATGCATTCTCACAATTTACGTCTCCTTTCGCCGAATGTTTTCCGCTAGATAAAGGTGACGCCTAGGCTATTAAAATGATGAAACACTTTTTTCCTCAACATCTGCCTCCCTGAATTGCGCAATGCCTTGAAAACGAAGCACCTAGACTTGTTTTCCACGTGACCTGATCCAATCCCGTGATTTATGGGGTATAAATAATCTCTTTTGCGGAGTCTGGCTTTTCTGAATATCGTGCTCATGAACCTAAGAGTTAAAAAAAAAATAGGTAATATAGTGGCATTTTCTCCTTATAAACTTTAATGGGTTTTGAGAATTTACTGCTTATCCGGGGCCAGAGGAATCAGAATTTGATATGTTACTTCTGCAGTTGAAAATATCGATGTTCTACCAGTTATGCCGTCATCAATCTTTCTTATACTCTCTCTTGATGCGTCAAGTTTTGAAGGAAAAAAGTTGTGTTTCTTGGTGAAAAAGAGTTGGACTGAAATCGTAGCAATTTTGAATAGGATATATTACCTTTTCATGTTTTTCTCCCTCGAAATGTATACAGAGTATTCTTGAATATACGAGAAATTTTTTATATTTTTCTTTAATATATGTTGCTTTTCTGATGTTTTTATCTCCCGTAAGGCTGTAAGAAGAATATAATAAATACGAGTCTCTGTATGCAGCAGTTATTAGAAAACATTTTAAACGTACCAGTTATGATGAAAGAATTTTTTTAGTTAATTTCTTTTTTATATTTAATACTCTATTCATACACACTGTCAAAACCTTTTCAAGTTTTGTATAAAAAATATAAAATATTAAATCTAAAATTTCGGAGTTACTTTTCTTTCTAATAAAGAAACTATAAAATGTAGAATATCGAAATCAATAATAAGTAAATGATTTGGTTTGGAGTGCTACGGTCTACTTTTTGCAAAACGAGGGCTAATGCGACCGGGATCTACAGTTTAAAGCCTACAGCTTAAAGCGATTCCTAACATAAGGAAATGAAAAAGGGAAGTTTGAATTAAGGTACACTCAAAGATTCTGTAATTTATTTTATTTTATTCATTTCTAATGCAAATGGCATGGTGATTGAAATGTCTGTTAACAGAAATAGTTATTTTTTCTCGTCAATTTGGTAAGATTCTGCACTTTCGAGAATATCCTTTGGACCTTCTCGACGTTCTTGCTAAGTGGTGTGACTATAAAAGGAGGAAGAGAAGAAAGCAGTTTTTAGATACAGACCCTGACGAATGTCTGTGTGACTTCTCCTTTATACTGTAACGTCGCAACATACATACAACTCTGTGTTTGAGGGGGCTTAGTAAAAACAATCGCTTCAAGTCCTAGACTTTATTATCTCGACTATATACAATATATACACGATATAAAACAACATCATTTGGGAGAGGGAAACAACCTTCTCTACCCTCCAGCCCCCAACAACCGCCTTTTACTTGAAAGACCAAAGACCCCTCACAAAAATAGGGGGGGGAGGAAAAGGGCTGAGATCAAAGGAGTGATCAGCGGACCGGACTTTTCAATGATAGCCGGCATTCCACACAGATGTATACAGGGACATAAAAATTCGAAAGCCCTCTGGGTCTGGAACTCCTGCTTTTTTCAGGGGAATAAATTCCCACAGGTCCTGAGAATTACCGACCCTCTCTGGTTCTCTTGTGACCAGCTGCCACAATACTCTTAAATTATAAACTATTGATAGAGTACTAAGCTGTTACTCAGTTGTAGATATACTGGAAAATTACCCAATTCTGTACTGTTTGCTGTATATAAATCACTTGAATTTTTTTCATTGATATATGCCATCAATCCCTTCGAACCCTTCGTTCGCAACAGTAGTTTTAAGCATGTAATCCAAACGGAGGTGTTCGAATTGAGTGTAAATGTAAGGGGACATCCATTAGTGTTTACTAAATTGGATGTTTTTAATGCTTCCACTATTGTAAACAAGTAATAAAACTTTTGTAAAGAAGTTATTCCTACATTTTTCTGCGGTGCCTGAGGTGAGTCTACTTGTCGCCTAATCCATCATAGAGTGTTTCAGCCTATTGTCGTTCGATGGGTACAGCGCTGGTCTAAGGTTCCGAAGTTCGTGGGTTCGAATCCCAATATTGGCATAGATGTTCCAAGTTGATCGGAATTTTAAACATTGTACCAAAGTAGTAGACCTTATCTTTTCAAACTGGAGGGCTACCTTGCCCACCTCTCTTTTTTTTGGGGGGGGGGGGACTGTTGATTGCTAACACATTGTGGGCGGGTACATTTTGCAGCGGAATTGTACAAAGCCTCCTAGTTCTGTGTAGGAGGCTTTGAATTGTACCGAGAGCGGAAGTTTTACGCGTAAATTTAGTTATTCAGTTAAATCTCAATAGATCGAAAATTATTTAATTTTTTAACTAACTTTTCGTATTTTATATTGAAATATATAAACAAATATATATATATAGAAAAATATAAATAACAACCATAAGATTTTTGTAAACAAAAAATATATATTTTTAGTGAATAAATTTATAATAGTATCGTAAATATAAAAAATCAGATAGAAATAGTAGTATATACTTTTAATTTTTTCGAATTATGTTATATATAATCATTTTTACATTATAAAAAAAAAGGAAGAGCAATCATAAAACTATTGTAAAAACTAGCTTTTATTCATGTAAATTTTTCCAGAATCTATGTAGTAGACAAGAACATTCGGATTCGTTTCCCTGTATGTACCGTTATTTTTGTAGCCACAAACAAACCATGTTGTTACACTAACCCGTACTAGTACGTGACACGCGCTCAAGTATCAGTCGTCAGAAAACGTACTAGTACGTGTCCCGCATACAATATGTTAATGGGGGCTATGTTAAAAGTATCAATGTAATAGTGATTTTGTCGAATACCGAATATTGCGCATAATTGAAATTATAACTTAAAATAATAATTACTTTTAAAAAACGTTTCCCTTTTGATTGTAATTCGGTAATTAACATAACTTTAAATTTTAAATTAAAATTAAAATAATTAACAACATGATACATTTTTTAATTAAAATTCCTAGCATATAGCCCGTCATATGACGGGATCACTAAAATTTTTAATTTTCCAGAATTGTAAAGTACCCTATGAGGCAGGTAAAAAAACGGTTTGTTTTTTGGCTGAAAATTATCTGGTACACGCTCAATAATTTTTTTATCTTTACTGACCACATTTTAGTTGCCAACTTTAATTTATCTTGTCATAATACATGATACAATGTGTTAATAATTTTAGGAATCTCTATAAGAGATGAAAAATATGAAGAAAAAAAGTAAGACTACATAAAACAGACTGACTTAAAAAAGGTAGAAAACCAGTGACCTATCAGCACATATCACCTGCACAAATGTTGGTATGTGCTTGCAATAAACAATAACTTCGATATCGGAAGCGGGTTAATAATTAGGAAGAATGTGTAGAACTTTAAAAGGGATATCTGAAGTTTAAATGTAATTTTGGTAACTTTTACCTACCTTCTACAGTTAATACCTTTGTTGTATAAGAAACATAAATTATATACATACATTGTTTCCGCGCACCTGGAAAGTCAGGGAAAGTCATGGAAAATCATGGATTTAGACAATAGATTAATTTTGTCATGGAAAGTCTTGATTTTTCAAGTAAAATGAGTAAAAGTCATGGAAAGTCATGGTTCCGCTAAACTACCGATTAAATAAAAATGCATTGAATTGTTTAATTCTATTTTTACTTGTTATTTTGCTGAAGTTACTGAGTTTGGTATTTATGTATTATCTTATTGACCATATTGCCAAGTAAAATTTTTTCACCGAGGAAACTCAAAGCAAGAAAGCTTCATGGGTGGGTAAATGTATATTATTCTGGTTATTTTTTCTTAAATTGTAGATTAAAATTTTATTAATATAATAATAATTATATTTTAATAAAAATTAGTTAAGATTTTTGCACAAAATATAAGTTTATCTCTAGGGATATTGTATATAAACAATATAAGGTAACATTTGGCTATTATTCATGGTCACCTGGATAATACCAAAGTACCCTGAATTCAAACGTTTTGATTGAAAAATTGCTAGAGGATTAAACTTAGGTATGTAGATACAACAATTTATTTTTACGTATGTGAGTTTATTAACACTTATAAAGTAAGTTTATAGTTTTTTTATGATAAAATTCCTGTAATTTCTTTAAAAGCATATATTTTATTTGTATGTGCATCAGAAGTTTTATTCATATATACTTTAACGAAAGCTTTTTAAAGTCGTGGAAAATGATCCGTTAAATCAGGGAAAATCATGAAAAGTCATGGATTTGAAAAATTTTATTTTGGCAGATACCCTGTACATATTTCGCGGGTCCTTTTAAATAATTTAATAATTTATAGTATCATAACATGTTTTCAATTGAAGATAATTTAAAGTAAATCCAGTATAACCATTCTCTACATTTTAAGAATAATACTTTTGTTTCGTTCTGTCCGTGGATTTCATTATAAAATCAAGTCTGTTTTCAATTCACAGTTATTGATTTTGTCTGTCCGCAATGAGATACTGTAACGCAATTTCGTGGTACATCATTGTTCCCAATTCAAACACAACTGGGATTTTCTGATTAACGTATTAGGACTTCGTAGATCTTCTCCTTCTTTAACATCTAGTTAATTAGAATAATGCGTATTCTATGATATAAAATCTCAATATTCCGTTTTATTCGATACCTTTTCCCAGCGAAACAAATTTGTTTTACCCCTGTTTTATGCAAATCAGCTGCCAATATTATTTCAGATTCTCACGAAAACTGCTACTCGTGTTCGCTCCAAATCTATTTCTAACACCTGGATCGAACATATCCTGCTAACTTATCTCTTGCTTACGACGATAAATCGAATTCTTTGTTGTTGCTTTTTCGTCGCACTCGTGTATACTTCGAAATATGTAAAAGGGAATAATTGATTCCTAACTTTTAAAGTCCCAGTTTTGATGGCTCTGGAGATTGATTTCGTTGTTTAACCGTTTGGGATATGTTTAAAATTCCAAAAGTGTTTTAGATGGCTTTATCAAACTGGTTATTTGCTGTTTATCTAATCCATCAATATCGAATCGGTGACAGAAAGGAGGATGTCGATGTACAAGAAAATTGTAGTTTTAAATGCTATCGTGAACTGCTTGAGTAACACACACACACACACACACACACACACACATATATATATATGTATTATATATATATATATATATATATTATATACAATACATTTACACACACACTATATATATATATATATATATATATATATATATATATATATATGAAGTATTACTCTATTTTAAGGATGCTAAATTTCTGGTGTGACTTTTATTACTATTTTTACTGGAATTCATTCTATTTATATATATATATATTATATGATATTATTCTATTATATTATTTAATATAGGATTTTATTCTATATATATATATATGTCAGGATTAAAATGTAGATTAATTTTAAGAGATTTTAATTAGGGATTCTTTTACTGAGAGTGACGCGGCGTGAGGAGTTAGCCACATAAATACGGCTCACGCGCAGTGATCTGAGCAGAGAGCAGTGTGCACATTTCACGGACAGAGCTATGGCTACCCGAAGCAGCTAAGCCTGCCTTTGTTAAAAGTTGGTCACCAATGTGAGACGCCATTAATGATAATTGAAGAGTGGTGTGTGATGAGATTTAAATAAAGATATGAAGATGATGTCATGACTCTAGTGTCATTTAGTGGAACCTGATATGTATATATATATATATATATATATATATATATATATATATATATATATATATATGTATATGTGTGTGTGTGTGTGTGTCGTAGTCCAGTGTTAAGGCGAATGGAAAACAATTTTTCTTGATAATAATGAGTTTATTAAATCAAAGCAACTTGCGCCATTTTCATTTTTTCATCAAAAAACGCGTAGAGTGTGTTCACAGTTCCATGTCCACGCGCCAACTGCTCTTATTTGTTTGCAAATTCATCAAATACTTCCAAAATGCTTCCGCCTGACCGGATTATGCTAAAAGCTTACGCGAGCATGGGTCTTTTTTCATTTATTTTATTATTATAAAAGAGTTCCCTTTTTAAAATCGCATATAACTCACGTAATTTCCAACTACCCTTTTTTTTAGACCTGGCATGTGTGTGTGTGTGTGTGTGTAAGGAAAAATAAACAAGATCGGGAAACTAATGTAAGCATTTTGTTTGAAACCCCTGAAACGCCCCCAGAAAATTCTTAGGGGTTTACAAATCTTAAGTTAAGGGCAAAAATTTCCATGTCCTTTATCTTTCATATTTTTAACCCCTAACCTAAATTGACCACTGGGGCTACAGTTTATGCCCTCGGAGAAGGAGTCTAACTAATTATAATTCTACATTGTCCTAGCGGACAATTTAGGAAATTTCCAAACAAAAAGGAGATGCACGCAAATGGAGGTAGAATTTTCTAGAGATTTGCTCTCAGATTATGACTGAGATGTTGACCCAGGTGTTTAGGGCTTTTTACTTCTAACTTCATGCTAGCTGACCTCTCAGTATGTCCTGCCCTTATACTGAAGTTTGAACCATTGTCTCATTATATATATATATATATATATATATATATATATATATATATATATATATATACACACATATATATATATACATATATATACATATATATATATATATATATATATATATATATATATATATATATATATATATATATATATATATATATGTATCCCGTAGTTATTGTATGTCTCAAATAATAGAGGTAGTTTCTTTTTCTCTCCTAAGCCGTTGTAAGAATAGTTGAACTTTTCGTAGACAACAGGACGTTTAAACTATTATATTTACTGGCTCTTAAAAGAGTAACACCTAGTGTTGCATATGTGAAATAGATGCCGCTTTAAACCCTTCTTTGCCAACGTATCCGTGGCGCAGTGGTCAGCGCAATGGTCTTCATTCTGAAAAGTGCCAGGATCGAATCCTCGTACAGGCGATATAGGAATTTTAATTTAATTTAAATGCGTTTGGGATGACTGTACGAGTGGTGGCATCAAGTATTTTAAAATAATTTTTTCCTTACATTTCCATCGAAACGGTCCAATTTATAACTTATTTAAAAACATTTTATAATTTTGGATTTACAGCGTTAAAACAAAACAACGTATGCCATGTCGTCTAGTATATATATATATATATATATATATATATATATATATATATATATATATATATATATATATATATATATATATATATATATATATATATATATATATATATATATATATATATATATATATATATATATATATATATATATATATATATATATATATATATAGATATTTAACATTTTGTGGGAAATTAAAGATAACTATATAAAGTTACTTAAAGATGTTCCTATTAATAATACTAGAACCATAAATGTGTAAAGAAATACCAATGCATATTTCAATATTTTATCTGTGTATCTTGTTATCAAACTGATCTAAAAGACTTGCTGAATAGTAACATATTTAGATTAAACAATGTTTAAACTTTCCATTTAAGACAGAGAGTAAATTTATGTTTGAGAAGTGATCGATGTAAGAAATATATCTGTACAGACAGTGTTATATCCGCCATTTCCCAGTCTATTACTCAGAGAAAGCCTTCAAGGCAGTAGGAGTGAGCTTCGTGTAATTTTCTTAGGCTGGATAACATTCTTTTTATTCCGAGATGCAACAGGTTCCATATTCTGGTTTACTATACTTTTTATTATGGAAATTGAAAGAGCAGAGTAAATATTTTCTCCCATATACTATTGCAAAAATCATTCTACATAAAACTGGAAAAAAGTAACATCTAATATGTATTTCAGTTAAGTACGCATGTCTAATAACTACTGGCTATCACTTTTAATATATTTGTAATTAAATAATAATCAGAGGTGACAAAAATTATACATACGATTAAACAATTATTCCCGTGCATACATTCATACCTGAACACGAATACATATTTTTTTGTTACATCCTTTAATATTAAAAAGAAAATTTCTTTATAGAGGGAGGGAAATATCCTTAATATAACAGTAAAGCAGCTTCAAATTAATTGCATATTTTCAATAAAATCTTGGTTTTTATTAAAAGAGATATTAGTATATTGTTTAAGAATAGTTTTTATTAAAAGAGATGTTGATATATTGTTTAAAAATAGTTAATGCATTAAAAATATATATTAACAATACTCACATTTTAAATAGTAATTAATTCATATATTAAAAAGGTGACTGTGTAATAAGTAATCTAACCTCCTTTTCTAGTCTTCTTACGTCTTTCTTGAGATAGTATTTATTTATACAATAAATATCAAACGCTGATTCTGTAATGCCATTTAACTTTGAGCTGATAACCAAAGGAAAACTATCTTAAAAAGAAAGTACAGATTCTTTTTTTAGCACTTGTTGGAGAAGATTTCATGAGTAGTTGTGGTCTGAGTTATAAGGTTATGATTTATTACTTTGTAATATATGCAATGTATATAGAATAAACTATTGTGCCCTCTAAAATTTCAAACTTTTACTGAAATAAAACTAGTCTGGTATCAAGCGCAAGCATTACAGCCATCTACCAAAAAGTTTAATATATCTGCTGTTGTGTTTAAGTGGATTCATTTTCCTGTTAGAAGAATCTGCTTTAATTAGAATCACTCCGCCAAATAAAAATCTAAAAAAACTTCTTAGCGGCTGTTCGAAGTAATAGGTAAGCAAAATTCTTACCTCCGTCTTGGGACTATCTTTTTGTTTTGAAAAAGATTCGGATATTGACGCTAAAACTCAGTTTTGAGGTATTAATGCTAGATGTAATACAAAAATTTAATACTATTTATAAACTGTTATGTATGTCACTCATTTTCTCGTTCGTACTGCAGGACTAAAAAATAAAAGGATGATTGCATACGACGTTGAACAAAAACAATAATACAAAGAAATACCAATAAAAGGTAAAAAAGTTGCTCTGCCAAAATTAAAAAGTTATATCAGATGATTTAAACCATGGAATGCATTATAACTAGAGAGCAGTGGTATAGGACGTTGCTCAGTAGTAAACCATTAACCATGCAGCTCTTAATTAACTGGCTAACTCAAGATTTTATCATGTAATGTGAATCCTATTTTTACAGTAGAGAGCCTGAAATTCGGAATATTTTAGACCTCAACAATTCTAAATTTCACACTTCTCTTTTCTTTATTTTTTCTTCTTTTTTAATATATATATATATATATATATATATATATATATATATATATATATTATTAAAATCCCTTATTTACGTATTTTAATATTAATTTAATAACTTTTGTTCATAAAGTGAGTTCGGTGATTTTTCCCTCCAGATACGCTATAGACTTAATTCAGCCTCTGTCTGTACTACTTTAGCCAATAGTTAGCTCGTTCTCTTTAAACATGGGTATTTTTTTATCACGTGATCAATTGTGATTAGGGATTATCCGTTGTCTTTTTAGCCGAGAAGTCCCTACTTGAAAAGTGTGTGTGCAGGATCACATTGTCTACGTGCACGATGTTGTAAATTTGCTTGCCTGTTGTATGAATTTCATGTATCTGACCAGAAATAAAATGTGTTGTGCTTTTGAATGAGTCTCGCCCATATTACTTACACACACACACAGACATATATATATATATATATATATATATATATATATATATATATATATATATATATATAATCAGAAAATCTAGAAAGATGTATCATATTTTGTATCACGTGATCAGTTGTGCTTAGGGATTATTCGTAGTCTTTTTACCTGAGGAATCCCTACTTGAAAAGTGTATGTGCGGAATCACATTGCCTGTGTGTACGAAGTTGTAAAGGTGTTTGCCTGTTGTACGGATTTCATGTTTCTTACCAGAAATAAATTGTGTTGTGATTTTGAATGAGTCTCACCCATATTACACACACACACACACACACACACACACACACACACACACACACACACACACACACACACACACACATATATATATATATATATATATATATATATATATATATATATATATATATATATATATATATATATATATATATATTACCCCCTTCGTCTTTCTTACTTCGCGAATTTGTATACATGTTACGCCCGAAATTAGTTTGCTGCACTAAGCAGGTACGTGCCAGCTCTGAAATCTTAATAAAAAGAATATGGAGATGTGAAATCGTCATTTAGTTTTGACTTGCAATCACTAATGCATTAGTTCATAATTATAATTAGTTTCTCGACCGATTGGCTCATCAAACACGCGCTTAAATGTCTCCTTGGACGCACTTTCCGTTACTTCGCTTCTATTTTTACAACTAATTTGAGGTGCGGGAACGTGACATTTGAAATGAATAAAATATGAAAAGCTTTCCTTTCAGAAACCTTTAATAAAAAACTGTAGTACAAAGAACCTCAATCAGGTTTTGAAAATTGTAAATTGTAACAAATTTTATAAACTTATAAATATTATGTGTAGATAAAATTAAATTGTAAGATAATTCGAATGTAAATATAAGGTATAAAGTTTGTAATTCATAAGAGAAAAAGGTTGACAGCTGGGAAAATATCCACGGTTTGGGTCATTAACACTATCGGACGTCCAGATTTTAGGTTCTACTGCTTTTTAAAATGCAGTATATATATCTATTATCTATTTAAAATGTTGTGCACATACTTTTAATAATACATGAATTTTAGTTTTTGTGATCAGTGTGTTTACAATATCTCTTAACCCCTTAACGTTCACTCTTGAGTTAACTCGAGCGCGCTAAACTGGCCAAACTGTGCACACTCGAGATAATTCGAGCGGCGTTGTAATTTATGTTGCAATAATTTTTCACACTCGAATGCAATCAATAATTAAAAATAATAATATGAAAGCAATAAATAAATAAATAAATAAAAACAATCGTTTTATTGAAATTTATCATTTACATGGGGGTTGTAAGCTATAACATTTACTTATTCAAGTATTTTATATATATATATATATATATATATATATATATATATATATATATATACACACATGATTTCCGCGCACCTGGAAAGTCATGGAAAATCATGGATTTAGACAATGGATTAATTTTGTCATGGAAAGTCATGATTTTTCAAGTAAAATGAGTAAAAGTCATGGAAAGTCATGGATCCGCTAAACTACCAATTAAAAAAAAATGCATTGAACTGTTTAATTCTATTTTTACTCGTCATTTGGCTGAAGTTTCTGAGTTTGGTATTTATGTATTATCCTATTGACCATATTGCCAATTAAAATTTGTTCACCAAGGAAACTCAAAGCAAGAAAGCTTAATGGGTTGGTAAATGTATACTATTCTGGTCTTTTCTTAAAATGTAGATTAAAATTTTATTAGTATAATATTCATTATTTTTTAATAAAAATTAGTTAAGATTTTTGCACAGAATATATGTTTATCTCTAGGGATATTGTATATAAACATTATAGGGTTATATTTGGCTATTATTCATGGTCACCCGGATAATACCAAAGTACCCTGAATTCAAATTGGAAACATTTTGATTGAAAAATTGCTATATGATTGAACTTAGGTATGTAGATACAACAATTTATTTTTATGTATGAGTTTATTAACACTTATAAAGTAAGTTTATAGTTTTTTATGATAAAATTCCTGTAATTTCTCTAAAAGCATATATTTTATTTGTATGTACATCAGAAGTTTTATTTATATATACTTTAACGAAAGCTTTTTAAAGTCATGGAAAATGATCTGCTAAATCAGGGAAAGTCATGAAAAGTCATGGATTTGAAAAATTTTATTATATATATATATATATATATATATATATATATATATATATATATATATATATTCATTCTAAATTCAACGTTCTAAATTGTGATTTTTACATTAAAAATATTGATTTTTTTTCGCCAGAATTTTTCAAAAAATCTGTGCATTAAGGGGTCAAAATACATTGGTCCTTAGTTCAAAGATTGAAGGATTTCGAATCATTTTTTACTAACATTTACTTATTTTCAGTAAAAATAAAGCTGTAATGAGACTCCACTTTCTTAGTGGTTGTTATAAACATTTAATTCGATTTATAATTTTTTTCACTCGCCATACCTTGTGTGTGTTTGTTTACATGCTTTGCCTAATGATAAAATTCTAGTTTTTTATTAAATTCTCTTTTTCACGAGGCAATTAACGCACAGTGTTTCTTTCACCAACTGGAACGCTTCCAGTTGACGTCAGTCACTTCTGCATGGATAATTCAGTACAGTTAACAAAGTATCTTATATTAATTTTATTCGTGTATTTCGCCCGTTTATTCGGCCACCCCCTCCCCCTTGTACCTAAAGCAATTTCTTAATGGAGTACACGTTTCACTTTCTTCCTCGCACATTATGCTAATAGCATACCTTTCAAATTTGCCTGCTTCCGTTGTAAAAGAAAAAAAAATTGAATATGCAAAAAGACAAAGTGCATTTCGCAATCTCGGTCTGTAAAAACAACTGTTTTTATTATGCCTGTATTAGAAGAATTGCATTAATTTAATGAACCCATTTATTAGTGAAACTTATTATTTCTTTTATATCAGAGCGATTTTTCTTCTTTTTATTATAGCCCGCTGATTACCCAGAAGTCATTTCGGGAAATTTGTTCCAACCAAAAAATTTGCAACTACATTTGTATAAATTTGTATGCAGCTCATTTTGTTTCCTAGAAATTATTCTTAATAATCAGCTAAGAGCCATAATTTTCTTCCATTTAGAGCCTCGTTAAATAAGGCTAATATTTTAATTGAAATTCAACGTTATGCTGAGTATTACTTGGTTTATATATTTATTTTGAGAACTATTGTTAACTTTTTGCGTTACGATGGGTAACAATATTAAACCATTTTCCCTGGATTATTCAAGAGCTACGATAGATCTTAGGTTCATTAAATTGATTTAAAAAATGAATTAATACCCTTGTTCTGTTCGATTTCGTCTACACCTTCAATTCCAAATTACATATTAAAAACTAAACTTAAGAATAATTATGAGGTAACGTATATCTTTCTAGATTTTCTTATTATATACATACATACATATACATTTATATGTGTGTGTGTGTGTGTGTAATATGGGCTAGAATCATTGAAAAGCACAACACATTTTATTTCTGGTGAGATACATGAATCCATACAACAGGCAAGCACTTTTACAACATCGTGCACGTAGACAATGTGATCCTGCACACACACTTTTCAAGTAGGGATTTCTCGGCTAAAAAGACTACGAATAATCCCTAAGCACAATTGATCACGTGATAAAAAATACCATTGTTTAAAGAGAACGCGTTAACTATTGGCTAAAGTCGTACAGACAGAGGCTGAATTAAGTCTATAGCGTGTCTGGAGGGAAAAATCAGAATTACCGTGCAAATCCCAACGTACTTTATGCACAAAAGTTATTAAATTAATATTTAAATATGTAAATAAGGGATTTTAATATTCCACACACACACGCACACAAACATATATATATATATGTACTGAGACGAACTTCTTGATGGGTGGTTGCAGTCATGGCCATAAAAATGATACCGTTTTAGCTAAAGACCTTTATTAAGATAACGTTGGTGGATGGGTTCCCACTTCATCAAAGGGACAGGACAAACTGAAGGGTGAGCTATCGTGAAGTTGTATGTACAAGATCCGTAACACCTGGGTCCCGTAACATCTGTGGGAAAATATTTCTAGAAAAATCTGCCTCCGACAGCGTGTATCTTCTGTTTATTTGGAAATTTCCTAAATTGTCCACTAGGATTATAATTGGTCAGGCCCCTTCTCTGAGGGTGTAAACTGTAGTCCCAGTGGTCAATTTAGGTTAGGGGTTAAAATGGTTAATGCAAAATGACGGGGGAATTTTTAGCCCTTGATTTAAGTTTGAAAACCCCTGAGAATTTTCCTTGCATGTATATTAGTCTTATGCAAAATACTACTTGAGTTCGCTAATGAACCTGTGTATTAATCTAAGGGGAGATTGTGCTCTACTAATGTTATTTTATGGACATGTTTGATCGGAGTAGCTGTTGTTTTCAATACTCATGTATATATTTTTTTAATAATGTATGCTTTTTAAGTCTTTCTGGACTTATATAATATTCATCTTAGTCTTATGCAAAATACCTCTTAGCTTTTCTGATGAACCTGTCTGTTAATCTAAGGGGAGATTGTCCTGTACTGATGCTAGTTTGTCGACTGATTTGATCTGCGTTGAAACTTGTTTTCTATACCTATGCATAATTTTTTGTTTGTGAATGCTTTATATTCTTGACTTATAGGACTGGAATATAACCTAATACTCCTCATTTAGGTTATTTCAAACTTTTTAATTTAGTGTTAATAATTGGAATAAAATGTAATCTAAATAAGTAATGAAAATGTTAGTAAAAAGCAAACTTAGTTACTTTTAACTGCAATAGTTTTTTTCCCGAAATCATCTCGCTATATGTAGCGTATAATTAAATATTTTCTTGCATTAAGATAAAATTTATTTTACTGCATTGCCCTTTTTTTATTTGTATTTGCATTATCTACAAATGTAGTTACTCCAAAAACCTTTGTTTTCCAATTAGTTGTGTTAATCAAAGTTTCCCCCGAACTTTGATCATAATAAAGACAATCGTGTTTCGTTTTTTTCTTTCTTCTCGGGATTGATCTTCGCCTTTTTCCATATTTTATAAGAGGATTTCATACGTGTGTTTTCTTTATCTCTTTTATTCTGTCTTTCAGCACTTCGTATAAATACAAAACATCTTATTAGCATGAAATAAAGCACTCAAACAATGAAGTCTTTCCGTAAAAAAAAAAGAGATTGAAGTTATTTCTCAGAGATGTTTTTATCAGAAAATGCTAATTAGAATAAAGATTATTTTGGAGTGTATTAAGTTTGTTTGATTTGTATTATTTCAAAGAGTGTTAGGCTTAAAATGAAAAGAAGTTTCATTTTGCATGTATATCTTGAAAACGCGTAAATGACCTTGCGTAACGCACCCGTTCTTCAACAGTAAGTAAATACAAAATATCTAGTGCTCCAAATGTTTCTTTACAACTTAAAAACGCTTATTAAGGAAGTAAATTATTAGTAAAAATACAGTTCAAACATCGTGAGTTAACAAAGTATTAATTCAGCTTATATACTTAATTCACTTGAGTATTGAATCCTCTTCAAAATATGCATCATTTTCAATGTATTTGCACTATTACACCCAAATTAATACTCTCAATCTAAAACACCGTTCACATCAACGTAAAAGCACATACTTGATGAAAATGTTGACATTACGTAAATACCGATGTTACATAATAATTTATGTATTTTGTAAAATAAATTATACTACTAAGAGATATTTAAATATCCGCCGTTTTATTTAATTGCTTCAAAAATAAAACTTTTTTTTAAAATAAAAATATTTTTCGAAATGCATTATTAATTCAACTCATACGCTTAAATACACTTGAGTATTAAATTATTTTCCATATTTGCGCCCATTTTCAATGCATTTTTGCTATTATGCTGTTATGCATTTATACCTCAGTAATTACTCTTAATCTTAAACACCGCTCACATCAACGCAAAAGCACCAATTTTCTGAAAATACTGAAACTACGTAAATACAGGTGTTACATAATAACTTATGTATTTTTGTAAAACAAAGATTTTACTATGAGATGTTTTAATATCCGACAGTTTTTCAATCGATAAACAAATAAAACTTTTTTTAGATAAAAACGCTTTTCAGAATGTGCTATTAATTCAGCTCATATACTTAAAAGAATTTACTTCAGTATTGAATCCTTTTCCAGATGAGTAATTTTCAATACATTTACACTATTATTCCCCAGTAAATAATCTCAATCAACGTAAAGCACATACTCGATGAAAATGTTGAAATTACATAAATACCCGTGTTACGCAATAACATGTATTTGTTTAAGATAAACAATTTTACAAAATATTTAACTATCAAACTTTTTTATATAAACAAATGAAACTTTTTTTCTACATAAAACCATTTTTCAGAATGCGCTATTAATTCAGCTCATATACTTAAAAGATTTCACTTGAGTATTTAATCCTTTTCCAGATTTAAGTGATTTTTCAATGCATTTGCACTATTATTCCCCAGTAAATAATCTCAATTTTTAACACCGTTTACGTAAAGCACATACTTTATGAAAATATGGAAATTACATAAATACCCATATTACGTAATAACATGTATTTGTTTAAAATAAACAATTTTACAAAATACTTAACTATCAAACTTTTTTATATATGTATATAAACAAATGAAACTTTTTTTAAACCTAAAACCGTTTTTCAGAATGCGCTATTAATTCAGCTCATATACTTAAAAGAATTCACTTGAGTATTGAATCCTTTTCCAGATTTGAGTGATCTTCAATACATTTGCACTATTATTCCCCAGTAAATAATCTCAATCTTTTAATGCCGTTTACATCAACGTAAAAGCATATACTCGATGAAAATATTGAAATTATATAAATACCCGTGTTACGTAATAGCATGTATTTGTTTAAAATAAACAATTTTACAAAATATTTAACTATCAAACTCTTTTTTTTATATATATAAACAAATAAAACTGTTTAGAATGCGCTATTAATTCAGCTCATATACTTAAAAGAATTCACTTGAGTATTGAAACCTTTTCCAGATTTGAGTAATTTTCAATGCATTTGCACTATTATTCCCCAGTAAATAATCTCAATCTTTTAACACCATTTATATCAAAGTAAAGCTCATACTAAATATGAAAATATTGAAATTACATAAATATTCGTGTTACGTACTAACATGTGTTTGTTTAAAATACAATTTTACAAAATACTTAACTATCAAACATATATATATATAAGAAATAAAACTTTTTTCTACGTAAAACTGATTTTCAGAATCCGTTATTAATTCAACTCACATACTTAAAATATTTCACTTGAGTATTGAATCCTTTTCCAGATTTAAGTGATTTTTCAATGCATTTGCACTATTATTCCCCAGCAAATAATCTCAATCTTTTCTCTTTTTATTACCCCGGTTACGAATAAACGGTAATAAATTATTATAAAACTTTGAAAAATGAAATTTATTAAACATTCTTACTCTAATACTATATATTCAAAACTAATTTTTAAGCAGAATTTCAAAATGAATATTATTATGTACAAATGCCGAAGAATGCATTTCTCTGGGGTGTATCCATTCTTTGAATTTGACCATTCGATATTCAATAATCAGGAATTTTTGTTAAGAGTTTTAATAGAAAAGTAAATGTTACAATGCATGTAAATTTGGAATTTAGAGTTACGGAATTTTGTAGCAACTCTTTTGTAGTAACTTTGAAGGTAAAAATTAATAGCATTTTTTTACCTTCTTATACTGGTAAAAAATCATTATAATCCCGGTTTTTCGTATTTCAATGGATATAACAATTTCAGTCATTCTCAAATTCATTTTGAGCTCTTCCGAATAGCATCGAATCTTAATGTCAGCAGTGGAATTCGAACCCACTGACTTTGGCCCCAATAGGCAGCTCTTTTCCGGTTTGGCCAAATTTTTACATTCAGAGAGCACACATCAAAATATAATTTCTTTGCAATTTATGTTAAGAATTAAATGTTGTCATTTGCTATGAAATATATATATATATATATATATATATATATATATAATATTATTATTTTGTATAATATATACACTACATATATATATATATATTATATAATATGTAATGATATTTTTATATCTCGTTATTCTGTTTTTCTGGTTCTTTCTAGCATATCTAGCGGATGTTCTCGAATGTTTCGATGTGGATTCCTTGCGGTTGCATAGCTAAAAGAGTACTGACGCTTAAGTTACGCCATCCACGTGACTTGTAGTGATCGCTAATTGGCTGGTACAGACAACTTTAAAAGGAGTTGGGTTGGTTGTTTTGTTCGTAATAGAAAATGTGAATTAACTACGGTACCTTGAGATTCCATTTGTCTTTATTTCGGTCTCTCTTCCACTCAGCGACTGCAGAGCTGTATGATCAGCTAGGAACTTCCCTCCGAGGTGGGGCAAAAAGTCTCATCACACACACACACACACACACACACACACACACATATATATATATATATATACATACATATATACACAGTTATAACTATTTTGTAATAGAATAGCTTTGCCTTTGGCCTGTATGTTGAATTAAAAGTTTGTGTTTTGTATTATGAGTATGCATGAACTCACTTTAAAGTACGGAAAACATAAAATAAAATTCGTAAACATGCATGAACAATATGAATATACTCTTTTAATTTCATTTATGCTATTTTCATTTCTCCACGTAGTGATGGCCGGATGATGACAGGGGCGATTTCAAGACTCCTCGGAAAACTTTCTCGAGGAAGCTTTGTAGCAGCCTTCATCCTGTACTGAAATTCCCTTCTTTTCGTACCCTGTCCTGCAAGCCATTTCCCCCTGCCTTCTTTATGCATTTTCTTTGCCTACGCATTATATGGGGGGAGGGGGAGTTTCCTTTCATCCCCTAGCGTGTACACCATTTTCTTCCCCTGCTACATTCATTGCACCCCGTAGTTATAACTCCTCTTATCTGAGACAGGATGAAGGGTCCGCTTGGTGAAGCTGTTTAAAGAAACACCACAGCGCTAGAAACCGACTTGCCATGTTGCGGATTTCTGCCTCAGTGTTTTCAGTATATTTATGAAGAGGGTCATCCAAATTTATTGGAATTGTACTAAAGTTGAAGGAAATACAATCGTATCACTTGTAAACAATACTGTTGAAGCTTTTTATATCTGGAAGAAAAAGGCAAGGTAAGTATGGGAATTTAAGGGAAGAATGTTTGGAATTTGTCATGGTATCAGACTCATTGGATTTGAATCATTTGTCACTCGGTTGGAGTAGTCGGTTCCAGTGTAATTAGCCCCCTTTCAAAAGACAGTTACCCAGCTAACATACAGACTGTTTTCATCGGTTGACGGATGTGCAGAATAATTTGAATTCAGTATAACGAAAGTAGTATGACATGCGACGAGTTTAATTCTTTTTGCGATCCATTTCGTTATTTGATTTGTCTGTATACTTAATTAGTTGAAAAAAAAAATCTTGAAAGTATCTGCGCATGTGGACACTGTATCAAATTAAAGGAATATTATGTTGAAAAATGTGAAAAGTAGAATAAAAAAAATTTAAAAAGGAAAAGAATATAAAATATAGTTTCCTTGTTTGTTAGTATATATTGAATATATGAATTTGACGAGAGTCCTGTAAAATTCTCCGAACCTCTAAGGGCTGCCCTAGCTACGGCTTGTCTAGAAATATTACTCCAAAATACATTCGTAGCATTTTATGAGTAGCTTGTTCAACACACTGTCACACACCGTATTCAGCTCAGCATTTGTAAAAAATATTAGCCTCTGCAGCTTTTCTTTTTTTAGGAGAGGAAAAACTTTATTATTTCTCTCGGGAAATAGGATGTACCGTTGGTTCAGTTCCCAAGCCTCTTCTCTGTTTTCTGTTATATCCATGACCGTTGCTGTTTTAGATACCCAGGATATATTTTGGTTGTTGTTTGGGTGTGGGTGTATGAAGATGTAAGCTGATGTTAGAATTTTGAAATCATAAGAATGGTTATTTGAAAAAAAAGGTTTCGTCACAGTTGGTTGTTAGTGTAGGTTTGTTTGATTTATAAGGATACAATTTTAAATCTGCTCTCATAGATACTGCGTTATTCGACCCTGCACCAAAAATTTTTTTGAAAGATAATTTCGATTAGAATTTGTAAACTGAAGTGAAATAATCATTCGGTTGCAAACATCTGACTTAATTAATGAAGATTAAATACTATTTATATAAAAATAGAATTTAAAAATGCAATTTATATAAATACCCGGTTAAATGCAAGTTGTATAAATCTATTATTTTTATTTATACAGCGTTTTAACACAAACTGTTTCCGTTGTTCCAATGCATTACAAACTCTTCAACTTTACAAAATACATAGACGTTTTACAAAGAATATCCAGTTTTACATTGAATAATATTATCCAGGTGTTGGAACATTTTCGAGGCGTAAAGTAAAAATCACCAAACTAGATAACAAAATTTTTAAGTTTTTTAAACGTACAGGCGTCTAACCCACTTTCAAAAAATTTTTAATAAAATATTAATATAATATAAAAGTATAATAATTCAACTTGAAGTTTTTCTCCCTTCTCTCTCTCTCTCTCTCTCTCTCTCTCTCTCTCTCTCTTTTTTTTCTTTTTAAATGCGTGTGTGTGAATGTGGGCTATTTGCTACTTTTATAATTTAATAGAACGCAAAACATTTCCACATGTTTAGGAATCAGTCCCTTTGAGCGATTGAAACTTGTGCTTTATACATGCCAGGTTGAATCTTTTATTTAGAGATGTTTAATATATATATATATATATATATATATATATATATATATATATATATATATTATTTTTTAATCTTTAAGCTATATCGATTTTTTTCCTTTGGGGGGGGGGCTATTTCTTATTACTTAAATGTTTAAAAATGTTATTGCATTTTATCATTTGAATTAATTTATTTTTCTTTGCTTCTAGGTAAGTGATGGACAAGATTTCTTACACAATAAAAGTGTGACCACGTTAATGTGAGTAAAAAATAATGTTCTAATATGATTAATTTGTTTTTCAATTTGTATAAGTGCTAAGTATAAAGGAAGAGCTTTTTTTACAGTACCTTTGTCGTTTTTATAAACTTTTTTAACCAAAGGGAGGATAGATAACGTTTTAAAAATTCTTTTAGGATAGCAAAAAAATTGTGTTCTACTTTGAATGCATTTCATACCGAGGACTGTAAAAAAGGCAAGAAAATAGTTTTAAAAAATTCCACACCTAAATCGGTATGTATGTTAGCATCCTTTTTTTTCCCACCTCACACGCTATTTCTGTCGGATACTTTTATCGACGTAAATTTTTTGCAGGAAGTAAAGAATGAACATATTGTATGCGCCTTTAAAACAACTTCAGTTTATTTTTAAATTGTTTATTTTCGTAGTCTTGAATAAGAACATTTCTTCCAGGCCTTTTTAAGTTCCACTACGACAATTTCTCAATATACAGTAAAACTTCGATGTATGGTTCTATATTATTCATTTTCCCGCATTGACCGTTCGTTTCTTTTCGCCTTGAATTTGCTCCCAGAAAACCAATGCTATTTTAACCCGCATTCGTTGTAAAATCTCGGATAATTCTTTTTATCGAGTCTATTGTTCAGAAAATTCAGTCCCGTCATATTGTGTTCCAGGAAGTATCATTTTTGTGGAGTACAGGAGAAATAAAAGAAACAACTGTTTCGCTGAAGACAGTTTAAGACAAACAAATGAGGAAAACCTATTAAGGATTACTAAGGATTATTACTCATTCCAGAACGATTGAAACTGGTTTAGTGACATAAACTTAAAAGATGACGTCGTATTTACTTTACAAATAAATGAAATTGCCTTCATGTCAGTTTTTAGGAGTTCTACGAGTGCTGAACACTGCGATTAGAGGTCTGTTGTATCCTAACCCAACAAACCACAAATCCAAGAGCGCTTAAGAAAAGAGGACTGTGTGTGAATCCCTCAGCAGACAGCTGACAGCGATTGTCTGCAGGTTTCAAGACGACCAAGATGCTCAAACCTATGATAATGATGCCTAAACCTATAATAGTGCCCTATAATAGCTGATAATGGTGCCTAATAAACCTATGGTATTGTGCCCTAACCCAGATAACCACGCAATCACATAAAATAAGGCTTACAGTTTTCTCTTCAAAACGATAACTACGTGTAGGGAGATCAGGACTGGTTCCCATCACGTTAAAGATACCTGAGGGCACAATGACCAGAAAAAAGGCCAACAGCCTTCCACACACCATTTTTATACCTAATAACTAGCTATGTTACAACAGTGGGACTCCTATGCACAGATTAAAAGTAAAATCATGAGAAAAAGGGGATAAAAGACGCAAACAAACTTAGAAAACTTAAAGCAGTGGGACTCCTATGCACATATTAAAAGTAAAATCATGAGAAAAAGGGGATGAAAGACGCAAACAAACTTAGAAAACCATCCTTTTTGTGGTGGTGGGAATTTAGCAATTTTATCAAATAAAGATTCAACTGCAATTTTTTTATGTAGACATTTTACTTTTTTATATAAGTGGATTTATATATATATATAATTTTTATTTTGTGTCTGCATTCATGACAAAGACAGAAAAGTTGTATAATATGAAATCCACAGTTTGTTTAGGCTATTGCCTGTAATCAATCATTGGTAAAGATGAAAAATCATTTATCTACATTGTTAATACGAAAATCTATTTAATATATAATTCTCTGCTACCGATGCAATACTATTTATTCATGCATTAAATATGCGGTATCCCTCAGGAATGCAACATCCTTTTAGTTTTGAATATCGTAAGCCTTCGATAATTTACTGTCAGATTAATTGTTTGAGATGTGTCTTATTAATGCGTAATCTGATTTCGCACAATTAAGTTAGTTAGGTATAGAAAGGGCGTAAAGCCCTGTTTCCTTGATTTGTTGTTCAGGTATTAAAGTGACGTTGATATACGTTACCGAACAATGAGAAGATTCCGATCAGGTGGTAAATCTTTCTTAGCTGCATAATGTTGAATTGAAATAGGAAGTAATTCGCTTTAGCATGAAGCTCGTTTCTAATTAAGAATCTAGTTGTTTGGCGGATGAATGTATTTTATGATGGAATGAACTGTTTGATTAAAGCAGCTTCTTTTACTTTAGGCAGAAAACTTTAGTGATCTTGCTCATCTTTAGGTAATTAGATTGTTATTTGAATTAATAAACCATTGAAATTAACATTGACTTCTAAGGCAAACAGATCATACATCAATTCAGTAAAATATTATGAATAAAACTATACCCGATGTATGAGTATGCTCAAATGATTCAATTCAAAAATACGTTGTAGCACATTTTGCAAAATGCTTTTGATTTTACACTGAAAATAGATTGAAAATTAAATTCTGATTCTGAAATTGTGATTTTGTGTATCAGCCCTTTGCACTTTTATGTCGAGTGTGACTCGACCTCAGATTTTTTCTCAGGAGTTTCTCTGTCAATTCGCACTCGACATTTTTTCAAATTCAAATCAAAATCGCGCACCGGTTATCGACGAAAGATACTCACATTTGAATTTCTAGTTAATTTTAATTGAATTTGTTTCTGCCTTTCATTTATTTAAATTGCCCTATTGTTTTAGTTGAAGTAAATTTCAAATAAAGCACATAAAAGCGTTGGGAGTTGCGGATAACAAAATTGAAATAAAATTTGTAATGTAAAGGATTAATGAATATTTATTGAATATGTATAGATCTTCCTTTATCAATTTCTAAAACTAGCATTTTCATAGTGCTATAGAGTAAGTGCCGACAGATTTCGCAAAGTTACTGATCTGTTTTTTCAGAGAGAAAATTTGAATTACCTTGCAGGTCTTTAAGGAAATAAAATTACCGGTAATAGTATTTTTAGAGTAAGTATATTACCTGAAACCTAATCGGAAGTGTAAATGAGAAACACATACAAAGAAAATAAACAAAAATCACTACAATTTACTAATAGTAGACTCAGGTGACTTCGCCGATGGACTTGAGGTTAGCCTTGCTTAAGTTTTAAGACAGTATTCAGTTTCACACAGAAGACAGAATTCATCCCATGGAGATAGCTAAACCTTAACCGGGATTTGAACCCGCTTCCATCAGAGTGGCAGTGGAATACTCTAGCCGAGAAATAGTGAAACTATAGTAAAGTGCCACTAGGTGGCACGTTACTCTACTATACGTGGCACTTAGGTGGCTACATATTTAATTATTTTTCTTCTGTTTGCATTCCCTGAAAACATTTAAAAAAAAAAACAAGACTAGCAACTATCAAAGGCAGATTCAGAAACAAATACTAGCAATTACGACATTTAATTGGACAGATGTTAACTAGTGCTTCCTCCACCATGACATTCCCTGTAAGCGATCCCGAGGATTTTTTGGGAAAGTACGTGAATGGGATGAGTTAAAAGATAGAACCCAAACACTAAATTGTAAATTATTGCATAATTTGAGTTTAGGTTTCTTATATTTTAATGAGAACTTGGTATGTAATCAAAATTGATGTTTAAAAAAAATGGGAGTGTTTTTTAATTAAGAAAAAGAATGAGAGCGCCGATGAATGCTACTTCCTTTATTGATCCTTTCTATTCATTCAGACAATTAATTTTATTTTCGAAAATTAATAGTCATTGACATAACATTAATTGACACTATATAAGATTTCTATATGACACAAAAATTAATTTTTTTTAATAAATGTCTCACCATTTTAAATTATAGCAGTGCTTCTCACGTTGTGGCAAGAAGGCAAAATATTTTTTTTAATTAGACGTTTTTATGTAGATTATTTTTTAAAAGAAAGATGATTTTTAAAAGAAATACAACAAGCGCACACTGGACCCCTGAAATTATTATACCGTAATTTAACTGGCACACTAATTGAAAAAGATTCGCCATTTTTGCTATAAGCCATTATGCCGATTGGGACACAAAAATAAATGGCACTTGAACTAATGAATTTCTGTAATCAATAATGACTTATATAACGAACAGCTTATATATGAATTCAAGTTAAATATTCTTTAAGAAAAACTATAAGTTCTATGCCAGTGTGTTTAAAGAATCCACTTCAATATAATGTTGTAGCATGTTTTAAGCAATGTTTTTGGTTTTGTACTAATAATCCGAAATAACTTTGTGTCTTAAAAATTATTTATTGATCAATTCCAAAAATTGTATTTTTTATGAATTACTGACTGTAGTAATCATTTTGATAATTTTTTCAGTCATTTGTAATTTTATATGCATTTGTGGGACAATATTTTTGAGTATTTTTATAATTATGCTATCACTCAATCTTTAATTTAGTTATTTATGAATCATAAATATTAAGAATTTAAAAATTAGTCTGCTATGAGGAAAATCAGTTTGAATATATATTTAAAATATATTGGAATGAATTCTTAGATAATTAATCCAATTATCCATTATCAATCCTAAAAACTGCATTTCTATAGTATAGTAAAGTAATTTTCGACAGATTTCCGTACAATTTCTTATCTTTTACCCCAGACAGAAAATTTTAGTCATCTCGCATATATTTGGGATTACTATCAATATCAATTATTGATTATTTCATTTTTAAAAAATCTACTAAATATATTTCTAAACGAGTTAGCTTTAGGTTTTGTTGTGTTAAATAAATGTGTTATATATTTTGCTTTATAGATAATTTATGTTTTATAATTACTTTTCATAGTATGTACAAAGAAGCAACTTTGTTATATTGAAAAAATGCTATTAATTCCATATTTATTATCCCCTTCGTAAGTTTTGTTTGTTGGTGTCTAATTTGCGTAGATATTTGTTTCTTAATCCCTGCTTTGTTTTTTCACGGCAATTTTGATACCCGTGACATGTAATTACGAAAATCACTTTTAGCCATTCATCCCCTTTTCATGTTCTCATTTTTAGCTATATGTTGTCATATTTTCCTCCGATATTATTTATACACCTTTATTTGATGATGGATGAGATATTGGACATGTAAGAAAACACCGTATTCCACTTTGCAGCATATTTTATAGCTACGCTACATACTTATGGCAATTTCATTACATTTATTTTATTAATTACATGTTGTTTGTGCATTGCATTACACTACATTTACCATTTAAGAATTTATTAAATCTAATTCTGATTCATTTATAAATTACCAATTATTAAACATATAAGAATTTGTTAAGTTCAACCACTTAAATTTTAAAAACTTAGCAGTTTGGCCCTACCTCAAAATAATGTGTCCTATTTTGCATTACACCATTTATTTAAGAAGTTTTCTATTATTTTAAAACATCTTTTGTCAATCACTAATTATTTAACATATAAGAAATTGTAAAGCTTAATCTCATGATTATTTGTTATATTTTGCATTACACTATTTACTCATTTAAGAAATTTTATAAGAACTTGAAACTTACTAAATCTAATTTAATATATTCGTAAATTATAAATCATTAAACAAGTTGTTTTAGAATTTATAAAGATTAACCACTTAGTATTCGCATATTTCGTTACTGTGTGTTGTATTTTCCATTACACTATTTACTAATGTAAGAAATTTTGTAAGAACTTGAAACTTACTGAATTTAATTCTAATTCAATTGTAAATTATAAATTATTAAGCATATTATTTAAGAATTTGTAAATTTTTTCAAATTAGCAATTTTGCCATACCGCATAATTGTGTAATGTAATGTATTTTGCATTACACTATTTGTCTAAGAAATTTTGTAGAGACTTGAAGCTTACTGAATTTAATTCTAATTCATTTTTAATTGTAAATCATTAAAGATGTTATTCTAGAATTTGTAAAGTGTTTACCACTTATTGTCATGCCTTGTTATTATGTGTTGTATTTTGCATTACACTGTTTAACCCTTTTTAAGAAATTTTATGGAAACTTGAAACATACTAAATCAAATTTTAATTTATTTACAAATTACATAGCATTAAGAGGGCTTTTTGTAGCATTTGTAAAGCTTTATCATGTAATAGTTTAGTCCCGTACATCATACGGGTGAGTAACGCTTTTTAGTGCACAGCTTCACTTGGCTCTAAGTGGTGCTGACACAACATTTTTAAAGCTCATGTGTATTATCACGTTTAATTAATTCAAATTTACTTTTTGATTCGTAGATGGTATTACTGATCTTTACTTAAATTTAGGACCAATATGCGGTTTTTTACGCTGATTTTGTACACAAATTAAACTTCTTACATTTTTGTCTGTTAAATAATATACATTTTAGGGACATGTTTTTTCTAAGTTTTAATTTTATTTATATATAATTTTTGAACTTATAATTTCCATGTAATTGAGACTTCCTGGTATAAATATTACTTAGCGTAATATTTTTAAAGTAAACATGTCAAAACATGTCACTTTAACACATTGTACGCGGGTCACGTACTAGTACGGGTTAGTGCAACAACATGGTTTGTTTGTGGGTACAGAAATAACGGTATATACAGGAAAACGAAGTCAAATGTTCTTGTCTACTATATAGATTCTGGAAAAATTTAGACAAATAAAAACTAGTTTTTACATCAGTCGATGCGAAACCACAGAACGGGAAAACTTTAAAACTGTATACTACTATTTTTATTTGATTTTTCATATTTACGATACTGTTATAAATTTATCCACTAAAAAATATATTTTTTGTTTACAAAAATCTCATGGTTGTTATTTATATATTTCTATTTATATATTTGTTTATATATTTCAATATAAAATACGAAAAGTTGGTTAAAAATTAAATATTTTTCGATCTATTGAGATTTAACTGAATAACTAAATTTACGCGCAAAACGCCCGCTGTCGGTACAATTCCGCTGCGAAATGTACCAGCACACAATGTGTTAATATTATTATCTTAATTTTTACACTTATTTTCAGCAATTTTTCAGAAATAAATAGGATTTCAGTCATTATTCATTTAAGACCAGACAAATATTGCGACCCCCCCAAAAAAAACATGAAAAATTAATATTTTTTTAATTTTAATCTTTACTTTCTTTTTATTATAGTCACAGATATTTCCATCCCAAATCTAAAATTCAGTAAGTTTCACTGAACATCGCAAGTTTCTTAGACTAGCAAAATTAAGGTACTTTCCTTTATGTCGGAGACAGAAAAAGTACATAATTGATGATGCACTTCAAAATTTGGCAAATGTAAGTTTTTCTTTTAAAAAACGAAAGGACGAAAAAGATTCTGTAAGGTGTATTCTTTCATGGTATTCTTTACTCTTTTTTTAATATATTCTTATGAATATGTCTTGTCAGCTTTTTTTCTCCGACAATTTTTTCCATTTTTTCTTTCTTTGAAGAAACAACTTTGTTTTCGGTTGAATTCTGTCTTATTCCGACTGTTTTTTTACTGTACCGTTAATTTTTCATAAAATATGTCTCAATGGAGCTTTTTATATTCGGAGGTTGTAAGAAAAAATCATTTCTATTTGTGTCTATAAGTTGGAGTTTACGGGATTATTATAATACCGCAAAAGATTGATGAGAGGCTCTTAATTTTTATTTTATTACAAAACGAGGCACAAAAAGAAGCGAATGCTTTGAAGTTCATTATAACACCTAATTATATCCAGTAAAGTTTAGGGAATGAATGTGATATTACTGAATTCTTCCTTAATTTAAAAATGCACACATTCATTTTTGTCAGAGCTTGTAGCTTTTTTTGTGCTTGTAACTTTGTATTTTTAACGTTTGAGTCATTATATAAATTAGAGCATGATCTTTATATTTAGGAACTGTGACATCCTGCATTATGCCTGTGAAAAAGAGCTATGAATTTCTTTAAAAATAGATTAATAACAGACTCCAAATTTCAGTCTTGTTATAAAATTAAGGAAAAGAAAGAGGGAGAATTGATTTTAAAATTCATTACAACGTCAAATTGTATTTATAAAAAATAAATTTAGGTGCTGGAAATTGATCTTATTGAATTCTTAATTTTAAAATTATGTTGGTACTACGTGAGAAGCCAGTAAAAACAGACTAAAACATTCGTGGCTAGATAAATATAATATACTTGCACATATCAATCAATCTATCTATCTTTCTATCTATATATCTATATATATATATATATATATATATATATATATATATATATATATATATCTATATATATATATATATATACATATATATATATATATGTATAGATATAGATATGTATATATGTATAGATATAGATATGTATATATGTATAGATATAGATATGTATATATGTATAGATATATATATATATATATATATATATATATATATATATATATATATATATATATATATATATGGATATAGATATGTATATATCCGTTCGGAATCGTCTTTAAGCTATAAGTCCCAGTCTCATTAGCCCTCTTATTGCAAAAAAAGTAGATCATAGCACACCCAACCAGCCAGCTCTTATCTTCATTATTTCCCTTATAGACTAAGATGCTTTTATATAGAGCAACTATACTACCAGCAAATCTGAACGACACCTTGTTAGTATAAGAGACATATTAAAAAAGCGTGGATAAGACGAATTTTGGGCATGAAGGTAGGTAGCAAAAAGCTGCCTTGGATAAGCGGTTCTATCCAGTGAGAGGCTATGAGGCAGGCCATGCCTCTACAATAAACTGGATGGAAGGAGCGATAAATGAGTTATTGGTTACAAGAGATTGTCCTGTGTAAAAACCACCAGTACATGATGTAACTAGGAGCTGCTAACAGAATAGTTGCTGTCTGTTATAATAGTAAGATACATTATACAAATATTTTTCATACTTTGACGAGTACTTTAAGTAATAAAACTCAGCACTTGAAAGCCCGAAACACATGAGAAATTAGAGTGGGCAGGAAGATGTAAAATCACTTAAAAAATTGAAAGTTAAAAGAAAAAAATCCATAAAATGTAATATCCCTGAATATCACTTTTTCACTTATTTCTTACTTCGGAAAATGCATTATGAAATCTTAAACATCATTTTTATAAGAAAGAAAAAAAAAGTAAAACCTTCTCTGGACCTTTTATTGTGTTTTCATATTGAGACGAAAGCTGCTTTTACATAATGGGATAAAATGTCCTCCGAAACTGTATATAGCATGTTATTTTCTCTTCTTTCAGCATATCCTGATACCTCTCCCCAACCCGCATACCTTTTATTTATCTATTTTAAGAGGCTCATGTTATTAAAGTAAACTTAAGTAGGTAATGGAATGGAAGCTATGGTTTTGTTTTGACTTAGTTTCGATTTCATTTTAACGATGTGCTTAGGATAAAGCTACTATTTTAACATTATTTTTTATTGTCGCAGCTTTTTCAGTCTCTGAAATAATTAAATGCTCTCGTTTTCAAACCGTATTATAATATCAATACATTTTGGAGTGTTTTGCTTCTATTTTCATTTGCGTTGGTTTGTAGAAGACAGTACAAATAATCGGAAAGTTAATTTTTTGGTAGAATTTCTTTATATTGTTTCATTTAAAAGTATATTAATATTTTATGAGGACTACAAATGTATTTTTAAGCTGAAGTGATTAGTTTTTATTAAATTATAAGTTTACCTAAAAGTAACTGTTAAAGCAAAATTATTAAACTCTTTTTTTTTTTTTGGGGGGGGGGGGTTAGGTGAGATAGAGAAAGAAGAGAGAAAAACAAAAAGTTACGTAAAGGTTTATGATTTTCTTTGAAAGACAATTTTAGACAGTTTTTTCATATTGAAATTTTAAACATTAAATAATTTCTAAGTAAGATCCGTTGGTGGAACGCAAACTATCCAGGCCGAACGATTGCCGAATGGGTAAGAGGCTCCTTCCTGGTACCGGACTTCATGGGTTCGAATTCTACTGCAGCCATAGACGTTTGTGGCCATTCAAAATCGGTGTTAACCATCGATATCCAAAACTAGAGCTGTGTACATTCTACTCAACACACCCCAAAAGGAAAAGTCGACGTGTGCAATGAAAGCGTGTAAATTTAACCAGTAGTTCCCGGTATCATTGATATCCGAAACTAGAGTTGTGTACATTCTACTCAACACATCCCAAAAGGAGAAATAGAATCATGTGGTGAAAGCTTGTAAATTTAACCAGTAGATCCCGGTATCATTGATATCCGAAACTAGAGTTGTGTACATTCTACTCAACACATCCCAAAAGGAGAAATCGAATCCTGTGGTGAAAGCGTGTAAATTTAACCAGTAGATCCCTGTATCATTGATATCCGAAACTAGAGTTGTGTACATTCTACTCAACACATAGCCGAACGATGGCCGAATGGTAGAGCGCTGCTCTTCGGAACCGGAGTTCGTGGGTTCGAATCCCGCTGCTGGCATGGATGTTGTAGCCGTTCGGAATCGGCTTTAAACTGTAGGTCCCGGTCTCATTAGCCCTCGTGTGCAAAACAGTAGACCGTAGCGCTCCAAACCAAACCAAACCAAACCAAACCTACTCAACACATACCAAAAGGAGAAATTGAATCGTGTGGTGAAAGTGTGTAAATTTAACCAGTAGGTCCCGGTATCATTCCTATCCGAAACTAGAATTGTGTACATTGTACTCAACTCATCCCAAAAGGAAAAGTCGAATCGTGTAATGAAAGCGTGTAAATTTAACCAGTAGTTTTCGGTATCATTCTTATCCAAAACTAGAGTTGCTTAGATTCTACTCAACACACCCTAAAAGGAAAAGTCGAATCTTGTAATGAAAGCGTGTACATTTAACCAGTAGGTCCTGGTGTCATTGATATCCGAAACTAGAGCTGTGTACATTCTACTCAACACACCCTAAAAGGATAAGTCGAATCGTGTAATGAAAGCGTGTAAATTTATTCAGTAGTTCCCGGTATCATTGCTATCTGAAACTACACATCCCAATAGGAAAAGTTGGATCGTGTATAATGAAAGCGTGTAAATTTAACCAGTAGGTCCCGGTATCATTGTTATCCGAAACTAGAGTTGTGTACAATCTACTCAACACACTCCAAAAGGAAAAGTCGAACCGTGCAATGAAAACGTGTAATGAAAGCGTGTAAATTTAACCAGTAGTTCCTGGTATCATTGCTATCCGAAACTACACA
>CM063508.1:152064919-152074919 GCA_032207245.1 Pardosa pseudoannulata
GAACTGTAATTTGTCTTGGTTGGTTTACACCAGTGGTTACCAACCTTAATAATACCCCGACAATTTAATACAGTTTCTCATGTTGTGTCCTCCAGCCTTAAATTATTTTCGTTTCTAGTTCATAACTGTAATTTGCAACCATTCTGGTTCATAATTTAAATACCTTATGTGTATTTTCATTATTATACATTAAAAATAATTAAAGCCATATTGATTCTCTGGTTCGGCAAGATTGATTCAGCCTTTCATCTTTTCAGTGGGTAGACAAATTGAGGACCAAGTATGCTAGGGAACTATACACTGGGGGGTCCTTACATCGCGTAAGGTTGACACTTAACCGGAACATTTGTCTCGCACCCTGGGGCGTTATTCTCGGAAACGTAGATTGGCACTGTAGGCTCTAGCCCCTTAGGGGCTATTGCGCCGAGGAGTTTAGTTGTTAGTTTTTCAGTATATGTAACACATATCTTAATATAACAACAGTAAATTACATTGCTACATTTTACGACGGTGCACGCAAAGCCTAACTCAAAGCCAAGGTTGAAATTACTTTCTAACCAGACCTGAAATAACCCGAAATAATCAAGAACCACGATGATCTTCTTTCGCATCCTGAATTATATAGTGTTCCACGTATTGTCCTTCCACACGGTAGAATAATTTCGATTCCTGACTAAGGGTTGGTGTATTTCTGTTTTACACTCATAGTCAGCTATGCTGGTCACCTATAATGTGATACTAAAGTAAAATAGTCAACAAAATCTGCGACATTGTAGATGATAATGTTAATAAAGAAAAGTCAAGTGACCCCGATTGGAAAATAATAATGATTCTCTTTCCAAACAAGTCCACTGAATTTTTTAGATTATTGTTAAAATAAGCTGGTAAATTCTATTTCAGAAAAAATGTGTTGTTGGAGATAGAAGATGAAGGCGGAGTGCAGTCTGTTTTCTTATGGTCTTAGGCGACACAAGAGTCGTTTAAACCTGCTTAAGGGGTCGGGACTCTTACGTTGATAACGCTTATTAACACTGTTTGGACACTATTAGTATAATCCAGAGATTGCAACCGTCGATAGCAACCCACTGATGGTTAATGAGGAAAATTTTCGTAGATAGTAGTGTCATTTATAAAGTTTTATTGAAATTGATTTCATATTTACTGTACATTGAAATGTATATTTATTTATAAAAAACGGCCTGGTTGCTCAGAAGATTCAGAAGTTGGTGGCCATTGGTTTGAACTTTTGGTATTGAACTCTCACAGCGTCCTGTGTTTTCGGTTGACTAATATTTAATGCAGAATTATCTATTTGTAAAATTAATAATATTAGAAACAGGTTTAATTGGTTTGGGGCAATATTTTCGATTCATAGATAAATAAATGTAACTGTAATTATTCTGTTTGTATTCTTCTCCAGAAAAAATGACGAATGTAATAATTAACTCATTTGGATGAATATATAAATATTTAACCACCATTTACTTTTTAAAGTTATATATATATATATATATATATATATATATATATATATATATATATCCCTATTAAATATTCCGTTCTGTCCTGTGGTAGGGTTTGTTTAAAGAAATTTTTCAGTTCTAGACATGCTTTGGAAAAAATCTTTCACATTGAGCTAAAGGAATTCGATATGTCCTTTACTGGGGAGCCACCTAAGCAAATCAAACTTTTCTTTTGCCTATACCTTGATGAGGATGAAGAATGCTTTTATACATGAAAACGTATCCTGTTCCTACCCATCTGCTGACATTCTCCCGTTTTAAACCAGAGTTTTCATTCTTACCGGTGCCTCGCCAGTATCCTGAAGACATAAACAGATCGATCCCACCCGAATTTTAAGTTTAAATTTCCACATATACTTGCATCTCGTCATTAATATGTATTTCATGGTATTTCATCTACTTTTACATTAGTATGCACATACATAAACCGGGGAGAGCGCCATAAGAAATGAGAACTGCATTAGTAAGAGAACGTAAATAAAATATATGTCACTTTCCCTCCGAGCGCATTCTCCGTATGCTATACTTTGGAAAATGCAACTCTCTTGTAAATCGCTACATTCGGAAGTCGTTTTACATACTTATAGTATGTTTCAAAATAAAAGGGTGCTCTTAGTTTTTTCGCCCCCTATCGCTGCCGGAGAGATTTCCATAAGTCGTATTTATTCTGAAAAAATATTATACAATTTTCGTGTGACAGTTTTTTCTTACTTAAATATTGAATACTCTCTCACTTTCTCTTTCTCTGTGTATATATATGTATATATATATTTATATAAATGCCCTTTATCTCCTTATATATGTATATATATGTATATATTGGGAGAGAAGGGTACATAATTTTAATTCACACACCAGTATTATTAACTAAGTAAATTTCTTTTTTTCTTTCTACCTTAAAACATAACTTTACATTACAATGCAAGCTACTTTAAGCCCAGAGGTAAGCAAATATCGGCCGGCGCAGAATTCATGATACTTATAATTGACATAAATATCGCATTTACTATAATAAATAGAATGTTATTGTATTGATTCACTGATTATCCTTATTATTATTATATCTTTTTATACAAATTTATAAATTACATTTGTATATATATGCACACACACACACACACACATACTTATTCTTACATAACAGTGGGTTCTGCGGACTTAAGATAAAATACACTTTCAATGTGGTCCGGGGAGCCTTTTGCATTGCCCAGTCCTGGTTTAGGCCATTAGTTTGGCTACTCACCGCCAATAAGGTTTTTAAATTTCTAAAGCAACCGACAAAAAGAGTGAAGCATTTTTATTACGTTACATCTTATAATATTTAGATGGCTTTGTTAATTTTACAAAAGTCATTGTACGTTGCCGATTTACAGTTTTATTGAGTAACACCTTATATTTAGATGGCTTTGTTAATTTTACAAAAGTCATTGTACGTTGCCGATTTACCGTTTTATTGAGTTACACCTTATATTTAGATGGCTTTGTTAATTTTACAAAAGTCATTGTACGTTGCCGATTTACAGTTTTATTGAGTAACACCTTATATTTAGATGGCTTTGTTAATTTTACAAAAGTCATCGTACGTTGCCGATTTACAGACAGATGCGATCTTCTCTGGGTGCTGATGTGTTGCCAGTCGTATCCATCATACCCTCTTCCAAAGGAGAAAGTCCCACAACGTTTTTCTCTTCCAAAGCCGCCTTCCCATATTTTTCTTAAATGTAATTTATTATTTGTATCGTGTTCCTAACTTTTTAATTTTGCTATTTGTTAAATTTTTGCTATTTTAGGCCTGTAAATCATTTCTTTTAATTTATAACTATTTTCCATAACTGTTTTTGCACCTTTATAACTTCTTATTTTATGATACATACCTTGATGATTAATTAAAATTACCTTAACAACTGGGGATTCGGGTTAAAGCCCAGGTGCCCCTTATAAATTCAAACTAGATCAAGAGTTTTCAAGCCTTGGGCATCAGGAATTTCAGTTATTAGGTTTATACACTAAGCACTTTTCTTCATTTTTAACGTATTTCCGCCATTACTAATATTATTTTTGCGTTTCCCCGCTGCCCCCAACCGGTCTGCCATGTACATCATGTTGAGAACTGCAGGTTCCGATGACGTAGAATTCTCGCTATTGTCCGAGACAAGGAACAGAAGGGAGAGAGTTGAACAGAATGTCAATATATGATTTTCAAAGGGCGAAGTAGCTTCAGTACCAACGTTGCCAGCTGTAGTGCTTGGATGGTAACTTTAAAACGCTTGGAAAAATTTTCAAATGTGTATCGAAGACCGACCGACTAATGTTTGAGAATACTCAAGTCTACGTTTTATAGTCTGTCTTTACTTAAATACACTTCAGAATATTTTGGATTATATAGCTAAATCTGCGAATGCTTCTAAACCTCCAGAAAGTGGTCAGTAAAATATTAATTCCAGGTATGTGATTCATTGAGTGAGTGCACGATTGAGTTTATTATGTATGACTTACAATGTTAATGTTTGATTTTAATGTTAAGAAAGTATTGATTTGACCGTCTTTAATTAAGACGAGTTTATTAAAGAAATAGATGAATGTGAACGATTATATATTGAGAGATGGTGTTAGTTTAAGTAAAAGGCATTTACACGAAATAAAAACACCTATAGACCTTAGAATTCATATATATATATATATATATATATATATATATATGTATATATATGTATATATATGTGTGTATATATTTATTTATTGTATTCCTATCAAAAAATCAAACGCTCGACTATATATATCATCAATTTAAAATCCTTTAGAAATTGATCATCCATTTAAGTGTATGTAAAAATGTGTAACTTTTAATATATGCTTTTTACAGTTGTTTGTTTTGCGTATCAGACTGAATGTGTAATAAAAATAATGGTAATAGTCAAGTTTTAAATATAGAATCAATCCTTAACAAAAATTTGCGAATTGTGGCCCTTCTTTCAATTAAGCTCGGCTTCCATGAAAAATTTAACTTTATTTAGTTAATATTAGTATTTCAGAACTTTTTCATCTGTTTATTTATTTTTAAACATAATCTTGTTAAATAAACTAAGTAACAAATTACGATTTACACTTATATAGTGCTTTTTTTTTTTTAATTTCTAGGTAGATGTTTTGTTATCTTTGTTTTTTTTTATCCATTTTGATTAACGTTCAGAAAGTCGAATAGAATGTCTAAGAATAGCTTAAACAAATCTCATGCTTAATTTCGAAGATTTAATTAAAAACCTTCCTTAAATGTTATGCTGTTATTAATGCTTTTCCATTATCTATTACTTTAAATTGATATTGAAATAAATAAATTAATATTGAAATAATGATATTGAAATAAATTAATATTGAAATTTTGAAACAATTATTCAATAGATTTTTTCTCCTAAATAAATGGGGTGGTTGGATAAATTATAGTTTCCTATTAAACTTTTGTCTGAAAAAATATCTTATAGAAAAATTGTCAAAATTTGCAAAAAAACTTTTTTTTAAATAGAAAAATCGGAAAGTTTTATATTTTTATTAGATAAGTAGATATTAGTATTAAAAAGTAGGGAAATTAATTTGTAGTATTTTGGAATTTTGTCCTTATGTTCAACTATTGCTTTACATTTTCATTAAATTAAATAGAATTTGAAATTGTGTATCTAATACTTTATATATATCGTGTATGCAGGCATTGCAATTTCGTCACTTTTCTCACCTTTAGTCACATTTTGAAGTAACAGTCACTTTTAGTCACTTTTTTCATGGTGTATCACAGCAAAAGTCTGTTGTTGAAGAAAGAAAATCTGAATTAATAACAAAATATTTTAATTAAAGACCAAAAATGTGATGCTCTAATCTTATTTTTCTTATTAAAATGTAATTAGTCATATGTTCCAGAATTTATTGATTTTTAAAAGTCGCAAAGTTCCTGAAATTTACATTTATACTGCAACGTACATTTAATACATTAAAGTCATTTACGTCAATGCACACATTTCTCTTTTTCTTTTTCTTCACAATTTTTGTTTAGATATTCTAATCTAGTTATGTACATATTTCAAAACATCATTAATATATGCAGAAAATTGTGATTATAAAATTAATGTATTGTATGTATTCAAATCTAATTTATAGATTTTCTTGAATAAAAAGCAATGTTGAGTTGTGTTAAACAAAATTTTTAACCACTTTTGTATTTGACACTAAAATCATGTCTTGCATGAATCATTTGATTTAGAGTTAAAATAAATACAAAAATCTTAATAATAGCATGTGTAATCAAGGAGAAAAGAAAATCGCTTTTTTTTCAATGTTTAGTTACTTTTTAGTCACTTATTCTGTATTATTTGTCACTTTTCTCACCATTTTGAAAGTATCTCAGCAGTTGCAAGCCTGTGTATGAAATATCTGTATGTAACTCTTGTTTACTCCTTCAAATCTGTATGTTATAACCTACCTGTTATTACATATAGATTTAAAGAAAAAAAAATACTTTTATACAAAAATTCTGTTATTTTTCTTTTTCAAAATTCTATTTATAATTTTAAAAAAAAGATTGATCTCATTTTTCTTATTTACTTTGACTTTTGTATTAGGATACATTTTCTTCTCTTCTAATTTTATTTGTAAGATATGATCGTCTTCAATAATGATTGATATCGGTGATCGATGTGCCGAAAAAGAAATATTATCGTTTTTTTCTATCGATTTGTTCACTTTTTTAAAAAGATATTATTGATCACTCTTAGAACTTAATTATATAAAGTAATTCGTGTAATATTTGTTAACTGAGATTTCTAGAATGCAAAAGTAGATTTTTTTTTTAATAAATATTTTGTTTATTAGTAAAAAAATATAAGAATTTTATTCTTTAAAAAATCACAAATTTAATTTTTACGTACGATTTTTGTAGGAAAAAAGTAAAAAATAGTTTCTTATAATTTTAAATTGATTTAAGAAAGAATCTAAAGTATAGTTTTATATATTATATTTTTTTTAATATTTTTTAAATAAAAAGATAAATGAAAAAATATGTGATGTAATTTTTTATTTAATTATCTCATATTTTATTTATGTATGTAATATTTAGAATAAAGAAAATGAGTAAATCGTTTTTTTTTTGTACTTTTTTTTGTGTTTTTGATTTTAAAATATTTTTTTTTTTTTTTTTTGGTTTTTTGAATTTTTTCTTTTTTTAAAATATGTTTAAAAATTTTTTTTTTTTATATTTTAATTGTTTTATGCGTTTTTTTTTTTAATATTTTTTTTTTTATTTTTTTGTTTTTTTTTTTTTTTTTTTTTTATTTCTTCTCGATTTTTTTTAAAAATGTTGCTTTTAAGTACCGGAATTCATGGGTTAAAATCCTACTGCAGGTATGGATGTTCGTAGCAATTCCAATAGGCCTTAAGCAATTGGTCTCGGTCTTATTCACACTTGTGTTGAACGACAGTAGACCGTACCAAATATAAACAATTTAAAAGTGTGGTTTGGATATATATTTATTTGGGTTTATAAGAGAAAAAATCATATTACTGACTTTTTCAGGTAAAGTAAGTTTAATCACGTATATTTCAAATGAAGTATAGAGCTCTTGTATACTCTCTGTTGTGAGTTGGAAATGTCATAAACATAGAGAACCTAAAAGCCCATCCTATGTCTTTCAAATGCAGGGAAAGAATTTAACAGGTGGTTTCGCTCCGAAACCACTGTCCGTTAAAGGATTAAACATATTGAAAGGTTTCTCATTTGTACCCCTTAAGAAAAATATTGAATTATAGATCTTCAAAGACAAAAGATAACAGATTTTTGTTATTAATACCTTATTAAAAATGTTCTTGTTTATTATAAAATAATCTCAAAAAATGTATACATTTTTGATGAAAATAGGAAAAATTAGATCCGTAATTTAAATTTATAATAGTGGAATAGCACATCAAGATGTCGTTTGAACCAAATAGTTTCTTGAGTATTACATTGTGAATATCTTAAAAGAAGTATGAACCAACATATTAGGAAAGGTTGCTTAAGTTGCTTTAGCTCTAAAGCGCCAAAGCATCTCTTGGTGACAGTCTGTTGTGCTTTTGAGACATGTTTTCAATTGGTCGCTAACCAAAAACGTCCATTTCCTACATATGCCGCTGAAAATTAGTTTTTGTTGCTTTCTTAGAATAGTCTAAGTAAATATTAACTTTTATAAGAAATGACTTGTTGGGCATATATTACTTTGGATACTCATTCTGTAGTAATCGAAAGCTATTTCGTTAAAATTACGGCTTGATGTGCTACTTCGATGTATATATCCAATTATGGATTTAAACATCACGTGGTGCCATTTTCGACGAAAGTTTCCGTAGACGTATTTTTATTTTATTTATTTTGCAATTTTCACATAAATGTTTATATTTTTCGTATTTCAATCAAAAGAACATTATTTGCTAAGTTTATATGATGAAAATCTTTCTTTTCTTTTCTTTGTAGATTTTCTTTTAATTCGTGATATTATTTCAGCTACTTCCGCTATACTTTTTATTCTTAAAAAAATATCTCTACAATAAAATTCAGTAATATTAGTGAAATTAAACGAACAATCTTTCTCTTGAAATAATTTATACATCTTTTATTATGTATTATTATTGTTGTTATTATTTGTCCCGTACACTTATATTATACTAAAAAAATTACGGAAAATAAATTCCCAGTAGGTTACAATACTGCGTTTAGACAGAGTTTACTGTCTTGGGAGTCAGTTTTCCAGTGTACACGATCTACATGCATATTCTTTATGTTCTCATTTGTAAAGTGCTTTATTGTCAGTAAAGGTAAACTGGTCGTTTTTCTCCTATGGTTTACTTGTTTTTCTAGTGTTTTTTTTTATTAAGAATTTAAAGTATGCTACCTTTCTTCAAAAGCACATTTTAGAGTCAGTGACTCTCATAAAATAAAGAGGTAGACTGTTTTATGGAGTGAAAACATTTTTTAAACTAGAAAAGTTGAGTTTCTGTATTCCGTTGTAAAAATTATGAAATTAATTTTTATATTCGTATTTTTATGTTTCTATTGAATTAATTTGGGAATTTAAATTCTTTTTTTTTTTAATTTAGGAAATTTTTTTCTTTGTAGCTTTAAGCAATGAAGATTTTAATTAATTGTTATGTTATCATGTATATGACTTCTATGTTATTGTACCGATATCAGAAATCCCTTTTTGATTTAAACACCTTTTAACAGATAGCTAAGTTTCTTAAAGCTATTATTTTACAGCAATTATTATAAAACAAACCATAGATAATTAAGAAAATCAGTGACAAACTTTTAGTAGAATCGGATCAGTAATTAAAATGTGTGTGAATTATTGGCTCTTGGTTGAGATTGAACTTATTGGGGGTTATTTTAAGAAATCATTGTCATTTTAAATCTTCAGTATTCCATTCGATTTCATATAGCAAATACATGGATTCGATGATGAATTAGCGGTGTATATGTTTCTCATCGATCACTTGATTTGATATTTTACTTTCGTGTAAAGGATTTATTGTAATTATGAAAAATTTCATCGGTTTCATATCAAATCATAGGTATGAATAATGAGTATATCAATGAAAATACTCATTTTGAGAATACCTAAATCAATTTTGACAATTTCAAGCCTTACGTCTGTACATATCTAAGAGGAAACTTTTATATTGAAACCTTAAATTTTCTATTTCCCCATCCTTGACCACAATTTCACCAGTTAAGTTGTAGCGCCTGTACGTTGGTGACTGGAAAAGGATTAACCGTAGAAAACTGTGAAGTTTTATGGTTACGTCTGATAAAACCTTTTGCTGCCAACCTCCCTTTTAAATTGCAATCTACTTTATATAACGAAAAATTTCAATATAATGCATGCCATTGATGCTGCCTATTTAACGATGGTTATAAAAAGCTAGATGGAGGAAAACGCGACAATAAAAGATAGAAGGCATGAGAAAATTAGGTCTAGCACAAAGTGTTCGCGAAAATTTTTTTATTCTTTTATTTATTCTCATAGGAAGTCTTCATTTTAGTCATGAATCAAATTTCAGAAATGTATATTAAAAGGTGAGAAAAACACTTTTGTGTTACAACAATATATCTATCTATTTATCTATTTATCTATCTATCTATCTATCTATATATATATATATATATATATATATATATATATATATATATATATATATATATATATATATATATATATATATATGCCAAGTAGTAATCCAAACCAAACCGCGATTACATATAATTCGCATTCGATGGTTTGGTGATCTGTGCTATAACTCTTCAGATATTAATATTGCAGTTGGAATGATAAAAAAAATATATCAAAGCCATCTACACAAAAATTTTGCATGTGAATAAATTTTTCATACATTAAAAGGTGGGAATACGGTTTTGTGTTACTTATATTTTTAAAAAATTAAAATGTTAATAGAGCGATGCA
>CM063508.1:152079919-152084919 GCA_032207245.1 Pardosa pseudoannulata
TTTTTTAAATGTGTTAGCTAATATTGTACTAAATTTTACCGAAAAAAATAATTTTTTATTTACAATAAATATTATATAATTATTTCTTAGTCATTCTTTCAAAAATAATCGAGCACTGCTTTTATCAGTTCATCTAGAGTAAATCTGCTGTTATATTGATTTATTATCTCATGAACACTTCACCTTCTCTTCAAAACTGTACCTCTATTCGTTGATGTCTATTTTGTAATAATGATCGTTTCATGTTATAATAATATATTTTAATGCTTTTGACTGCAGTATTAAAAACTGAATCCATCTTACTAATCGATTCTAAGAAGAAAAAGGAAATGGAACATGCTTCACTTAGAGAGGATTTCTATATTTTTATTTTCCCGTCAAGAAAATGCTCTTATTATTTTACTTTTTATGTTCTTAAAAACTGTACTCATTGATGTCAACATTAAAATTTTTGAAACAACTGTAATTTACTTTAAACTTTAGAAATTTCATTCAGTGTTAAATACCTGTTATTGGATTATTTTACTGCCTTAATTCTCATTCGATTTTAAGCGAACACCTTACCTTTCAAGCTGAAAAAGCATCATTAAAACAACCTATTTTTTATTTACTTAAATTTAAAATTGCTGCTCTGTTTAAAATAAAATATTTCCTAGATTATTAAAACTTTTTTGGTTTTTTATATAAAATAATACATTTAAAAAATCATAATATACACATCAAGATGAATAAATAAAAATTCGTTTATTAGCAAAATCCCTTTGTAAAATTTAGGAACTAAATTTTTATATCCAATAGAAGTTAATTCATCACTTACATTTCGCGAACTTCAGTTCTAGTAGTATTAGCGATATATTTTATTTTTATAACAATATAAAGTCTAATATCTTTTAACTTTAATTTTTTTTTAAACTTTATGTTGATTACCTCTAAAATTTTGGTTTACAAAATAAAACAGATATTTTATCTAACAGATAATTTGTTAAATTGTTTTAGTTTTTTATATGCATATTTCAAAAGTTATTTTGCGGGTAAATGAATTTCATATCTGTTTCAATTGCTGTACATTTTTATTTTATTATAAAATTTACTACTAGAAATGGCAAAATTAAATTATTTTTAAAGCTTGAATCTTATTAAAATACTTGTAAATAATTCATTTCAAAAGAAGCAGACCACTTTTTTTATGGTGAATCAAAAAGAGTGTTAATAAT
This sequence comes from Pardosa pseudoannulata, assembly GCA_032207245.1. NCBI lineage: Eukaryota > Metazoa > Arthropoda > Arachnida > Araneae > Lycosidae > Pardosa > Pardosa pseudoannulata. The sequence goes on from CM063508.1 coordinate 152,081,134, forward strand.
GAAAATTTTGACTTTTTAAGTACTAGGTTTCCTAAAAGTGTTAGTTAACTGATAATATGCTGAATTCTAATTTTTGTTGAAACAAATATTTTTTTATTTGCTGTGAACACTCTGAATTATTTCAAAGTAAATCTTCCAAAATAAATCAAACGTTTTTTTTATCAGTTCATGAGAAATAAATTTTTAAGTATATTGAATTTACCTTCTCATTTATACTGCCTTCAAACCATACCGCTAAAAATACCGCAATATTCGAGATAATCTATGGGACATCAGGCTACATAAGTATTCTTTTAAATGAAATTTTTCAGAATGTTTGTACGGTATCCATATCTACATATATGAATCCATCGGTGGCAAATATAACACATTATTGCGTCAATTAATAGAGAAAGCTATGCAATTAATTTGGCATCATAATACAGCGGTTTACGGGCAATATAAATCATATATGTAGTTATAACTGTAATTATCCATTATTAATAAACTATCATATTCGGGAACAATCTTACGTACGAGCTTTAAGATTTTTATGAATATGAATACCTATAATAATGGTTCTGAAACTTTAAGTGGGAACATTTATTACCCAGATCGAAGGCTGGGTGCGAAGCAACTAGTTTTATAATAATGACTGTTCCACTTTACAATAATAGCTGTTAGTGTTGTTGACTGCAATATTAAAAACGAATCCCATCTAACTAATCGATTCTAAGAAGAAGAAAAAAAATTATACATGGAACACGGCTTGAAAACACTTTGAGATGACCTCTGTATTTTATTTTTCTTCATCAAGTAGATGCTCTTAATATTTCATTCTTTATTTTCTTAAAAACTGCATTCAGTGCCGTCAACATTGAAACTTTTAGATAAAAATCTTCACTCGATGAATCAATAGTTATTAGGTACTTGACGTTATGAAAAATTAGCGACTGCTTGTCTCCATGTTGTAATCAAATTATCTTCCGCGGAAAGGCGCTTCGTGGTTTCTATCGTTCTGTTATTAATGCCGCAAACGAACTCTTAATTGTGACAAATGCATTTTTGTATCCGCATTTGATTGTTCTCTTCCTACAAAACGCTTCAATAACTCGAGGCGAACCCTAGTATGTGTCTGTGTGTGGTCTTTTTATTTTGAGTAATTTCCATCGTGGCTTGTACTTAAAAATAAAAATACACAGCAGAGCTGGTTAATTGGTTCGACCGTTTTATTTATTTACTTTGCTTTATGGGCATGTAAGTAGGGTTACAGTTATAGATTTTTCATATTTTAGGCGGAGTAGATTCATTGTTTGGAAAATTGCTTTATAATGGGAGTTTCATCTGGAATTAATATAAGGTTTTACTCTTAATAAATGTAATTGTATGGGATATTTTATTGTTTACATAGTGTATTGTTAATTTCTGTTTAGTAGAATAACATTCAATGGAGAAATTTTTATTTATATTGAAATTTAATATCAGTCATTAGAACTTTATATTCTTAGATCGTTATAATTGTATCATTTGGAGTATTTTGTTTCGATATTTTAAGGCTATATTATTATGTAATTATTTGTATCTACTTGTTAATTAGAGATAGGATATTTTTCATTTGTATACAATTTTTATTCTTTAAATAAATTTTAATACATGTTTTGAAGTTTAATTATTTATTCCTTTTAATTAAAAATATCTGTTATATTATTTTAAATGGATTAATCATTTTTAATTTAAATTATTAATTTATAATAAGTATCTGATATGTAATTATTTGTTTCTACTTGTAAATTAGAGATAGAATATTTTTCATTTGTATACAATTTTCATTCTTTGAATAAATTTTAATACATGTTTTGAAGTTTAATAATTCATTCCTTTTCAATTAAAAATAATATCTGTTATGATATTATTATAATTGATTAATAATTTATAATTAAAAATTATTATTTTACAATAAATATCTGATATGAAGGTATTTGTTTCTACTTGTTAATTAGAGATAGGATATTTTTCATTTGTATTCACTTTTCATTCTTTAAATAAATTTTAATACATGTTTTTGGAATGCTATTATTTTAAATTGATTAATCATTTTTAATTAAAAATTATTAATTTATAATAAGTATCTGATATGTAATTATCTGTTTCTACTTGTTAATCAGAGATAGGATATTTTTCATTTCTATACAATTTCCATTCTTTAAATAAATTTTAATACATGTTTTGAAGTTTAATTACTCCTTCCTTTTCAATTAAAAATAATATCTGTTATCATATTATATTGAATTGATCAATAATTTTTAATTAAAATTATTAATTTATAATAAGTATCTGATATGTAATTATTTGTTTCTACTTGTTAATTAAAAATAGAATATTTTTCATTTGTATGCAATTCCCATTCTTTAAATAAATTTTAATATATATTTTGAAGTTGAATTATTTTTTCTTTTTCAATTAAAAATAATATCTGTTATTATATTATTTAAATTGATTAATAATTGTTAATTAAAAATTATTGTTTTATAATAAGTATCTGATATGTAATTATTTATTTCTACTTATAAATTAATGATAGGATATTTTTCATTTGTGTAAAATTTCCATTCTTTAAATAAATTTTAATATATGTGTTCAAGTACAATTATTGTTCTTTTCTATTTAAAATGATATCAGTTATTAAAATATTTTTATGAAAGTTTCAGGTAATTAGAATTTTGAATCAAGTTGTAGCATCTGTTACCAATTTCAATTTTTACTTTTTGGAATTGCAATGCAGCAATAAGATTTTATTTCCTCAACTATTATGAGATTCTATTATATCTGTAAGCAAGCATTGCAATTTTAGAGACGTGGTAACGAAGACAGATTAAATATGAATATAGCTTAAATAAAATACCTATATATCACTAACCTTTCATTCTTTTCTTAGCAGTGGAATTATTTATGATTTTTCTCACATCTTGTATTACTCAGTGCCACGTTCTTTCACTCCTTCAGTGTTAATGGAATCAGTAAAGTAGAATTTTCTTACTCTTGTATAAAGTCTTTTCATAGTCCTTTGGCGTCGCCAGTGTTGAATTCTTGCCAGTAAAACTTTCGGTTGATAAAATATTGGTGTGATGACGTTTGCCATTATGAACGGCTAATGTTTCATATTGTGACCGAGAAAATAAATGTGTGTAAAGAAATGAAAAAAAATTCTCACATAAAAGTTTTTCATAATAATGTTTTTTGAAATAAATCTTATATTTTTTAATAATACGATACTTTAATACATTTTGGCCATTAAGTTTTTCAGTATATTTTAAGCATTGTGATAATGATATCATCATCGTCATACATCATCATCCATCTTAATTATATAGTAAGTTAATCTTCATTCAGTTTAAAGACGCTGAAGGGTGATCATTAATGATAAATATTGTACATGAATTTTTTTTTTGCATTATTACTGTGTCTTTCAGCGTCAGAGAAAATTGTCGTCTAAGAAAAAAAAATTTACCACTGTAATTTTTAGTGTTAAATTGATTTCCCAGTCCCATTTCATATTTTTATATATTTTCGTGTAAATCCGCCCGCATTATATTATAATAATAACTTATTAACCCCTTCCGGTATGATTTAATAATGAAAAACTGTGCATGAAATAACCATTTAATTTTTATTTAAAAAACTTGTTTCATTTTACAATTCTTACATATTCTTAATTAAAATCCACTTTTTACATAGTGTTAAATAATATCAGAAACAGTAAAATTAAGAAAATATCAAAGCAAAACATTAGTAAGGTATACAGATAAT
>CM063508.1:152089919-152119919 GCA_032207245.1 Pardosa pseudoannulata
TCGATAAAATATTGGCTACTGCATCCGGTAAAATCTTTTATTGCTTGATTAAAGTTGTAAATATTGATTCATTCTCACCTTTAGCTTTTGAATGAATTCACTGATTTTCGCACCTTTCACGAATTACAGTTAACGAAGCTATATTTCCATATTGTAAACACGAATTTACGTGTATGGTTTTCTAATAATTTACTTTGCTCAATATTTGAACTAGTGGCTGTTATTAAATATAACTTTGCATTGCCATTCACATTGCATGGTCGCTTTTCAACTTCTAAAAGTATAAATTATTCAAAAGATACATTATCTGAACTGAGCTTTAGATTTTTAAATTATAATTTACCTTTTATTTTATTATAAACGAGAAATTACTAACACTTTAGAAAATTGTGGATTATCTAACAATTTTTGCAAGGAGGGGAAAATTTCAAAAATGATGTTTAAACAAGAAAAACCAAATTCCTCTTTTAGTAAATTATATTTTGTTGAAGAAAAATTTAAATAGCAGTTAATGATTTTATTATATTTACAAATCCAAATTTTTGTTTGCCATTTTTCCAAGGTGTATTTTTAATAACACTATAATTTTCTGCCTAGATAATTACTCTCAAACAGTTTTAAATGTACATGCAAAATCTACAAAAAATTTAATGGAAAGCCTGAATCTGTATTTTCAGTATAGAATAAGTAATAAGTGATTAGTAAAATTAATTACATGTGCTAAATTTATAAATAAAATTTAAAGCAATGTAAAAATTAACTTCCCTGTATTTTAATAACTCTTTACGAATCACTCTTGTCTTTTTCGTGTGACTCATACATATGCAGTAAGATTTTTTTTTTTTTGCTTCGGCTGATTGCTTCGTCGCTAATTAATTGCTTCAGTTATTTTGCCGGTGTGCAGTAACTCAGCGATTACATTTATTTTACTAGCATGTTAATGCAGCTTTGTAGAATAAAATATTTCAAATTAATACTGCGCTGTGAGATATTCTGAGCACTTACTGAAATGGATTTAGTTTCTTTCTTACTCTTGTCACCTCTTTCTTTTTTTTTAAAGAATATCGGATTTATTAATGAAAAGTATCTTCTTTGTAAAAAAGTTTTGTATTCCGCTTTTATTTTTGTTCTTTCTTTTGTCTTGAAATCGGGGCACGGTGATAAACTCTCAGCAAAAATGAATAATCAATATTGGCAGAAGGATCATTTGTCACCAGAACTATGATCTACTTTTTCTTTTCTTTCTATTTTGTGCTTAGGAACACGACTCTTTCCTGTGAGACCGTATATATCCGCTTTTAACTCTGAATATTTTTAATGCTATTCATTTTATTAAATGTATCTAGTAATAGAAAAAATCAACCAGTATTTTTTTTAAGCATATTTTTTTTCTAATTTTATAAAGTACTTATTTTGTAGTCATAAATTTCTTCATCAAATATTTTTCTAGTAATTTCTAATTAAAAATGTATTTAGCCATTTTTAAGTGAATCTCAGTGGCGTTCGGGTAGTGACCTCTGCTCCCACCACACAAGTCCTAGATTCGATCCCCGGGTTGGGCAAGGTTGTTTCATCCCTTCAGAGGGTTGATAAACTGAGGACCGAGCATGCTTGGGAACTAAACATTAGGGGTTCCGCATACGGTTAACCACCTAATCGGAACATATGATTCGCACCCTTGGTCTCGGAAACGGTTATTGGCACCATAGGAGTTAGTTTAGTTTTGGTGATTTTACTGTCGTAAATTTCTTTATGAAATCCTTTTTCTAATATTTTCTAATTGCAACTGCATATATCTACTTTTAACTCTGAATATTTTTAATAATATACATTTTATTAAATGTTGCTAGTATTAGAAAAAAAAATCAACGAATATGTATCTTTTGGAAGTATAATCTTTTTCTTTTGTTTTTATCATTTTATAAAGTAGTGATTTTACAGCCATGATTTTTTTATGTAATAATATTTCTAATAATTTTTTAATTAAAAATGTATCCACTTTTAATGCTGAATATTTTTATTAATATTATTCATTTTATTATATGCATTTAATAATAGAATGAAATCGACCAGTAAATTTTCTTTTCCTATTTTTATAAAATAGGGATTTTATAGTCATAAATATCTTCATGAAATAATTTTGTAATGATTTGTAATTAAAAATATATTTATCTGAACTTAACTCTGGACATTTTTCAACAACTCTAAACATTTTTAATGCTATTCATGTTATTAAATGTCGCTAATAATAGAAAAAAAAACCTCAATATTTTTCTTTTGTTGTTTAATTGTTTTCTCTATTTTTTTTAACTTTATAAAATAGTGATTTTATGGTCATAAATTCCTTTATGAAATAATTTTATTTTAATAATTTCTAATTATAATTCTACTGATCTATCAAGGTAAACACAAGTTGTACACTGATTCTGTGTATAACTATACTTTCTATAATGATAATGAATTTTATCTCTAACCCAAGATAACAACCCAAGATGTTGTTAATCATTGTATGCCTAAACTGTTTATAACTATGACATGTACAGAAATAAGCAATATTCGTCTAAGCCCTTACCGCAATAAAAAAATATTAGAACATGCTATTTCTGCAATGCAGTTTTGGAAAAGGAGAGTAATAATAGTATACCTCTTCAATTTTCTCTTTTTTGCATTTATTTTACCTCTCAGGTAATTATTGCAAGTCCAAGAGCGTATATGATTATGCATGTAAACTTTTGCACTTACAAGCATTTACATGATTCATGTTTGATTATGTAATTGGATTATTGCTTATGACATTTTTCCGTTCAGATCTCTTTACGAGGTTTAATGTTCTTTTACTTATTATTGCTTTAATTGCTTTTTACTAGATTTTTAAGCATTTTAATGGTGCTGTTGCACCTAGTTTTCTATCTTTTTGTTTATATGATCATCTTTCTTGCATGTTTTAAATGACTACGAATAGATACTTAAATATGGCAATAAAAGTAGAATAGATATCTAAACAATATTTTTACATTCTGTTTTTACATTCATATCTCATGCTCCTATATGATTTAACTGGTCTACTTGTGTAAACTCTCATATCCAACCAAAATAAAGTAGCAGTGAATCTCTACAAGTTTGCTTGGGAGCTTCTTACTAGATTTTTAAGCATTTTAATGGTGCTGTTGCACCTAGTTTTCTTTTTGTTTATATGATCACCTTTCTTGCATGTTTTAAATGACTACGAATAGGTTCTTAAATATGGCAATAAAAGTAGAATAGATATCTAAACAGTATTTTTGCATTCTATTTTTACATTCATATCTCATGCTCCTATATGATTTAACCGGTCTACGTGTGTAAACTGTCATATCCAACTGTCATATCCAATTAAAGTAGCAGTGAGTCTCTGAAGTTCAATATTAATTTTTAAAGAATTTGATTAAAATCTACATTATTTAATAATATAAAATAGTTATACTCAAATATTGATTTTAATTTTAAAGAATCCAATTTATTGCATTGTAGATATTCATTAACTAAATCATGCAATCTGTATTTACTGTTGGTATTGTTTTTGTTGTCTTTTTTGATTTGCTATCGCTTAATTATTTTTAAAAATAGTATTTGAACAATCGTTGTTCGTAAATTTTTCTTTGTCAGTTGGTTTAATTTAAAAATGGTAACTTTATGGCTTTTGTTTTTGCATTATCGTTCCTTGCATCGTTGTTAGAAATTAGAATTTTTATCATATTTTCTAACCTTGGGAATTAAAAGAGAATGTTATTTGAAATGTTGCTCTAGAATAGAATTAAATATATTATTTTATTGCGTTTTTCCTATTGCTTTTCTTTGTTGTTATGTATTTCGGAGCGGAGAATTCTCTTCTAGTCATGACCCATAGAAAAATCTATTTTTTAAACACGTCAAGGTGATAAAATATCTAGTCTACAACATTAATCTTTCTTAAACTAACTCTCTCCCTTTAAATAATGGTATTTATTTTGTTTCATTTCTTTACATACTAAAAAGGAACTGTTTCCTTCTCAGCTTTTTATTTACAATAACCTAAGAATATTTTTTGAAACATAAAAAGACCATTTTCATTCAATCAATTTATGCTTACTCACGTTTTTAGTCTTTCTGTGCGTGATCTTCTCTGAGATGTCGGTTCAATACATTTAATCTGCAGTTGCCATTCATCTCCTTATTTTCTATAGTCTTTTCTTAGTTTTGTGTTAGTTACAGTTCTGTTTCAGTAATAACATTAACTGACATTTTAATGTGGGTATTCCCAGTTGACGAAAATAATGCTCTGACTATAATACATGAACAATTTGTTACTTTTCTTGATAAAATATCGCCGAACGATGGCCGAATAGTTAGGGTGCTGGCATTCGGAACCGGAGTTCGTGGGTTCGAATCCCATTATGGCATGGATGTTGTAGCCGTTCGGAATCGGCTTTAAGCAGTAAGTCCCGGTCTCATTAGCCCTCGTGTTGCAAAAAGTAGACCATAGCACTTCAAACCAAGTCAAACCAAACCTTGATAAAATATTACCAAAGCTAAATATATGGTGTGGGATTTGTTATATCTTAAAACTTTTTGTGTTTGTTTTTATGAGAAGAAACAGTTGAGCATTTTCTCAACAATACTATCTCAATTAAACTAACTCCGCCTTAATAAATCATTAATAAATAACAAACCACCTATATACAAAGCATTTTAAGAAGAAATAAGTGTCGTATAGATAAAAGAATATTTACTGTTCTACATTCGGCTGCCACTTATATGTAGAGCTTTCGCAATCTGAAATGTTTTCAGTGTAGCTACCTCATATATTTCCGCATTAGACTGTCACTTAGCCGTATGATCGGTATCATTACTGAGCCTGTATTATGCATCTAAGTATTATCGATTGATGTAATAAATATCTAATATTCGAAATGTCCGTCAGCTCGAATCGAGGGGGATGTATTAAAAAAGCTGGATTTTTAAAATTATTTAATATGAAAATTCAAGTTTTTTTTTCGGGTAAACTTCTCTTCTGAAAGTTGTATTGATTTTAAAGTTTGATACGAATGTACAACTTTTGTATATTCCTATAAAAATGCTTACATGTGTTTATATCGATGCGGTTTATGTTCATACACATATACACAATTCTAAAAAAGATTAACCTTTTGAATCTTAACCAGAAGGCGGATGACTTTCTACATTTTCTTATCGGCTTCGCCAGAAATTAATCCCATTGCTTAAAGTTTACGACATTTCCATGCTCCGATTTTTACTACAGGTAATTAATTCCTATATGATTAATTCAGATTCCATGCTTCTTAATAAATCATGTACCTGATAAAAAGTGGCATCCAGCTTTATCATTATGATAAAGAAGGAGTTTACGACTGTCTAAAGCAGTGGTATTCAAACGGTGGATAGTGATTACCATTTGAGGTTACGAAAAATTATTTTAGGATAGCAAGGTGGGTGAAAAAATTGTAAATAAATTTAGTTGAATATAAATAAATCCCTGGCAAGCTCTTTAAAAATATATTCTTCTTCATTGGTGCAACAACTTCAGGTGGGCCTTGGCCTTACTCAGAAATTCCATGCCAAGCCATCCTATTCTTGGTTAAGGTTTTCGAATTTGGTTTCCCTGACAGCTATCAGGTCATTTTCCAGGCAGTCAATCCACTTAAATCTTGGTCTTCCCCTATTTCGGGTACCAAATGATTTAACCAAAGATATCCAGTTTGGTGACTCGTTTGTCGTCGAACCTTACCAGGTTTTCTGGCCATTTGAACTTCTGTATTCTAATGAATTTAATGGTATTTGGCTATTTAAATAATCTATAAATTTCTTAATTGGCTCTCCTACAAGTGTAAATTATTACACTTGATTTCTCCAAAAATGTTTCTTAACATTTTTCTTTCAAATATAGCAGGAGTCTCTTTATTCCTCTAAGTCATTGCCCATGTTTCAGATATATATGAGAATGATCCTCATTGAAGTTTTTTTTAAATAAGTAATTTGGTATAAAAAATATTAATTTTCAAAATATGAAATTTCACTGAATTCTAGAGAGATTATTTTTAGAACAAATATATTGTTTTAACATCTAGCTTTGGGTGGATTGATCTCGGACGACTTAGTTATTGCTGCGAAATAATCCAAACTTAGTCTTCAGGGCATTTAAAATACTGGCTATTTTCAGGTTGATCACACTAAAACCGTAAGTTTGGATTTACAAATTAAAGTTTGGATTTTACAAAAGAAATAGGGGCACAGAAAAGCACAACAGATACTTTATTTCACAGAATATGAGCTAAATAAAACGCACAAGTATGAAAAGTCAATGATGGCGAACTGACACTTATGCTTCAAGAGTTTTGGTTTGAACTTGTAAATGATAAATGGTAACCGATTTTGCACCTAAATATTTGGGAGCTTCAGAGTTAATTTTCAGTTTATTGCACTCTTTTTGAAACATTTTTGTATGAAATTAAAAAGAAATGAATTGCAATTGTTTATTTTTGAGCAATTACAGTTAGACTGTTGATTAGTATGAAGTTTTCATGCTATCATGATGTTCCGAAATGGAGTCACACTACGAAAAATGTTTGAATACAACTGGTCAAAATCCTCATCATACATATTCATCAAACACTTTTAATTATGCATTAATTTATTTACTTCCTAGTCTAGAAAATAAATGCCTTTCCAGAATTTATTAAACATCGTTTTCGATCAAAATTTCAGGAAATCCAAGATTTATTCATTTCCAATATTTAAGTGCTCTGAAAGGGATAAAGTACTCTTAATAATCTGAATACCATTTGATTGATTTTGTTGCTCGGCAACCGACATTAAATCGTCTTTGAGGAATAAAGTTTTACTTTCTTTCATGTACTGATATTTTCCATTATTTTTTGGCTATCACAACTATCTATGAAATTATTCTAGTAAAAAGTATTTTTCAGTTCTGAAGACTGAATATATTAGAAGATTAAAGTTCTACTATATATGACTCACTGTATGTGATATATGCATTTACTAAAAGTAGCAAAAAATTTAGTAAGAGATATATGATTATATTTTTACTAATTTATTTTTGCTTTTATGATATATACAGAAAATTCGTTATGATTGCGTTTTAATTTTACGTTTTCAATAAAACATAAATGCTTCACTGTAAATAATATTTTAAGTAACTTTGTTTAGTCACCTGTATTAAACATTTAGTTTTGGATCTGTTCTGTTTCCCAGGCCTTTGAAAACGTGTTAAATTCCTTGAAAACTTTGCAGACTATATTTTTTTTCTAAATAAAGCCATTTCATCTGCCTAGATACTTTTATTCAAGGATTGTAAATCTGTAGCAAATTTTTGGCATGATAAATTGTCGCAGAATATTTCTGATGATATTTTGGGTTCGCATATTCTAGTCACTAGGTTTCTGCGATACATGCATACTGCTTTCCTACTAACTTCGAACCCTACAGTTAGTTTCGCCAACCATTTTCTTTTTCTTTTTGTTTGATATGTACTATATATTTTCAGCTACCTAGATCTCCTTGAAGGATCATTTATAACCAGATTTTCACGACAGAACCAAATGCTAAACGAGTGTGAACAGATGCATTGTTAGTCTGCTAGGTTGGCAAGAAATCTTAGATGTTTCCCCCAAAATGCCAAAATCTGGGAAAAAAAAGGCATTTCTTTGTTCTCTGTAAAACAAACGGCATGTTGCAACGTTAAATTACAACTTGATTTTTTGCGGTTGGGTGAGTTTTACTGTTTTCAAAGAATAATTGTAGTCATTTGATACTTTTGAAGCATTTTAATTGTTTTCTCAGCGTAAAACTTTGTCGATTGTATTATTTCAAAATATTCCATAGGTATTATTTATTTATTTATTTTTCATAAGCTAAAAAATGTTTTTTACTGTTTTTTGTACCTTATTTCATTTTGAGGGATCGTTTATAACCAGATTTTTATGACAGAACCAAATGCTAAACGAGTGTGAACAGATGCATTGTTAATCTGCTGTGCTGGCATGAAATCTTAGATGTTTCCCCCAAAATGCCAAAATCTGGAAGAAAAAAAGTTTTTTTTTGTTCTCTATAAAGCAAACGGCATATTAACGTTAAACTACAACTTGATTTTTTTGGTTGGGTGAGTTTTACTGTTTTCAAAGCGTAATTGTAGTCATTTGATACTTTTGAAGCATTATAATTATTTTCTCAGCGTAAAGCTTTGTCGATTCTATTATTTGAAAATATTCCATAAATATTATTTACTTATTTTTCAGACGCTAACAAATATTTTTTTACTGTTCTTTGTATTTTATTTCAGGAAACAGTGCATAGGTTCATTTAAAAATATCTTTTTTTTATTTATTAAATTTGGTAAAATTTTTTAAAACAACTATAAATATATGAAGATTTAATGATTTTTAGTTAATGCATGAAAATAAAATTTTATTTTTTAGTTCTACGAAATTTAGAGAACACAATTTATCAATGGTGTGAAATGTACTTTAAATAGTGTTTTATTTATTTTTTTAGTAAAATATATTTCCGAAATATTTATCTTTTAAATTTAAGCATGATGTATTTATGCAAAAATGTATATTTTTAACTCTGATGAATTAAATATTTGGAGAAAATATTAAACATAGTTTGTTTTATTAAAAAGTTTTTATTTTCTAGATTAATTAGCTTTGTATAGTTTAAATTTTTTATTAATCAGTTAGTACCTTAGGCAGTTTTTAGAAACTTTGTAGAATAACGAGATTGAATTAATATATGTGTAACATTTATTATAATCAAAATTTCATAAAGTTTTAAAAATTTATTACTATTTTGCATATTATTTTAATTTTGAAATTATTGCATCTTTTGCAATAAAATTTGGATCTAAAATTTTAAGTCCTTTAAAAAAATTATTTTATTACTATTCTGTATACATATTTTACATATTTCAATTTAATATCGGTGGATTAAATTGTAACTGCAATTCCGATTTTAATGTGTAAAAATACTAAGCCAATAACTGTTGATGGATACTTTTAAAAACCCAAGACTTAACAGGTGGAGCTAGTACTAGTTGCGAAGATAATCTAATCACGATCGTTTGCTCGGTAAAATTGTACCTTGATGAATACCATTTTTGGGAGTTACCTGTGACCGATTTTGCATCTTTTGCTATAAAATCTGGATCTAAAATTTTAAGTCCTTTAAAAAAATTATTTTATTACTATTCTGTATACATATTTTACATATTTCAGTTTAATATCGATGGATTAAGTTATAACTGCAATTCGGTTGTATTAATGTGTAAAAGTACTAAGCCAATAACTGCTGATGGGCAATCCTAAAAACCCAAGACTTGACAGAGGGTGCTAATACTAGTTGTGAAGATAATCTAAGCATGATTGTTTGTTCGATAAAATTTACCTTGATGGATTGCATTTATGGTAGTCACCTGTGATAAATTTTGCATCTTTTGCAATAAAATCTGGTCCCAAAATTTTAACTCCTTTAAAAAATTAATTTTATTAGTGCTCTGTATAGACATTTTACATATTTCAATTTAATATCAATGAATTAATTTGTGACTGCTACTCGGATATTAACGTATGAAAATACTCAGCCAATAACTGTTATTGAATACTCAAATAAACCCAAAACTTGACAGGTTGTGCTAGTACTAGTTGAGAAGATAATCTAATTGCGATCGTATGGTTTGTACTTTGATGAATAGCATTTTAGGTAGCTAATTGTGTGAAATTTTATTTTATCTTGTAGTATAATTTTTAAAGCTTTTAATATTTCGTAACTCACCTACAGAACTCGAGTGACTGATGGGTGTGAAATATTCTTTAAAATAATTGAGATAAAGTGGGATTTTCCATCAATTTCACTTTACAAAATGTGTCATAAATTATCAATTTGAATTTTATCTTCTTTACTTCTGTTTACAAATTCATAATTTTATAATTAACTTGCATCTTTTTTAATTTTTTAATTTTATAATTTTTTTTCTTGGCGTGTGTTACATCTAGGTACTAGTATCTTCATGCTAAGGAGATTTAAGGATATTATTTCCTCTTTCAAGAAATGTAAGATTACCAAATACTTGTAAAATAAGATGCATTGTTAGACCCTTTTCGAAAAGATATGCCTCTAATCAGTTGCTTATGAATAATTATGCGACTTTAATTTGCATCTTGAAATATGAAACATCCGTTATCGCTTAATAATAATTAAAACTTCTTTATTGCGTATTAAAGTGTGATAGATGATTTTTTTCCCTTTGTTTTAAGCTAATCACGTTTTTTAATGTCATTTTTGAAGTGCAGTCAAAGTTCATTGACTAATAGCCTTTTGATCCTGTACTCTAAGATATGCCATTGCTTTTTAAGATTAGTTTTTTTAGGCTGGATTTTCTTTTTTGGAGAAAAAAAAATAAATCTGAAATCATTTTTCATTCGTTCTTAGGTTTCTTTACACTTCATTTCGGCGAAGCTTTAATGATCCTTAGACTGAAATGTGTGTTGGTACACGCTAATGAGATTGCGTAAATTTTTCTTTGCTTCATTTTATAACGAATGACAGTGTGATGCACTTTGTGCTAATGTGTTACGTCTATCTCAATTAGTTCTTTTTTTTCATTGCATAAATATATACGAGCAATTAGCACTGGCACTTGGACTTGAATCTATGCAATGATCTAAGTAGAGCTATTGGATTGAGAACAAATTGTTTACTTTAATTGTACTAATTTTTTCTTCTCATTGCTTTTTTTCCGAAACAAGCGGTAAATAAATTTATTTTCCTTTGATAAGGAGAAAAATCATTTTGTTATGTACTACAGACTTTTTAGTTAAATTATATTGAATTGTGAAACGATTGTTCCCTATTTTACGCTGGGAACATTTTCTGTTGTACTTAGATTCATGAGAAATAAGTTTAATAGCATAAAAGTTTAAGGATTTATGAAATTGGGATGTCAATTAATTGAACTATTTTTATTTTCATATTAAAATGAGGCAAAATAGAATCAACAAGGCAGATCCTGTCATCTTAAAACAAAAAAATGTTTGTGTCTGCTATGAATATATAATATATATGCGTGTGTGTGTAGTAAGCACTTGACAAGACTTGAGTGCAAGAGGTCTCGGGTTCAAATCCCAGCCTAGCCGCAAAATTTCATAGTAAGATAAACTCAACAGTGCATGGATATATGTTTATTACTGAAACGAAACGTATTTACAAAAATAAAATACAAATAACAAGCAGTGTCTTGCATGTCTTCAGTACAACACCGTATCGTGCCGTAACATGCACACTTCTCTCTTCCTTAGTAAAAGAATGGTACCTCCCAACAAAAGGAGAAAGGTTGTAGTTAAGGACCCCCCATATATATGTGTGTGTGTGTGTGTGTGTGATTGTATATATGTATACATATATATCTATGGAAAAATAAACTAGATCGGGAAAATAATGTAGCCATTTTGTATAAAACCCCTAAGGCACCCGGAGAAAATTCTCAGGGGTTTTCAAATCTTAAGTCAAGGGCAAAAATGGCCGCTTCCTTTACCTTTTTAACCCCTAACCTAAATTGACCACTAAGGCTACATTTTAAGCCCTCAAAGGAGGGGTCTAACCAATTATAATTTTACACTACCCTAGCGGACAATTTAGGGAATTTCCAAACAAAAAGGAGATGCACGCTATCGCAGCCAAATTTTCCTAGAGATTTTCTTACAGATTTTAACTGAGATGTTGACTCAAGTGGTAAAGGCCTGTTACTTATAACTTCATGCTAGCTGATCCCTTCGTTTGTCCTGTCCCTGTAATGAAGTGGGAACCTGTCCTCCAACATTCTATTAATAAACGTCTTTAACTAAAACGGTATCTTTTTTATGTGCCATGACTGGAAATACCCATTGTGATGCCCATCCAACGTCTTATTACATCTCTCTCCTTCTCTCCCCCTCTCTCTCTGTATTTATGTATGTATGTGTATATATATATATACACATATGGGGCAGATTTATTCCCATGGTGGAAAAGATGCACCAAAGCTTAACTAACACGAATTTATTTAATGAAACTATTTACAAATTATTTACAAATTATATGGTGTCTAGGGACAATTAAAATGAAACTGGACATCAGTGCCCGTTTGGCATTACATCAGCGCCCGTCTTGGCGATCAATCGGTAGTGCCGTCTGCACTCGGTACCGTCCAACTCACGTCAGGCCTCCGTCAATGTCGGCGTTCCACTGGGGAGGGTTGTTGCCATACCGTAAAAGTAGAACTTCGCTTGCTCGATGGTGCGCCTGGTGTTCGATGTCAGCCAGGCTACCACATACATATACACACACACACACACACACACACACACACACACACACACACACACATATATATATATATACATTTGTGTTGATTTTTACGTACACACTCTATTTTAACAATATTAATTTGTTGTATAATACCTAATGTAAATACCGTTGAGAATCTGCCTCCATTTGGATAAGTGATATTCATATGCCTGTCTTTTTTAAGTTTTCTTTGCTATATCTGAAATTTACTTTGTTATTTTATCTGTGTTCTTTTTTTTAAAAAAAATCCATTCGTTAGTTTTATTTAACGCCCAATGCTGGATCAGGATTTGCGGAACACTATCGGAAAGAATTCTTCTGACTGATCTTAGGAAGATGTCAGGAAAGAAAACATAAAGCTTTGACCTCCCACTGTTATCTTTCATCTTTCAAATTGGCCCCCAGCGCTGCAAACCCTCCTCTCTTATGTTGACGGTGCTAAGAAATAACAGCGCCTTCAATTTCCTTCGCTGCGTGTTGTCATCGGATTTTTATTGCTTTGCACGTTTTCGAAGGCAATTTATACTCTTTTCATGGTGTGATATTAGCAAACATAATTTAAAGCTGTACTTTTGTTGTTAATGTATATAGACTGCTATTAATCAGTAAGAAATTTCAAAGCTTCCCAAAAATTTTTTATCGGACTACATGGCTAAAAACACCCTGAACCTAATACTAAATCATGCTAGAAGGAATTGAAAGTTGTACGATTTTGTTCTTATGTCGCAAAGAAATCTATTGTTAAAACATATATCTGTCTGAAGAAAATGAGGTTTTTTGTGTGAAGATTAATCTTATTTTACTGATTAAAGTTCGGTTAACTCTTTCGATTAATCATATTTAGCGTGAGACTTGGTTATTACAAAAATCACAAGCATAGTTATGGAAATAAGATAAAGATTATAAATTAGAATAATATAAAGAATAATAGAATAATATAATATTAGAATAATATAAAGAATAATAGAATAATATAATATTAGAATAATATAAAGAATAATAGAATAATATAATATTAGAATAATATGAAGAATAATATAATATTAGAATAATATAAAGAATAATAGAATAATGTAATATTAGAATAATATAAAGAATAATAGAATAATATAATATTAGAATAATATAAATTTATAAATTAAATAATATAAAGATTATAAATTTAAAATTATTAATTTTCACTAATATTTTTAAATTATATAAAAAAATAGTAATTTCTGTTCATAAATTTAAATAATTCTCTTCTTCTTCTCCCGTTAGAATGTCTTGTAAAATTTATACTTTTCTTTTTACAAACTGAATCAAAATAGTGTAAAATATTATTAAAATTTAAAAAAAAAAATTATAATCTATTACTAGTGAATTATTACCTGACATTAAATAAGTAAATTACGATTTCTACGAAATAAATGCTTTGGTAAAAAAATACTTTTGATATAATTTTACTTATACTAACTTTAATTATACTAATATTTCTTTCCAGCTGCTGGGATTATACTCCGTGTTTTATTACATTCCTGAAAATAGATTTCTTGTTATTGCCATTTTACATTGGTTTATTTTCTAAAAGAGTTGACTTTCCGAAGCTAATTCTTCCTTTTTTAAAATCAACTGATAAAATTTAAAATTTTATTTTGAGAAACGATATGATGTTGAATTAAAGCACCGAAAGAGCAATTTTTTTTCCTTTTTCTAAAATGAAATTTGTAATTTTCTAATTTATAGAGTATTTGAATATAAAATAAATGTACTTAAATTTTATCAAGTTTCGATTTTTTTCCTATCTTCTCTGAGATGCATTCTAAAGAACAATATATTTTTGTGTTTTTTAATGAAATAAATTTTCAATTAAATAAATTTTTTATGCTTAACAAAATTAGATATTAAGTTTCAAATTCTACCTTCTGTTTGTGTTCATTCTTACTTTTGTAAATGATAATTGTTTATGTAAACAATATGTCCTATTTCTAATGTAAATAAACTTTTTTTCTAGCGTGTGACTTTATTTCGTTTATTAAAGGTTATATGTGTTCGCGCGTGTGTGTATGTATGTATATATATATATATATATATATATATATATATATATATATATATATATATATATATATATATATATATGGCACTTTCAAGTGGTTTAAGCATAGAAGACACATTTGATTTCATATATAAAAAATTCTTTATTGTAATCCTTCTGCCCATAACTATGCCATTTAGAAACCCTTTGTTCTCATTTGCTGCGACAGACGTGGAGGATGTTATCAGTCCAAGTTCCCGCTCAGAGCTGTCTCTTTTGGCGTTGCTGCCTAAACAAATTCCTATGTCTACTTCCGCGTCAGCTTTTTTACTCTGTATAGTTCCGCTCGAGGGTGTGTCATTCTCCTATTACGTTATCGTTAATGATTACTAACTATTTTTAATCATAACTTACTTGATCCCTAAGCCCCATTTTTAATTAAACCTCTCTCTCTCTCTCTCTCACACACACACACACACACACACACACACACATATATATATATATAGAGAGAGAGAGAGGTGTGTATATATATATATATATATATATATATATATATATATATATAATGCAAATTTAAAACGAAATTGAAAAGATAGGAGAATGTTTAAGAATCTCTGCTGCAATAAATATCGTTCAAAGCGGTTATATCAAGATATATTACTACTTTACACGCTGTAAAATTCCGCCATATTAAAACGCTAATTGATATAGTAATCACCCTCGTGTAATCAGTCACAACAATTTATGCAAACTTTACGTAAATCCATGTTTATACTAAGGTACATATTAATATTCTTTCTTTACTCTCTGTTTAAGAGATTTATCTAATACAGGTGACTTTTAGTATCAGCAATATTTATATTTTATAAATTTTGATTAACACTTCTCCCCAAAAACTGAAACAAATGCACTGCTATATGAACCTAAAAGGGTTTTATAACTTGTTGGTATGTTTCGTGTATGGTTTATTTCTTCTATGATGTGTACTACTTACTCACACGATTATCTCAATATTAAGGAAGTCAGATTAATGTATGTGAGCTGCGGCAGCTCAGTCTGCAACTGCAACGCTCTCATAACTGGAGGGGCCAAATGATGACCGATTGTTTAGGGTGCTGGACTTCAGCACCGGTATTCGTGGTTTCGAATCCCACAGTGGCATGGATGTTCGTAGCCGTTCGGAATCGGCTTTAAGTTGTAGGGACCCTCGTGTTACAAAAAGTAGACAGTAGCACTCCAAACCAAACCAAACCATAACTGGAGGGTTTTGGGTTCGAAGCCCGAAGCTGCATAAGATCCGCCGTGTTCGTTAAAGGTGACTGGAGCACATAAAACAGGTTCTAGTTCATAACGTCCTCCAAGTTCTCAATCAATTCCTCTGTAGGTGGCATGCGAAACCTATGGGTCTTCTGCTTGGTCTCTACTTCTAAATTAGGCGGATCTACTTGAGAATAAGTCGTTCTTTTACCCTAGCGGTGCTCAGTAAAACGAAAGCCGCACCCCTTTGCCTTAATACGAGTAGCGTATGGCTAAATTGTGCTTGGTTTGACCTAATTACATCAAAAACAACAACAACAGATTACTGTGTTATACTCATTCATTTTATTTTAATGCAAGCTTCTGGACTACAGCCGAATACGATGTTTCTAACAGTTCTTATTAGGATTTAAGATAAAGAACCTTAGGCCCCTCCAGCCCTTTCCCTCAAAACAAGAAGAAAGATAAAGAAGTTATTGGACCGTAGCAGTGTCTTCGTAATAACATTATGGGTTCCTGATCAAATCAATGTGCAAGGGGCTTCTGCAACAACCGCTCGTAGAAATGAAATATAAATGTCGGTAGTGCACGTGGACATAAACTAAATCGGATGTGAGGCACCGGTGAGCTATATTCTATATATAGACATTAATACTTGGAACAATTCAGTTCTATAATTCTATACGCGTGTGAAAATTGATTACTATATGCTTGCTGAGAATTCGGTTTTATTTATTTTTTCTCAGTTGAACCCTGACTCTACAAAAGTTCGCTCACGCTTAGGTGAAGTAATGCAGAAAATTATTTTATGAATTTGTTACAGGAAGGAAGAAAAAGTGGAAGCTCTAAAAATTATCCGGAGTCATATTGAAACAAATCGACAATATTTTCGTAGCCGATAATATTAAACACACGCTTATTTTATTTGCATTTAAAAAAAATTTAAATTTTCGTTTGAACATGAACATAATTGTGGCTCAATATAAACTTTCTACAAAATTAAATCTATAACAAATATTTCAGGTTATTGTTTTCAGAGTATTCATTTATTGTAAGCTTAAATTCGATGCTCTTCAGGATGTCGTTTCCAATGTACATGAACGAAAGCCAGTTTAAATGGAAATATAATGTAACGTCACTGGATCCTCTTGTAGCATGTGGATGTCGAAGTTGTAGTGACACGACGTACAGCTTAAAACAATAATAACAAGCTTAAAACTTTTATTCTGGACTGAATATAAACCTATTTACAAAGTTTCCAAATGGAAATGACACAGGTTCAGAATGAGCTGGTACGGACCCAAAAGTCCCAGGTTCGAGGCGAACATAAAAAGCAATCTGAGGTCAGGTGCCCGACAGATATACCGTTGTACAGGGGTACAACCTTGAGTCCCACAAAAAGCTGGAGATCGGCTCTCCAAAAACAAACAAACGCAACCTCCCGTTCCTTCGTTTTCTTCCTGCCGTAGTTAATCTTTTTCCGGCGAAAACTCGCGCCGCCTGACGTAGCCTTTCGCCTCTTTCTATTGGCTTTTACTCGTCGACGTCCTGCTAGCCTCCGATTGGTCATTTCGTTGGCATCTGAGAGTCTGTCCATTCCGCGTCGCGTCCGTACTTCTAATCACCTCGTACATCTCAAGGCGTATCGAACAGAAAATCCTTTGTAGTTTTGTCTCAATTTTTCAGACAGAATGTTGCCTTGGCCTGTGTTTTGACAAAACCTCTTTGTGAAGCTAATGGAGTGTCGCGACGTCACAATAATGTAGATTTTATATTGCGTATGATTAATTTAAGTGTTAAGAACGCTATTATTAATGGTAATTAATTTGAAATGCAATTAACATGGAACTCCTCGTAAGCTGCTTTTATGATATTCAGTTTAAAACTATGTCATTCACAGAATTCTGTACCAGCATTTTAATATGGACTTTTGTCTCTTTATCTTAATTTTGTAAATCTAGAGTAACAATATAATGTAAATGAATGAGATATGTAAAGCATAAGTGTAATATTCCGTCCTGGCTTCCATTAAAATCATCTTATCTTTTCCACAATGAACCTATAAGATTGTTGAAATCTATGAGCTATAGAGCCAGTAATATTGCTGAAATGGCTGTTTCACTGATTTCTAATTCACCGCACGATCGCATTTAGTAGATGGAATAATATTGTATTAATCCACGAATAATATACCTCGATTTTATGTGTTTAATATCTCGTTAATATTAAAGAGAACGTTAAACTTTTATTGGTATATTGAACTCTAAGGGATCGTAAATATCTATTGTTTGGTTCTTTTACCTAATTATAATTCCCTCTATAATTTTCTGCAAAGTTCTAGAGGAATTATTAGTTAAATAGTGATTAATTTTAACCACATCAGTTCTGATAGGTATCTAATAATTTGACTGTTTTAGTGATAAATCGTTCTATTTTCTAACCATTCTTCGTACTGTCTGCGAATAATGTTTTACCTCTCTAATGAATGAATGTATTTTAAATGATTAAAGCGACTCTGGTTCGGTATTCATCTTCAATAAGCTGAATTGCTTAGTTGATTAGCGTTTAGGGAAATCGATTAGGTCAGCCAATTACAGTATTTCCTGTTGATTCATTTCATATTGTTACATATTGCCTAATCTGTAAGTTACTGATGGTTGCTTGTATATTACTTCTTTCCTATGTAAGTTAATGTTTTACATTATTTATGGAGGTAAAATAAACTTATAAATAACGTTTTAAAAATAATAATTAATTTATAAAATATTTCGTGAATTAATTTTTTTATGGTTAACATCAAAGTTTGGAAAAAAAATCATGATTTTGTTTTAAATTTAAAAAAAATCAGATTTATTTAATTTAAATCAATTTTATTTATTTAAATCAGATTTATTTGTTTTTTTCTGAATTATAATTTTAATTATTGTTGTGTTTTTATATTTTTTGTAATACACATGGAATAGTTTGTTATAAGTAACGTCTTATCTGTCTAGTGTATTCTACACACTGATTACCTAAAATTAAATGTGTAAATTTTAATCTAAATAGTTTTGTAATTGGACAGTGCAAACTAAATAAGATGCAAATTTAAAGAAAAAATTAAATATTCATTTAATGTGAACTATTTATTTAAAAAAACAAAAAATCCCAATTATTTCATTATTTTTTTAAGCAACGAATTATGGATTTAACTGTTTCAATAAAAACATTAGTTTCTATACTTTATCCACTCCTAATTTCAAAGGCTAGAATGAACCATACCAAAAGAAGAAAACTGTGTTTCTATTCTAGCAGATAAAGCCACGGCTGTTGTTATTTGGTAGACAAACTGGATTTCAAGTTATGTAATACTCTCTTTACCTCCCATTACATAAAAAGAATTCCACTAGTCATAACTAGTCACTGTACTTACCCCTACTCAGTACTTTCTGATAACAACCCCTAAATTTTTGGTTTTGTTTGGTTTGGAGCGCTACGGTCTACTGTTTTGCACACGAGAGCTAATGAGACCGGGACCTACTGTTTAAAGCCGATTCCGAATGGCTACGAACATCCATGCCATAGTGAGATTCGAACCCACGAACTCTGGTACAGAAGGCCAGCACTAAATTTTTGGAAAAGACATTCTATCCATTTACACTTACTTATTGGTATTTCTGTGCAGACTGATTCCCAATTTTCCTGTTTCTGGAATATAGGTTTTAAAAGAAATGAAAAAAAAAAATGATTTAAATCAATGAATTTTGTTTTTAAATCAACTGATTTAAATCATACCAACCCTGGTTAACATCATAAAAAAATGTTCATCATGTTCGTTTATGCGAACTTTTCAATTGTGCAACTATGAACAAAATTTATTATTTTAATTTAATTATTAAATTTAAGTTATGTTATTTATAATTAGTAATTTAAATAATTTATAATTCATAATTTATATAATGTATAATTCATAATTTATATAATTTATAATTAATAATTGATATAATTAATAACTTATATAATTAATAATTTATATAATTTATAATTAGTAATTTATATAATTAATAATTTATATAATTTATAACTCATAATTTATATAATTTATAATTAATTGTTATTTAATTATTAATTTATAAAATTATTTTAGATTAGAAATACAAAACTGTATTTCTAATCTAAAATAAAATATTTTTAATAAAGGAACTTTAATTCTGTTTGATATTATCTGTGTAGTTCTTTCGTATAAAGCTTGATGTCGTTCTCGAGGGAATTGAATAATCTTAGCAGACACTAAACTGATGAGTTTTAATTTTTTATTTTAAAAGATGAAATAAACATGGTATCTTCCTTGTTCAGTTTTAATCATGAGAATAAAAATAATTGTATTATTTTACAACATAATACCATGAATTTGTTTATTGAACTCCATGATAGCATTCATAATTCTTTATTTGTTTATAGTATTGTTACTTGAAATACGATAAAAATTATTCTCTTTCCTTTTTTAAAAGATATTTCAGTAGTTACACATTCCCTGGCAGTAAATTTAGAATGAAAAGTTGGTGGTATCGTAAAATATTTTTCAGCGGATATTATTATTGCCAATGCTGTAAAGAGCAGAACAATTTGATTTGTTTAACTAAGCCGTATTAAAAACTTTCTTTGTTACTGATGTGTCTATATCACCCATATACCACGCGAAAAGTCTTCCCACTTGTAATAATATTCTCTATTTTTTACTTACTTTTTTTCAAAGCCAATGTACTGTTCTAGACGCTTTTTTATTTTATTTTTTCTTGTATTCTTTTTGAAATTTTAACAAGTTATTCGTTGTAAAATTTAGTTAATTTTCTATACAAATTGATTACAATGTATATAATTTATTTGAATGAAATGTAGCAAAGAAAAATGATCATAAAACATTTGAATGTCATGAAAAGTGAAAATTATTGTGGAAGAGTAGATTCAAGTGAAGTATTAGAAAGACGTTGAAACATCCGAAAATAATCAGAAAGATTTTAAGAGCATTCAGTCCCCTATATGATAATAGCCTGAGTTATCTGTTCGTCTGTCCTCGAATTTATGAAGCGGTTGAACCTGGAATGGATATGGGCATGCATATTGGATTCTTGATAAATTAGGGTTAGAAAAATTCAAAGCTAATAAAGTTTATTTTCTCCTAAACTATCGATCCAATTCTAAAATAAATTAATATATATATGCTTACGAAAATAATAGCAAAAAGGACGTAATTTAACTAGTTATGTTAACTTTCGACAACTATAGTATGTTTCTTTCGAGAGTACCACAAGAGAGTAAGTAAAAATGAGGTAAAGAAAATTAAATGTTTTAAATAAAATATTGATCAATCCTATATAAGATAGATCAATAATTTAATTTAATATTAAAAACAGATAAAAAGGAAATTCTTGATACATGACATATACCATGAAATATTTTTTTTTTTTACTTATTTATTATATCTTATTTACTCCCTCACTATGTTTTATCTGAATCCTTCCAGCATTGCCAAGAAGTGGTTTGAAATTTGATTGTATATATCTTAATGATATCACTAATTTAGGCACATTATTTACTTTAAGATTCGTGCGGGATACCCACCTGATTTCATTTCATTTCGAATCTCCATCTGAGCTTAGACAGGTCTCTGATTTGTACTTAACAGAAGTCTTACTAAACATTGTTTTATGTATACAGCCGATAATGTCCTGATCATTTTAAATAAGTATCCACCTCGCTCTCTAATGTTTTGTTGACTTGCGAGAGTGTATTTTAACAAACTCCTCTTCCCTTAGAAATCCCACTCTTAGAAACCGATCGATATCATTTGTTGAACATAGTTAAATGTAATGTCCTTAGGCAGAAAATAGAGTATACTCTTTTTGGAATTTAAAGGAAATTACTGTGAAACACTCAGCGCTGTTTAGTTTTTTAGTTTTATCACTATAAAGTATTTGTTTTACAAAACGAAATCGATTTTAAGTACAACTTAGCTGTTTTGCCATATTTTACATCTTTTTGACTCATGCATAAAGTTTTTGTTAATTTATTCAATATGCCGTTATATACAATCCTGAATTAGTTAGAAATACTAGTTGTACAGTCAATTATTTTTTCTAATTTTGAAACGTTTCACTCTAGATCTCCATCCGACTTTCACTTCCTGTGAGGTATCTCATATGTATTTCAAGGAAATAACTCAGCATTATTTTGTGTATTCAGCCGATGAAGTCTTGACCCTTTTAAACAAGTATCCACCTCGCCCTCTAATGGGTTGTTGACTTGCGAGAGTGTACTGTACTCCCTTATAGAAATCCCACTCCTCGAAACCAATCGATATCATTTATTGGGCACAGATAAAGGAAATGTCCTTAGGCTGGAAATTGAGTATATCGTATCGTCATATGAAGAGGAGATTCTGTTCGGTTTTTTATAAGTATTTATTATGAAATCGATCGAAAGTACACTTGAGTTCATTTGTTTTAGATTAGTGCATTTTCGGGTTAAGTAACATCGATGTGTGTGTTTAGTGTGTAGTATTTAGGTACATATGTTTTGCTGTTAAATTTTCATTTTCTAGTTTTGTAACATCATTCTGGATCTTTATCAGAATTTTAACTGTAAAATTTATCATTCTCCTCATATATCCTCAGGTATCTCAACAGGACCTAACTGAGCTGTTTGTAATTTCAATAGATATTGCATGAAGTCTTGACTCTTTTAAAGAAGTATACATCTCACCTTCTTATGGGTTGTTGACTTTCGAGAGTGTAATTTACTCCCTATAGGGATCTTTACCAGAGTTTCATCTGTAAAATCACTCATTTGTACTCAACAGAACCTAACTGAAGTGCTTGTAATTTCAACAGATATTGCATGAAGTCTTGACTCTTTTAAAGAAGTATGCATCTCAACCACTACTGGAAGATACCACTACTGGAAATCGATCGATATCATTTACACAACACTGATAAAGGAAATGTCCTTAGGCAGGAAAATGAGTATATCCTGTCGGCATATAAAAGGGAGTTTCTGTTAGGTTTTTTATAAGTAATTTAGTTTTATTTATTTATTATGCAATCGATCGAAATCACACTTGAGTTTATTTGTCTTAGATTATTTTATTTTCGGGTTAAGGAAAGCGATGTGTTTAACACATTGTTGGCAAGTACATTTCGCAGCGGAATTGTACCGGGAGCGAGCGTTTTGCGCGTAAATTTAGTTATTCAGTTAAATCTCAATAAATCGAAAATTATTTAATTTTTTAACCAACTTTTCGTATTTTATATTGAAATATATAAACAATTATATATTGAAATATATAAACAATAACAACCATAAGATATTTGTAAAAAAAATTTTTTTAGTGGATAAATGTATAATAGTATCGGAAATATAAAAAATCAAATAGAAATAGTAGTATATAGTTTTAATTTTTTCCCGTTCTGTGGTTCTGCATCGACTAATGTAAAAACTAATTTTTATTTGTCTAAATTTTTACAGAATCTATGTAGTAGACAAGAACATTCGGCTTCTTTTTCTTGTATATACCGGTATTTTTTAAATGACAAACAAACCATGGTGTTACACTAACAAGTACTAGTCCGTGACCCGAGCTCAAATATCAATCGTCAGAAAACGTACTAGCACGTGTCCCGCATACAGTGTGTTAATATATTGCCGAAGTTATTAGGTATTTAAGTTTTGCAATCAAATTTATATTTTTTAGTGTTGTAACATCAATCGTTTGCAATAGATCGCAATAGTTTCTAACATCATCAGAATTTCATCTGTAAAATCTCTCATTTGTACTTAACCGGAACTAACTGACATTATTTGTAATATCAACAGATACTGCATGAAGTCTTGACCCTTTTAAATAAGTATCCATTTTGCCCTCTAATGGGTTGTTGACTACTGA
This sequence comes from Pardosa pseudoannulata, assembly GCA_032207245.1. Taxonomy (NCBI): domain Eukaryota; kingdom Metazoa; phylum Arthropoda; class Arachnida; order Araneae; family Lycosidae; genus Pardosa; species Pardosa pseudoannulata. The sequence continues at coordinate 152,113,493 of CM063508.1, forward strand.
TAGTGTAATTTACTCCCTATAGGAATCCCACTCCTTGAAATCAATCGATATCATTTGGGCATAGATAAAGGAAATGTCCTTAGGCTAGAAATTGCCTATATCCTGTCGGCATATAAAGGGGAGTTTCTGTTCAGTTTTTATATGATTTTCAATATTATTTAGTTTTATTTATTTATTTTGCAATCGTTAGAATGTACACTTTAGTTCATTTGTCTTAGATTACTTCATTTCGAGTTAAATAACCTCGATGTGTTTATTTGTTCAGTGTATCGATATGTACATTGCCGACATAGTTATGTATATGAGTTTTGCAACAATTGATTCTGGATCTGTATCAGAATTTCATTTTAATATCTCTCGTTTATATTTGACAGGAACTAACTAAATGTTGGTTTGTGGATTCTGCCGACACTCCATGAAGTCTTGACTCTTTTGAACAAGCATCCATCTCGCCCTCTAATGGGTTGTTGGCTTGCGGGAGTGAAATTTATCCCCTATAGGAATTCCAGTCCTTGAAACCGATCGATATCATTTAGTGGGCACAGATGACGGGAATGAATGCCCTAGAGAATTTGAGTTTATCCTTTCAGCATTTGATGAGGAATTTGAGTCCCTTGTCTTATAAGCAATTATGTTTATTTTATTTATGTTTGGTTTGATTTGGAGTGCTACGGTCCACCTTTTTGCAACACGAGGGCTAATGAGACCTGGACGTATATCTTAAAGCCGATTCCGAACGGCTACGAACATCCACGCCACAGTGGTATTCGAACCCACGAACTCCGGTACCGAAGGCCAGCAGCCTAATCAATCGGCCATCGTTCGACTATTTTATTTATGTATTTTGAAATAGATCTAAAGTACACTGAGTTCATTTGTAACAGATTACTTCCTTTTTATGTCAAATAACACTAGTGTACTTTTATTATCAGTGTACCATTACATTCATCTCTGTTCCAAGGTCATCGGTTCGAATTCCAATAATACACACACATACATACATATATGTGTGTGTGTATGCATATATCTTTATATATAAAATTCTTCTGTCTATGTGTTTGATAGAACTCCTCCTAAACGGCTGGACTGCATTTGATGAAATTTTGTGTTTGTAATTAAGTTGATTCGAGAATGGTTTAGATTTACAATGTAATTCGATAGAATATTTTTTTTTTGTATTAAAAATCGCGCGGTTATTGAGATTATTATAATGCCGCTTGAAGCCCTTCACTACCGACTTGTCTGTGGCGCATTGGTCACCGCAACGTGCTTTAGTGTTAGAAGTCCCAGGATCGAATGATGTGGGAATTTGAATTTAATCTAATTACGTTTGTAGTGAATGTACGCGTGGGCGCATCAAGTATTTTTAAAATAATTTTTTTCCTTATTTTTCCTTCAAAACGGTCCAACTTAATTTATTTAAAAACATTTTACAATTTTTAGGTTTACAGTGTAAACACAGGACAACGTCTGTCGGGTCCTCTAGTTTGTATATATATATATATATATATATATATATATATATATATATATATATATATATATATATATATATATATATATATATATTATATATATATATATATATATATATATATATATATATATATATATATATATATATATATATATATATATATATTATATATATTATATATATAATATATATATTATATATATATATATATATATATATATATATATATATATATATATATATATATATATATATATATATATATTATATATATATATATATATATATATATATATATATATATATATATATATATATATATATATATATATATTCGGTATTTTCTTTGAACACTAAACCCAGATCACAGTAACTCTCCTGTTACACGAAACTGTATGTTGATCCCCAAACCCTACCCCATACAAATTTTTAGTAGGTTAAATTAAAGTAGCGAAAGAGTTTAATACATTTAACAGTTGCATAATAACAAGAAATTTCTATAATTTGGTCATGCGTTGTATAGTACTTATTTACCATCACTCTCCATTTAATATGAATCCCTTCAACTGCCAGTGACTGATCTAAATATATCTTTACTTGTATAACTTAGACTTCCCTTAAATCCATACGTCACTAATTTACTCTCATTGCTTACTTTAAGATCCGAGCTATATTCCCGGTATTTCATTCGTATTTCCAATTTCATGTGACGGATCTCTCTGATTTGTACTTAACAGGAACTAACTAAACATTGTTTTGTGGATTCAGCCGATACGCTAGAATGTTCCTGATCCTTTTAAACAAGTATCCATCTTGACCTGTAATGGGTTGTTGACTCCTTGAATGTACTTTACCCCCCTCCCTCTCTCCTGTAGAATTTCTCTCGGAGAAATCAATCGATATCATTTATTGGACACAGATAAAGGAGATATCCTTAGGCTGGAAATGGAGTATATCTCGTCGGTATTGAGAGGAGAAATTCTGCCTTCTCTGTGATCTGTTTAGTTTGTTTTTTTCTCTCTCTTATGAAACCAATCTCAAGTACACTTTAGTTCATTAGTCATAGTTCACATCATTTTCTTGAATCAAATAATCTAAATACTGTGTTGGTATTTTTTTTCCCAGTTGTGCACAGCTATATACATTGCCGTATTAGTTAAAAGGGCTAATTTATTAGTTTTTCATGCGAATTATTCTAATCTACTGATTTGATTTCTAAAGAGGAATTAAAAGATTATCTTTTAAGTTTTTATTGCGTCTGTAAATGCAAGAGAGCGTGGCTTTTTTTTTAAGAGGGTGGGCAGTAAACGAACACTTTGTTTCGGTACACTTTGTTTAGGATTTCAAATCCCACTGATGATGTAAACTTTGCATATGTTTACATATATTTGTAACCATTCGAGGTTGCCTTTACACTGAAGTTCCTAAATTCCGCGTATCATATAACCCTACTTCTCTAGAATTATTCATTTATCTAATTTTGCTATATGTTAGCTTAGGATTTATTGAAATGTTATTTCTGTCAAACATGTATTCTAAAATTATTTTCAGAGTCGTCAGTCTGAATAACTTTTATTCATGGCTATTTATCTATTTTACTTAATTTAGGGATTTTTAATACTATTGTACAAAACTGGTTAGGCATATTAATTTCTAATTTGATTTCTTCAATTTTAAATTTTTGATTAGTTAGTAAATAAACTTAATCAGTTTTTAAATTTTTAAATACCTTAATAATGGGATAATTTTAGAAATTTTAGCTCTATATATGATATATATATATTTATTATATATACATACACACATATATACATATATATACATACATACATATATATATATATATACATACACACACACACATATATATATATACACATATGTATGTATATATATATCTATATACATATACATATATATGTATGTATATAAATATTGCCTTCGGTAGTGAGTAGGAAAAATACTGAGTCTTAGACATGATTGCTTTAAAATTTTCTGGATATTTATTTTTTTTTTTTTGTAATTTTCTAATTTAATCTTCATATTTATTTAAACTAAACTGTATTGTTCTCTTTGTTACTGATGTCCCTCTGCAAAAAATATTTTAAGTTATGGTCGCAATCTTTAGAATACAGTTCTAGTGAAATTGGTCTACATTGGTTGAACCTAGGGACAAGTACTAAACTTTTGAATCAGCTGATTGCCGTAGTTTCCTCCCTCATGAGGGTTCTTATTATGGGAGGGCCCTAGAAGAAGTACTTTATTTATATTGCTTGGGTCCTCCCCCTGCTGAGTCGTAAAGACCCGTTCCCTGGAGGGTACGAATGAATATCTCAAACAGATAAGATATCAATAAAGTACTCAGTGTCAGTTTATCCTAGATTGGGGAGGAGATATAAAAACAACCAACAATTTATGTGACTTGCTGATGTATTGTAGTGGAAGTGGAACGTCTACAAACAAGTGTCACTTGAACTTCTTGGTTAAAAACAAAGTAAAGAATGCAAATAATGCTGGCTCTTCCCTAGTTATTTAAAAAAAAAATTTTTTTTCGTGCAGAAGTTATGAAATTTTCTTTTACAAACAATATAGATCCTTAACTTTGTTTTTAACGCTTCATACATAAATCTATTGAAAATATATTCTTAGCCACAGTGTAGCGAATTACCGCCTACAGCTGAGTTTCTCAATCTGTCGGTTGCGACCTCAATTGAGGTCGCCAAAAAGTTTAGCAGTTTTTTTTTTAAATTTATTTAACTTATTAGAATAGTTTTATAATTAACAAATATTTTTTACAGTGTATCTGAAAATAGATAAAGACTACATTGACAAAAAAATTGACAACATTTGGACGTATTTTTTTAATAATAGAAAAATTTATTTTACTTGCTTGACAGGTCTATATTTAAATTTATTCAATTAATTGAATTTATTTTTGTATGGTATTGTTTATTCAAGTTTGTTGCATAATTTTTTGACATTGTTCTACGTTTTAAATATTAAAGTTTAACTGTAGTAGTATAATATTACAGTACAAGTGCAGACAACTGACAATTTCACTCACGAGTTGACTAGTTGAGGCACGGATTTGAGGAATGCTTATGAGTCCCGCAAAATTTTCGTAAATCTTTTGGGGTCCCCACACCAAAACTCTAATCTATAGAGAGTGCTTCTGGGATAGTATTTATAGTATTTTCAGTGTACTTCGAGATTTTATTTTGAAGGCCGAAAACGGTGATTTAGTTCTTGATAATAGTTGCTAAAGTAAGGTGGAAAAGTTTCTACAACGTATTGAATATTTGGTTTGATTTGGAGAGCTACAGCCCACAGTTTTTGCTACACGAGGGGTAATGAGACCGGAATTTTCTGCTTAAAGCCGATTCTGAACGGGTATGAACATCCAATCTACAGTGGGATTCGAATCTACGAACTCCGGTTACAGAAGATCAGAGCTCTAACCTTTCGGCCACGACTTCTTGAATTGAATACAAAAGCAAAATACTTGGTTTGTGTCATTTCTTTGCTACTAATACTTTTTAAAAATTCTTCTTAAAACAATGTAAAATGTTAGATAGTAAATTGCATATTTACGTTAATTGCTCTGTATTTTTTGTTTTAATTTTAAAAATGTAAATGCTTTTGCAGTCCCCCATTAAAAAAAAGTGTTCAAAATGTCTTTTGAGTATCTTCGAATATACTTTATAGGATCATGCTTAACAAGTTGTATTTTTTTAATTAACTAGAATAGCATTTTAACTATAACAATAAATAAAATTAATTATTTCCATTTCCATTATAAGTGAGCTCGAGGGTTAATGTTTTCATTTTTGATTTTGACTGGACAATTATTTCATTTTTTTTTCTATCGGATTTTAATTACTGAACATTCTTTCCGTCTTTATTTAGCTCGCTTAATTTATTTTACATTCTTGCATCTCCTCGCCATTACAGTTAAGAATGTGTGTGATTTATGGGCATTCCTCGTCCATGTTACAAGTTCCCCGAAATTGTGTTTGCATATAGGCATCATTCCGTTCTGCAATTATTTCAGAACTCAGTCGGTCGATTTCCTCCATACATTTACTTCACATTAAAGGATGGCACACTTCCAAGAAGACAAACATAATTCGTTCCTCTCTCTCTCTCTCTATTGTGTACCCGAATTCTAAAGATTGAAATCTGTGGGCCGAAGTTTGGGCGTTAACTAGAAGTTTTCTTTCTTTCGCTGTATTAGGGCGGAGGTTTGGAAGATGGTGGAAAATTGTATCACCAGCTGTGATCGTCAAACAAAAGTTATTGTTGAAAAATGCGACCCCCGAATGTCTTGAGGCGGCTGAAAAATTGCTTTCGAGTGTGAATTATGATTCTCGAAGAAAGCAGATTCTGATTTTAATATTGCAGTGTCCGTGATTGCCTGTAAGACGCGCTGGAAAAGTTCAATTCAATCAAAATTTTTGGGATTCCAACAAAAACAGTTATCGTTATTGCTGTATTTTGTGGTTTTACATTTATTTATTTTGTCATAATATGTGTTCTGCGATGTATTGAAAGTTTAATTATGTCAATTTCGCATAATGAGTGGAGATTATGATTTAAATGTTAGAATATCCGTGATTGCCTGTAGGAAACGTCCAATTCACTCAAAAAGTTTGGTTCCAACAAACACACTCGTTATTAATGAATTTTGTGGGTTTTTATTTCTTTGTTTGCTTAAAAATTTTTTTTGTGTTTTGTAATATATTGAGAGTTAAACTATAAAAATTTTTTCTTGATGAGTGCAAAATATGATTAAAATATTACAACGTACATGATTGCGTGCAGGTGTGTTATGTGATTGCTTGTAAGATGCGACGGAAAAGTTAAATTTAATAAAAACTTTCGGCTCCACCGAAGACTCAAATACTATATGATCTGTGATGTATTGAATGTTTAATATTTATATATATTCTT
>CM063508.1:152122419-152127419 GCA_032207245.1 Pardosa pseudoannulata
TTATTTTAAATAGTCATTTTCATTAGTTCTAAATATTTTATTTCTGTGTTGAAATATTAATTTTAAGAACATATTTTTCAAAATAAATTAAATTAAAATGTGCTAATATATTTTTATGAAGAAAATGTATATATATTAATTTGACGAAAACATTGTTAAAGGACTAAAATTCTAACAAAAATTTAAATCTGGAATAAATATGGAAATACATTTTTAAAAATATTTTTTTCGGCATTTTACAAATAGTTATAATTAAATAATTTCTTACCAGCTATTATTTATAGACTTTTAAAGGAGCGTACTTGAAACAATCTGTTTTTGCAGTGAAAACTGTGTATAACGATATTGTGTAAAATGATAAACCTTTCTATAACCATATTTTCTTGGGTCTCGCGGAATTCTTTATGTACTGAAAACTAAATGACCGAAAGGTTATTGTTTTATAAATAATCTTAGTTCAAATTGTTTAAATAAAAAATATTAGTTCTCCAAATACAATCATAGATATTTAACAAATTACATGAATAGTTTTTGCAGAAACTGATTGTAATGACATCTCATATATAACAATAGTTTTTAAGGTCCCCACTTTAAAGTTGATTCTGGGGCAAAATCCGCTTTTCAAGTTGAGCACGGCTGGAAATTTCGTATTATCCATGCTTATTTTCTAAATTCATGTGTTCGGGATATTGTAAATATATCGTCAATTTTTAAATTAATACATATTGAAAAAGTGGCTGGGGAACTAAATTTATCAGCTATTAAAGAGGCATTACAAATTCAACACAAATCTACTTGAGTAACTGAAGCTTTTGGAAGCTGTTAACAGAATCACTCCCGTAAAGAAAGCTACTTCCCGTCTAATTCCAAAGTTCTTTGTGTGAATCATTGTACTACATGATGAATTTTGTTACTTGAAATATCACTTACAATTAACTAATTATTATTTGCACCAAATTTCAGATGTTAACGGGAGGTCTTAGTTAAATATTTCTCATGTTATCAGTATAATTTTATTACATTTAGACTTTATCAATAAGGTCTTGAAGCAATTAGTTTGAAAATATTTTAATTTTAATTATTATATACTTATCTGTGCTTTATATAACATTTAACGTTTTTGTACCATTATAATTCAATTAATTATGAATTTATGTATTTAATAATAATACGCAATTGACTAGTGTATTTTCTTTGATTTGAAAAGATGAACAGCTATTCAGATACAATACATTTAATTTGTATTAAATATTTTACGTCGTAGCATTATTTTACACATCTGTATGTGTAAAGTGTATAATTCTGTAACTTGATTTAAAAAAAATATTTTTATGAACATTTTATGTTTCCCATTAACCTTTTCATCTGCAAGATCTTTCTTACAGCTAAACAATATATTTTAAGATTTGTGTTTCGTTGAAAAATTCTCTTTACAAACTCAAAATTATGGGTAAATTAGATAGACCAAACCGTAGTTTTAGTTCTTACGAAAATATCAAGAAAACATCAAAATAATTACTGTCTTGTTGTGTTAAAAATGTCGATGTACTAATCGGCGAAAAAGAAATCGAAAATGCCCTTCAGAAGAACAGGATCTTTATCGTATTGTATTAATTTTAATCTTAATTTTTCAACACTAATTATCCGATCTTTTTATTTAGAAATTTATATTCTAAACTCATTAGTATTATAAAAATGTAATCTCTTCTTTGTTTTTTACACTCATTATTTATGAACATTTAGTATTCTATAAATTATTTAATATTGAAAAATTGTATTACCATTTATTAATGGTGCAGCATTATCCGATTCTACTAGAAAATAATTAATAATGCTTTCTGATAAATGATTCTCTAATATTTTTTCTGCTTTATAGTTTAATTTATTTTAATATTAACTAAGGCATTCGAAGACATATGATCCCCATCTGAGGTAAATAATTTATTTATTCCCCAATTTCTACGTAAAAAATTGAAGCTACATTTTTTTTTCTCTTTATGTATTTATAATTTCATTACTTTTGATCTACTTCATCATTAAAATTACTGTTTTTTCTGTGTGTTTTTTTTCTTTACAGTGTGACGGTTAATTGTATGTATATATTTTTTCACCCGGGGAAAAATACGGAGCCACATAATTTTTGTAGTAGAAACTTATTTTCCCATGTCATGATATTTAGCATTCTTCATTTGTTGTTTATGTTTTTTCTTTTCGATTTATCCTGACGATATGCATCCCCCCTCCAGTGGTAAATCACGTGGAATATGTGTCTTTTTTCCTCTTGAATTTCATTTTCTATGATACTTTCTTTTCTTATAACTTTGTTGATGAATAAAATTTGAAATTGGATTTAGTTTGATCTGAACTCTCTTCAGTTTTTATCAAGAGATATCCGATTCAAAATTTAGCTAAGCTATTTTGATTTTTATCTTTAACGGGGTATCATTGGAAAATGTAATATTCAAAATACGACCAGATTTAATTATCTCGCAGAACATATAATTTTCAAAATCCCATATAATTGCATTTCCGTAAAATAATTTAAAAAACTTTTTTTCTGTTGTAATTAATAACAACATTGAAAAAATATAAAGCGCTATGACATTCTGAAAAGCGTAGTTTCATCTGGGACTGTTTTATTTCTTAAGGGTAACGGTTTAGGGTAAGTTATTTATTTACTTTAATCCTATTTATTTTCTTAATGGGCCTTATCGTTTTCTTTTCTGAATTTTGCATTGTCTATGATAAATTGCTGCAGAATTAATTTTTTTTTATTCTGAAGTTTTATAAGCCTTTTTTAAGTGTAATTTAGGAGTATGGATTATTTGAATCTTTGTATCTCAACCCTGAATAGTAGTAAGATAATTTCTTTTCTTTTCGTCGACAATGAACTGTTTTAAAACTGCCCTGCATTCTCGTATTGTTCCTGCAAGAGGCATTAAACAAAATTCGTCTTAATTGCTTTTTTGAACTATTTCCTCGAAAATGTTCCAAAAGAGTGCTGGAGGATAAATAATTGTGTTTTGTGGTAGGTACACGGTTGATGATTCTTTAGAATTACTTGAATGGATTTCAGTAAATTTCAAGTTTTCATTTAAAGGAAATGTTAATGTTGCATTTGAGTTATAGAAATTTGCTTGATATATATGATTGGAATTGTGAATAGCATCGGTTGAAACAAAGGTTGAGTGTGAATATTCCTTTGAGAAAAACCTACGCAGCGGCTTAAACATTGTTCGTGCTCAAAGGTTTTAACTATTGAAGTGAGAGAATCTGGCTAATAAGATCATTGCATTGTTTGTCCGTTGTTCAAAGGAATACAGCAAATGGGTTTACATTTAGTTAAATATTCATGCCAGCTGTTCACAGAAACACATAATCAGTGAGACCACTACAATATTAACACAATCTACCTGGTCAAATGTTCATTTTTGATTCTTTCAACAAAATTGTCAAATTCCAAGTTTCTGGAATATATTGCAATACTTTTTCTATAATATATTCCTTCATATCATTTTTCAATATCTTTCTCTCTTCATTTTTGGATTTTCCTGATAATCATATGTACTTTACCGTTATCTATCGCGAGCGGTCTTCCAATCATTGGAAGATATATGAAATTTTATAGAGTTATCTCAATTTGAAATCTCAAACTTGCCACTAATTTTAAGTTTTCCAACAAAATATCTTTCAATTGTGTTTAGGGAATATGCCATATACTTATGTGCAGTTTGTTTTACATTAGGTACGCTTGTTTTGGTTTTGAGCGCTACAGTCTACTGTTTTTTGCTCACGAGGGGTAATGAGACCGGAACCTACTGCTTACAGCCGATTCCGAATGGCTACGAACATCCATTTCCATGCTAGTAGCGGAATTCGAACCCACGAACTCCGTTACCGAAGAGCAGCGTCTACCATTTGGCTATCGTTCGGCACTTGTTACACATCGCTGACTACTAGTAACCCACTAGGCAAAATAACATCATTCAAAGTCGAGCACTGTCTCTGTACTCGACATTACAAATATTTGCGAGCCGCAGTAGCTCAGTCAGTAAAGGCGGTGATCTCGTAATTGAAAGGTTGCGGGTTCGGGACCAGAGCCGGCCTAAGATCTTCCGTGTTCGTTAAAGCTGACTGGGGCACGTAAAAAAAGTTCGACACAATGTCCTTCAAGTTCTCGATCAATACCTTTGGAGGTGGCAGGTCAAGTTGATGGGTCTTCTGCTAGGTCCCTGCTTCAAAATTACGAAGACCCTCTTGAGCATAAGTCCTACTTTCACCCTTGTGGTGCTCTTTATAAACGAAAGGCGTACCCCTTCGCCTTGAAACGAGTAGCTTCTGGCTCAATCGTGCTTGGTTTCACCAAGTGGCATAAGTCAACAACAACAAATATTTGCTACTGGATTAGTTTGTAATAATAAAATATGCTACAAACTTTAGGTAGTAAACATATAAAAACAACAAGTTCTAATATTTGTCATTTATTATTAGTGGATTATTCAAACACAAATTCAAAAATTTAGCTCTAAATTGGGAATGCAAAGAAAATTGTTGGAAAAAATAAATATTATAAGCGACCTAAGCTGTGCTCTGAACTAGATGAAAAAAATTCTGGGAATGAGGGATGCTAAATTCCGAATTATTCATAATCAGCTGGCAAGGAATGTAACGTTTATTTGATAAGCGGTTATTTGACCGTTATAGGTACAAATAGGTATATATAAAAAGTTGGCAGGTTTAGGGTTAATTCTCAAATGGACTCGTGAACTTTATCTCACTTAGTGTATATATCTACTAAATGGAAATTCGATTATTAATTATATAAGAATTATAGAAAGGTAAGATTAAGAAAGATATAAGAATTTCTAGTTCATCAGTGAAATTTTTATAAGATCTATATGTACTTAATTGTACGATATTCAGATATACGAAGTATACATTTATATGAAAGGTTTAATCGAAACGATGTTCATCAACATAACTAAGTCCCTATGAGGGCA
>CM063508.1:152132419-152137419 GCA_032207245.1 Pardosa pseudoannulata
AAGTTCACTCATCAGAAATTGGAGATAGGTATTCTGCGTTTGGCTTCTCTTATACTCATAATGACTTTTTTTCTCCCGTCAGAGGATTTTTCGAATTCCATCCAAGCTTCGGTAATTTCTTGGGGAAAAGAAAAAAAAGTTCCCAATTTCTTTTGCTAAATTGCTTTTGTAGTGTGTCTATCTGTATTTTATAAATAGGAGTTATAATTAATTTGGACCCTATAACTTTCTGGTTATTGAGGTATGTATTAATATAGATATTCATTCTATTAAAGCTTAGTATTCTATGGATTATATAAATACGTTTCATGAAAAAGCGGCAATATTGGCTTTTTTTTATCTTACTGCAACGATAATCGATATAGAGCTAGGATTTTATTTCGTCAGTATTGCAAGAGCATTTTCCTATGTGGTAGAATTAGTTTGTAGTTATGTCTTCCTTTATATTTTTCCAATTTTTTGTATCTGATATGGTTTAGGGATCACAGAAAATCCATTCTCTTCCTGCCTAAAAATACATTACTTCACGAATCGAAAGAAGCTGTTATTTTATTTTATTTTTTTCTTTGGGTGTGTGTGTATATAATACTGTTATCATTTGTTTTTTCTATTCATTAATTTTTTTTTCGAGGACAAAGTTTTTTTGGGAATGGATCAGCGAAGATTAGGTTGTTATTTATGAAAAACAGTTTAAAAAATTACAACTACTGCTATGTGTTAATTAGATATATGCTGCTGAAAAGAACTGCAAGATTTTCGTCTATTGAATTATTAATTTAAGAATGATTCAAAGTGATTAAAATCTAATTATAAACGATAGTGTGTATTCCCAGTTATGGGATCTTGCCACTGAGGACTACTGATAACATAGAGTGACAGCAAGGGCTTTGACAATTCATCTGTTGTTAATTTTAGATGCGTAATTTAAACTGATTAATAGCACGCATAGAGAGTTGGATCAGCGAAGATTAGGTTGTTATTTATGAAAAACAGTTTAAAAAATTACAAATACTGCTATGTGTTTATTAGATATATACTACTAAAAAGAACTGCAAGACTTTCGTCTATTGAATTATTAATCTAAGAATGATTCAAAAAGATTAAAATGTAATTATAAACGATAGTGTGTGTTCCCAGTTATGGGATCTTGTCACTGAGGGCTACTGATAACATTGATAGAGTGACAGCAAAGGCAATGCATCTGTTGTTAATTTTACATGCTTAGTTTAGACTGATTAATAGCACGCTCAGAGATTTGGATCAGCGAAGATTAGGTTGTTATTTATGAAAAACAGTTTAAAAAATTACAGATACTGCTATGTACTAATTAGATATATACTACTAAAAAGAACTGCAAGACTTTCGTCTATTGAATTGTTAATATAAGAATGATTCAAAATGATTAAAATCTAATTTAAAACGATAGTGTGTGTTCCCAGTTATGGGATCTTGCCACTGAGGACTACTGATAACACATATTAAGTGACAGCAAGGGTTTTAGCAATGCGTCTGTTGTTCATTTTAGATGCGTGATTTAGATTGATTAATAGCACGCAGAGAGAGTTTTTTTTCCTGACAGTCCAGAAAATATAAACTAAAAGATTTGATGACAATTTTTTTTCACGCTTCAATACATAGATAAAACCACAAGCGTCTAGGTTAGTTAAAAGAATTATGAAATGCTTTGGCTAACATGTAAATATTTTTTTCGGTTAAGAGATAAATAATAAAATTAGAGTTTATTAATTGTTCACACTAATTTCTTCATTATTACTCTTTCAAGTCAGAGAAGGAGGGTGAAATCTATATATACCTACATGCGATAAATGTAGTTTTCCGTTTGAATCTGTGTATAGTAAGATCTTTATTGATGTGTGTAGGCAGTAAAATTTATTTTTATTCTTTGAAAAGAAGTGTCATGTATGGGACAATCGAATAGAAATACAATTTCTGAGCACTGCGTATTTTTCCATAAGATTTTTTCCCTCACTTTTGATATTATTTAGTCAATTATGACACAGTTTTGTGAGCTTAAGGTATGCCACCTTTATTCAAAACGACTATCAGTCCAATATATCAGTAGCGATTTCGTATTGTTATAAGGCTGGCCCTTAAATCTTTAGAAACGTTTGATGGTTTGAGACAAATAAATAAAGCACATTTTATCATATTTTAAATTGCTAACCAATATCGGTTATTTCTTTGTATCTGCCGAGTGCTGCAGTGGTATCATTCTCAGCATCTAAACTCTTCAACAATTTCCAGCGAAATATCTTTTCTCCAGAACTTGCTTCCCTTGAATAGTCTTGAGGAAAAAAAACCGTTCCTTTTACAGCCTAAAATTCCAGTGCTTTAATAAATTCCTACTTGAGCATTGTTATTTTTCAAAAAGAAATCCCATATTGCTTTTCTCGGGCTAGATTACTTTTCCAATAGAGAGCGTGCTTCATGAGAAAGTGCAAGAAAACTGTTAGTCGTTAACATGGGAGAAATATGAATTTTAGCCATTTCTGACCAATTTCAACTTTTTTTTTTCAGATTTTAAAACAAAATTATACATCATTATTTAAAATATTTTCCTAACACCAGAAGAGTTTGAAGCAGTTTAGCCCTTTTTTCACCTGTGATAATTTGTGAAATTCTACTAATCTATTTTATATATGTCTTGAAAACTTAAAATATTAGTTTATTTTATTAGACATACTTTTATCTTAGACATGATTTTGTAAAATTTGCTGGTGTACTTCATAAATTTTGTTATCGTGCAAAAAATTATATTCCTTTTATTAGATAGGAAATTATACAATTAGAATTGCAACGAAACTTCAGTCGTTGAATTGGAAATCAAATACAAATGACAATTCTTAACTCGATTCTTATTTAGTTCTTTTTTTATATATGTAGTGATTAGTTTCAATATTGAACAATTAATTATAATGAGTCGTTTAAGTATTGTAAATTAAAAATGAACTACGTAAACTAAATTAATAATTGAAATATATATTTAAATCTCCGAATAAAAACTTCTATAGGATTAAAAGTGAACTTAAGTTTAAATATTATTGCTTTGAAGTAAATCCAAAGATACAATGAAGAAATACATGTGTTGTTCGCTGCAATTATAGACCCCAGAGTTAAAATGGGATAACTTATAATATGGTAGTTTAGAAATAAAAACATTTATATTTTCATGAAACATTTATTATAGTGGAGTACAGAAGTTTGGAGTTTCAAACCCTTCCTATAGATCAAGAAACTGAAAAAAGTCTATAAATTTTTAATTTTGAACATAAAGATAATATTTCAGCTTACGGACTTGAATTATATTTAACCTATTATATATTTAAAATTTGTATTATAATATGCACTTTTATTACTGTATAATTTACTACATAGCAGGTGCATTGCATACTGAAATTTATTGCAACGCTTTGGTCTAATATCCCAATTAAATGTCTTTTAGCGGCAGCACAACTCCAAATTAGCTCTAAAGACTTTTCAATACTGTTTTGGCGTCGCCACGTGGCGATAAATTAAAAATGAAACCCTGCGGAACATTGTCCATATAACTACAGTAGAACCTCGATTAACCGAAACTCTCCGTTAACCGAAGTCGGGTTCTTTTTAAATTTTTTAACTACATTTTCTACTATCATCCAAAATTTTCTCTTTACAAACATGCATTTTTAAAGTTTTCTTTTTTCCCACATTCCTTTTGTATGCAAGCCGTCCTTTCCAAACTACGACTGCAGATAAATATTTTGGAATTCCTTTTTTTAGAATTCCTTTTCGCGAGCACATTTCTAGGTATGAGTTTACTCTTCATCACTTTCAAACATCCCTGTTCTAAATAAAAACCACAACCCATTTCGAAATTTGGAAGGTCAAACTGCCAAATCCTGGAACAGTCGAGTCGAACGATAGCTGAATGGTTAGGGCGCTGACCTTCGGAACCGAAGTTCGTGGGATCGAGTCCCACTGGGGCATGGATGTTCGTAGCCGTTCAGAATCGACTTTAAGCAGTAGGTCCCGGTCTCATTAGCCCTCATGTTGCAAAAGCTTAATCGTAGTGTTCCAAACCAATCAACCCAGAACAGTCGAATTGAATAGAACTGACCACTGACGATACTAGATGTTAAACTATGTGATTATGGATTAATTCTAGATTGTCCGAAAATTTCGATTATCAGAAGTAGGTTCAGTCCCAATTACTTCGGATAATCGAGGTTCTACTGTATATTGAAATAGCGTACAATCGTTCTGTGGTTACCTCTGCTCTCGTAATTGGCATTCCTCTTTCATACTGCAATGTGTGTAAGATAACTTGTATTTCGTTTTGGAGTGCTACGGTCTACTTTTTGCAACACGAAGGCTAATGAGAGCAGGACCTACAGCTTAAAGCCGATTCCGAACCGCTAGGAACATCTATGCCACTGTGGGATTCGAACACATGAACTCCGGTACCGAAGGCCAGCACCCTAACCAATCGGCCATCTTTCGGCGTAAGATAACTTGTAACTATTCTTCTTATTAAATTGTTAAATTAGCTTTACTGGCATTTAACTTAATATATATCTCTTAATTTATTATTTTCCTGAATTTTGCGGGACGTTCAAACTAGCGTACTTCAGTCTGTCCGCCACTGATTTACTATTATAATATGTTTCAAATTAGAAAACTTATTGCTAAATATTTTTTTACGTACACTCCTTAAAAATGTCCGTATACAAAAAAAAAGTAATAAAATCAACAATTATTGCAGTTATAAAACAAGAACAGTTTTATGTGGGTTATCATTTTTTACCCTAGAGGTGTTTAATTCGTTACGTATTGCGTATAAATCTTTACAATTCGTCCACCGAACACAGGCTGCTATTTCTTCCATGCATTATTTAGTTTAACCTTGTAACCTGCAGTTTATTCAGTTTAAGTGTTTGATGGAGACTGCATTTCCGCAGGGTGACCCGTACACTGCTGTCGTGATTGATCACTTTAGTTTA
>CM063508.1:152142419-152247419 GCA_032207245.1 Pardosa pseudoannulata
TCGTGTGAATCAAAGCACATATCTGATTTTTAGTATTTCTTTAAAAATTGATATCTGGGGCTATGACGTTTTTCAGCATTTTTTTCATCAAATGTCTTAAAATTAACGGACATGCATTCATATGGGTTTTAAATGTGCAAATATTTACTAACCACTAACGATGATATTTACTGTTCGTGTGAATCAAAGCACATGTCTGATTTTTAGTATTTTTAAAACTGCTCTTTAAAAAGTGACATCTTGGGTTATGACGTTTTTCAGCATTTTTTTCATCGAATGTCTTAAAATTAACGGACATGCATTCATATGGGTTTTAAATGTGCAAATATTTACTAACAACTAACGATGATATTTACTGTTCGTGTGAATCAAAGCACATATCTGATTTTTAGTGTTTTTAAAAACTTCTCTTTAAAAAGTGATATCTGGGGCTATGACGTTTTTAAGCATTTTTTTCATCGAATGTCTTAAAATTAAGGGACATGCATTCATATGGGTTTTAAATGTGCAAATATTTACTAACAACTAACGATGATATTTACTGTTCGTGTGAATCAAAGCATATATCTGATTTTTAGTATTTTTAAAACTTCTCTCTAAAAAGTGATATCTGGGGCTATGACGTTTTTAAGCATTTATTTCATCGAATGTCTTAAAATTAACGGACATGCATTCATATGGGTTTTAAATGTGCAAATATTTACTAACAACTAACGATGATATTTACTGTTCGTGTGAATCAAAGCACATATCTGATTTTTAGTGTTTTTAAAAACTTCTCTTTAAAAAGTGATATCTGGGGCTATGACGTTTTTTAAGCATTTATTTCATCGAATGTCTTAAAATTAACGGACATGCATTCATATGGGTTTTAAATGTGCAAATATTTTCTAACAACTAACGATGATATTTACTGTTCGTGTGAATCAAAGCACATATCTGATTTTTAGTATTTTTAGAACGTCTCTTTGAAAAGTGATATCTGAGGCTATGACGTTTTTAAGCATTTTTTTCATCGAATGTCTTAAAATTAATGGACTTGCATTCATATGAGTTTTAAATGTGCAAATATTTACTAACAACTAACGACGAGCCAAGCAATGTCCAAATAGGTAGTACGCTGCTCTTCTATATGAGAGTTCGTGGATTCGAATACGACTGCTGGTATGAATGTTCGTAGCCGTTCGGATCGGCTCTAAGCAATCTCATTAACGTCGTGTCGTGTCGTACCACGTCAGATTAAAGTAAAAAAGAAATGTTCTTAAATAAATTTATTACATTCTAAAGAAATCCAATAAAAAAATAATATAAAGTTATAAAAATACAACTTTACCACAATACAATTAACTTCAAAATGTCGCAGTCTGTATTATTAATTATTAATTAACACGTTGACTACCTGACGCATGTTCGATGGTTTGCTCAAGGCGCCGAAGTGAAATTTTTATTATACGATGCATATTATGCTGAAATATTATTTGTAGCACATAAATGAGTTATAAAATTAATGAGTTATATGTTTGAAAGCGCGTATGGAATGTCGTTAAGCCGTCGTTGAACTGGTGTTTCAAAGGCTGCATCTTGCAGGTACCGGTAGTCTTCGTATGGTGGCCATGTATTCCGTTCGTGACTACTGCGACATGTACCTGATGTACGGCCGATATAATGGAAATGCATTACGAATTGTTAGGAAGTATGCCCGTGCATATTATGATGTTGATATGCTCAATAAAGTGTTTTTTCTAGCACAGGAAGTGACGTCATACTTTGTGTTTCGTATTTTTCTCGTAAACTATGGATCGTACAGGAACGCTTCTTTGGGCAGTTTTTATATACTCCCAACGAGGAATCTAGCTGTGCAGAGTTTATGCGGTCATTTTGGGACACCCTGTGTATTGAAAACCAAATAATGAAAATGCTTTTTAAAACATTTGTAAATTTAAATTACACTATAGAGACATTTCTAAGTTAGAAGTTTGGCTCTTGTAAAAACTGAATGAAAAATATATTTAGCATTAAATTCGACGATATATCACAATGTAAAATAAGCTTTATTTTTTTTTTTCACAAATTTTAACCATGAAAATGTTTTGTTTGGAATTGAGAATATAGTGTTCAATTTGGACAACAAAGCTGAAAATATTTCAAACTCTTAAAATGTGTCTGGTTTTATCCAGCTCAACAACTAATAAATTCCATTTATATTACCGATAGCATTCAGAAGGGATTCTTCATTCCATATCTTCGTATTCGAACCTTCCCACTAAACCTGCTCACGTAAATCTGGTCAAATTCCATTTCTATAATCCAACTTTATTTCGGTATTTTTTCCCCGAGAAAATTCTTTGGATTATTTGAATGGCTCTTCACTATTATAATAAATTGTCTGGAAAACTTTTTCTTCCAGTTCTTATTTCGGGAAAGCAAATTTCATTTTCCTCATTCAGTTTTCCATACGGTTGGTTTTTCTGAGCCGTTTTTAATTTATTTTTAGCGAGAGAGAGAAAGGGGGATGCACGTGGGGAGATTTCCAGTTGTAATATTTATTCAGTGATTCGTTATTCTTTATTTCTAAAAATATCACTCTTATCTTTCATTACATGTCATATTCATTAATGTGCAGCAATCTGTACATGTAGCAACAGACTTTGGTGGAGTTTTAATCACACCAGAGGGCGGTAGACTTTCGAAAGTGTAGAGCAAATTTTTCAATGAAAAAAAAACATAACAAAAATACTAGAGCACCATTTATTTATGTACAATAAAACGTCCCAAATTCGGAATGGTCGAGACCTAAGTATTTATGCCTATACACGATATCGATATAACACATAAAGGCAATAGTCTGATGAGCCGCATGTGGCTCGCGATATGAGTACCTTTGTCCTGTGTCATGCAGTACCAGGGGAAATAATATTTTTATATATAAAAATTCTTTCGTCCGTGTGTTTGTAATGGAACTCTTCCTAAACTGCTGGAATGATATAAAAAGTCCCAAATTCGGAATGGTCGAGACCTAGGTATTCAGCATTTTCGGATCCTTTCAAAATGTTCCTTATATGATAAAAAAAAAAGTTTAACTAATTTCATCTTTCTTAGATTTTGAGAGAGACGAGCTTATTATCTAACGAAATAACACAACGATGTCTGATAGCCATTTATGTCTTTACACGATATCGATATAACATCGTCCGTGTGTTGTAATGGAACTCTTCCTAAACAACTAGACTTATGTAAAAAGTCCCAAATTCGGAATAGTCGAGACCTAGGTATTCTGGATTTTCGGATCCTTTCAAATTGTTCCTTATATAGTAAAAAAGTTGAATCAATTTCATCTCCCTTAGACTCTTTTTTTTTTTTTTTTTTTTTTGAGAGAGAGAGAGAGAGAGAGACGAGCTTAATTTTTAACGAAATAACACAACGATGTCTGAGAGCCATTTATGTCTATACACGATATCGATATAACACATAAAACCAATAGTCCGATGAGCCGCATGTGGCTAGCGATCTGACTACCCTTGTCCTGTGTCATGCAGTACCAGGGGAAATAATATTTTTTATATATAAAATTCTTCTGCTCGTGTGTTTGCAGCTGAATTCTTCCTAAACGGCTGGACTGATATAAAAAGTCCCAAATTCGAATGGTCGAGACCTAAGGATTCTGGATTTTCAGATCCTTTCAAAATGTTCTTATATTATATAAAAAAAAAAAAAAAAAAAAAAAAAAAAAATTAAAAAAAAAAAAAGTTGAATCAATTTCAACTTTCTTAGACTTTTTTGAGAGAGATGGGCTCAATTTTTAATGAAATAACACAACGATGTCTGAGAGTCATTTATGTCTATACACGATATCGATATAACACATAAAGGCAATAGTCTGATGAGCCGGATGTGGCTCGCGATCTGCTAACTCTTGCCCAATGTCATGCAGTACCAGGGGGAATAATATCTTCATATAAAAAATTCTTCTGTTCGTGTGTTTGTAATAGAACTCTTCGTAAACGGCTGGACTTATATAAAAAGTCCCAAATTCGGAATGGTCGAGACCTAGGTATACTGGATTTTCGGATCCTTTCAAAATGTTCCTTATATGATAAAAAAAAAAGTTGAACTAATTTCATCTTTCTTTATTTATTTTTTTTTTGAGAGAGACGAGCTTATTTTCTAACGAAATAACACAACGATGTCTGAGAGCCATTTATGTCTATACACGATATCAATATAACACATAAAAGCAATAGTCTGATGAGCCGCACGTGGCTCTAGATCTGACTACCCTTGTCCTGTGTCATGCAGTACCAGGGGAAATAATAATTTTTATATATAAAATTCTTCTGCTCGTGTGTTTGTAGCTGAACTCTTCCTAAACGGCTGGACTGATATAAAAAGTCCCAAATTCGGAATGGTCGAGACCTAGGGATTCTGGAATTTCTGATCCTTTCAAAATGTTTCTTATATAATAAAAAAGTTGAATCAATTTCCTCTTTCTTAGACTTTTTTGAGAGAGATGGGCTTAATTTTTAATGAAATAACACAACGATGTCAGAGAGCCATTTATGTCTGTACACGATATCGATATAACACATAAAGGCAATAGTCTCATGAGCCGCATGTGGCTCGCGATCTGAGTACCCTTGCCCTATGTCATGCAGTACCAAAGGGAATAATATTTTTATAAGTGAAATTTGCAAAGAGTAATATTTTTAAATGACTCTTTATTAAATTGGTAATTAAATCGTGGGTGTGCAAACTATGGCTTTCGATACAGCAATGGCCTTGATGAAGGTTTGTTCAGTCGGTTGGAAATTATACATGAATATGATATTTATATATGTACATATAATTTATTAATAATTACATACATTTCAAGTTCATTGCTGTATTGCTGATAAGTTTTAACTTTGCATTCATTTTATACATAATGGTGTTGTCATTTCGAATTGGAAAACATAAACAAATGTCAGGACTAGTAGAATCCAATCCCCATGAACTAAAAGAATCCAGTATAGATGAATTAATGTTCACATTTGAGAGAACGTTCGTTTTAAACTTCTCATTGTTCCTTTCTCTTTCGATACATGTTTTAATATTACATAGTTCATATGGACAGATAGCACCAATTTAAACAATGGTAAATAATAGTAAAAATAAAAATCTTATAATGCGTCATTACAAGGTAGAATAAGAAGAGAGGTCACATTCTCTACTAAAGAAAATATGGAAAAATTTCAGTGCTGGGGTCGGAAGGTTCTATAATGTTTTAAATACTTACCTGCTATTTTTTCTATTGAGTTTTTCTTCTGTCCAATCTCTGAATAAGGTTATATAAAACTCATGTATAGATTTTAGCTTGATCCTCTCAACGCTTATCTGCGTTTAGAAATAAGGCTTTAAAAATGATTTTTTTCAATTGTTGTTTAACCCAATTCATAACAGGCAACTTTTCGTTTGCATTAATAATTTATTTGCATGTAAAATATTATTTTTTTTCCGATAATTCTTAAATTGTAGCCTAGAGAAATGTAGTACCGTGTATGTTTGCTTCATATTTTTCTTCAGGCATTAATTCCGGATTAAATTAAATATCTCGGCAAAAATCTATGATGATCATTGAATTCCTATTCAAAATTATTGAATTGTGGGTATCGTTCGATAAAGTTTGTTCGAAATGTGAAAATGGATCGTTCTTTTTTACTTTGAAAAGTAATTTTTTTTATACAAACACGTAAGTGTGTGATCATTAGTTACAAAATTTTATGCCTCCCTAAATTAAAGAATAAGTTTCGGCACTATTCCAATAACCTACAAAAATATGAAGTGGAGAAATAATGATTAAAATGGTTTCAGATATGTTCAAGGAATCATCATTTTGTTTCATGTTTATAAACTCATGTTTTGTGAATAATAATAATGAAAAAGTTGGAGTTCTTGTTCATAAATTACTGCTTCCGAATTATACTTTATTTTTTTTCTGTTTGCTTGTTTTTCGTGTTCAAATAATTTTCGGCAGCTATGCGTTTTAATTATGAGTTGCCACTACTAATCATGAAATGTTTACGTTTACGATGTAAAAATTATGTTTTTGTGCTGCTTGTTTCTTGTTTATTTAGGTTTGTTTGTTGTTCCTATCATCTGCACAACTTCCGCTTCACGAGTTTTTTTGGGGCAAATGTAGCGGTACAACAATGTTTTTTGTCACTTTTCTGTCATTTGCTTGAAAGTTCTTTCGATGAATTATTCTTTTTTTAATACTAATTGGAATAAAAATCTGATTAAAATAACTAGAATAAAATAATGCTATTGTTATAAGGCTCATAATTGCAAAGTCTCATACTAGTTATTTATGGACAACCGCTTTTATCTATGAAAATTTGACCCATTATTTCTTTATTTTTAAACAGGGTTTGTAAGGTTGTTAGATTTATGACATGTGACGGTTTTTATCCGATTTTAAGCATGGTTTGAACAACTTATAAAATCAATGCTATTGAAAAAAAATTAGCCATTCACTGATATATAATAGTAATACTAGTTATTTATGGACAACCGCTTTTATCTATGAAAATTTGACCCATTATTTCTTTATTTTTAAACAGGGTTTGTAAGGTTGTTAGATTTATGACATGTGACGGTTTTCATCCGATTTTAAGCATGGTTTGAACAACTTATAAAATCAATGCTATTGAAAAAAAAATTAGCCATTCACTGATATATAATAGTATATTAGCTATTGTTAATTAGTTAAGTATTTAAACATTTTGCAGGGTACTCTTTTACAATGATCAATTTACTATTTAATTAATAAATTATTTTATCAATAATTAACCACAATTTATTACTTATTTACTATAGACTAACCAGTATGTTTGATTAAGTATATTTATCATAATATTATAGTCTAAAATATGATTGATATTAAATTTTTAAAATTTTCATGTTGATGTATAATATCTTTGATTTTTAATAATTAAAAAGCATGAAAATATAATATGTTAAAAATATTTCATATTCATTATTTCGTTGTACTATTTTAGTAATCCTGTAACCTGGTGGAAAGTCAAGATTTAATCTTGTACTAAAAAGTTTTTTCTCCACCCTGATTATTCTTTTATACACAAATCCCCTATATAATAAAAGCCTAAGTTACCTGTCCGTCTGTACTTGAATTTGTGAAGCGGTTGGACCTGGAATAGATAGGAGCATCCATATTGGATTCTTTATGAGTTAGGTTTCGCAAAATTCTAATCGAGTTCGAAATCACCCCTTCCCCCCCTTTTCGAGCGTTTCATGCCATTATTTCAAGCTTAATTGTCCCCTGTTAAGAGCAGGAGATTAAATTTATCATCACGTCATTCCTTTAACCATCTCATTTAATCATTTCTTGTTTTCAATTATTTAAATATCGCCTGCATTATTTTCATACGTTTTATCACTGAACTTTGATATTACGTCAATAATTTTCTTTTATATTTGTCTTAAATTACAGATTAGGTACATATGTGAGAATTTTAAATTGAATCATCGGTTATTTTTTGTTGCAATGAAAATTATCACTGGTATTAACAACAAAGTCTAGGAGTGTATTACACGGACTAATATATATCTAGCGTTTAAGTTACATATCTTTGAAGATTAAGAAGTTTGTTCGTTTGTGTGTTTGTCTTTTACACATAACCACACGGTTTGCGATCGATTCGCTAAATTTTGCACATTATTCATATATACCGCGAAATTAAAACCTCTATCCCATATGACAAGATAAATTAAAGTTGGAAACTAACATACGGTCAGTAAAGATAAACAAATTATTGAGAGTGTACCAGATAATTTTCAGCCAAAAAACAAAACATATTTTTACCGGCCTCATAGGGTAGAAAATTAAAAATTTTATTGATCCTGTCATGTGACCGGCTAAATGCTAGTACAATTAAATTATTCTTGCCACGTATAAAGTCGAACGCCTGGCTTACAAAATTGAAATTAATTTAATTACTTTTAACTGTACTCAGAGATTTACTATTAATTGTATTTTGTATTTAAAATCAAAATAATACTTACTGATACAATTAAAAGTAACCAATTACTTTTAATTTTATTCTATGTTCAAAATAACATACCGATGATTTTACGTTTTTGGCGGTTTCATTCGGTTTAAACACGAATTAAACAAATGTTACGTCATAAACTGAACCTTGTTTTTAAGGGTTATAAGACGTGTTAATAATAAATACATTATACTTTTTTAATATGCTTTAACATTAAAAAAATTTCTCTAATAAAAACTATGCGCTTATGAAACTAAAATTTATTTGATTATTATGGATTTGGTTTGGTTTGGTTTGGAGTGCTACTGTCTACTTTTTGCAACACGAGGGCTAATGAGACCGGGACCTACAGCTTAAAGCCGATTCCGAACGGCTACGAACATCCATGCCACTATGGGATACGAACCCACGAACTCTGGTACCGAAGGCCAACACCCTAACCAATCGGCCATTGCTCGGCTTGATTGTTATGGAAAAAATCAATTTCAGGAAATGAATAATTGGACATTTAACATGAAAACGAAGGAATTTAGTTACGATGTGTTTAATTGAGTTTTATAAACTGTATTTTATTGGATCAAAAGTATTGTCCTTTTTTTTCCTTAACTAAAACATATTTAGTTTTCTGCCATCTTACTCTTTGAGAACTGTATTTTCTGTTAAGTTTACTCTTTGTGTTTATTTTTTATCTCCAATGTTTTTGAAAGAATTTCTTCTCTCTTCTTTTGCAGAATGAGGATTCTTTAATGAAACAGATGAACATGCGTCGTGAATCTGAATATTCGAAGACAAGGAAATAAGGTAAGCTGTTCGAATTCTCTAAGATCTCAAGTTCTTGTTTACTCATTGCTTGCCGAATTTCCCTGGATGTTATTCCGTATAAATAGATTTCTTATGTAAATTCATGGAAATTGCTTTACTATAAAAGAAAGATTCTTTCATTGAAACAATATTCAAATTTTGCAGCTTAGCTTATTTATTTAGCTTGCGTTTGAATTAAATCGAGTCTTCGTAACTTGTTGCATGAAATAACATTTTCTAAAGAACATTTGTAATACTTCTTTACGGAGGAATCTTCCAATTAAAAGTTCTGTTATATAGATATAACTGCAATCTGGTAACAAATCTTCATTGCTGTGAATTAAATACGAGTTATATCACCGATATTTATCTTATAGCATGTGGTTTGAACATAAAAAGATTCGATAAGAGTTTCATGCTTCGGGAACTCGGCACTGACTCATTAACAGTTGTTGGACTCGGAGTTGATGGCAGGGTTCAATAAAACAGATTTAATTTATGGTATGCATTTAGTTAAACATAGCACTTTAAAGGCCTTATTACGCGTTTAATAAATTATTATATATAATAAATATAATTATTATATATAATAAATTATTATATGTGTTCCATTATGGAATTCTTTGTAAATATATCTTTAGATAGTAGTTGAGTTTTTGTGTTCATTCTTTTTATTTGACTCTTGTTTCTTTGATTAATTTTGTATTTTAAAAAATGTTAAGAATTATATACAATTTCAGTTATTTGTATTAGTTTTTTGTTATATTTGATATGTATATTTGACTTGTTTGTTATTTGTTGCTTAAAATTGTGATATATTATCAAATTGTATCTTCAATGTTCCTTGTGTTGTTTGGAATTTTGTGTTAAACTAATTTGTAAAAATTAAAATAAGGAAAAAAAGAAAAATAGATAAAAAGATAAAGGGAAAAAATATAAAGGATTAAGTTTATTGGAATACAGGAAAGGAAAATTTATGTTTGCGGTTTCGCTCTCTGGTTAGGTATCTATTGAATTTGATTGTTTTTGTCTGGTTTCGCTTTGTCTGGCTCAGGATTGCTATCTTGACGACTAGGAATCATTTCCCGTATGGCTTTTGCTGGGTCGGGTGACCCAACAAATGTAAATTTGGCACATGTAAACGGGCCTTTAAGCCCCGTTTACATGTGCCAAAAGCAGCGTAGAATGCAGGGTAGATAGCGAACTGTACTCCCCTTTCAAGAATTATCCCTAGCTAGGGAAAAATTGAGGGGTAGAAAGAACCCACCTTTCTACCCGGGTAATAGCAGAGTTTACTCTCCTTTCCCATCATCCTTTGCGCTTACGGGTGATTGCCGTCCCGTATGATGACGTGACTTCTAGCGACGATCCCGGCGAAATGGAGGGTAGAAATAATTGACCATGTAAACAGGTTTCTCCAACCCTCCAAGTAAAATCCCTTTACCCGGGTAAAAAGAAGGGTATATGACTGGCACATGTAAACGGGGCTGAAGTAACATTACACGTCTAAGGAAAACTGTTGAAAGAAAGTTACGGATTCAGTTCATAATTAATTTTCCCTATAGGGATTGCGCGTGTAGGAATTGTAAAATAACTGTACAAAAATATTTTCTCATAAATAGTTAAATTAATTTCTTTGGCAAACAATACGTATAAAAAATGAAGTTGTTTCAGAATTTGTTTCAAAAGTATGTAAGAATTAATGGTAGAAAATCCGCTTGAATAAGGTGGATCTCCCTGCATCATTTTTTTTTTTTAACAAAACACCATGTTTTCCTGAAAATTATACCTAATGAAAAAATAAGCAATAGTTAAAATGCACACTTCCATAAATCTGTTTCATTAAGAATTTTTGGGTTGACGTTTTTCTTGAAATAAGAATAAGAGGAAATAAAATCTTCTGATACCTCCTTGTATAATGCATACAGACATATATTTTGTATTTGTTTTACGAAGCTGTCCCTTTTATTCTTAAAATAGTGAGATATTAAGAAGTAGTTGCAAAGTTTAATTTTAATGTATTCTTTAATTTCGTTTTCCACCACTGTCTTGAAATTTTGTTTCGGTTTAGCATAGGTTTATTTAAATAGCTCTGCCATTTCAAATATCTTTTTATTTTCAGTTTTCCCCTTTTAATTCTAAATATTTCTGCGCTTGTGACATGGCACAACTAATTAATTTCCCTTGGAACTCTTCTTTCATTATGTGATACAAGAAAATCAAATTTTATAATATCAATTTCATCACATGTCCCCTTCTTTTTTTGTTCCTAATTTGAGACAGCTGTCAAAAGAAAAATAATTTAAGAAACTTGATCGTATTTAACATGATTTATGAATTCAACGCTGTATATTTTCCTTCTCTTTTCTCAATAAATATCCGTAAGTTTAATCACATAGCCTAAATATTAGTTTTATCAACTAGGTTTCTGCTATAAATTTAATAAGCTGTCAACTTATGTAAAAGGTGTTTTCAGTTTGTAGCTTCTTCCGATTTTTCTATAGCAATTTCCGCTTCGCTTCTAAATATAGAAAATAAATTTTTCCAATTGCTGAAACTCTTCGTTTTACTAAGTATTTCTTTGGTGTAATTATTTTCTGCAATCGTAATACAAAATATTTAGTTTAATCATGTCTTGTAGGTTTGTTATTCATCTGCTGCTATTTCACCGAATTCTATTTATAGCAGATTCGGTCATTGATAATTAATTTATGTATAATATAGATATGCGTTGATATTTTCATTACCTTTTTACAGATTTACTCATTTTTTGTTTTATTTAGCCGTTTTCAATGTATTGAAACGCATAATATTTAGAAATTTTAAATTAGTTTTCGTGTGAACATTAATATTTGATTTATTTTCATTATTGAACTTTAAACTTCGCTGGATTGAAAAATTCATAATTTTAAAAAGCTTATTTTCACTGATAATCAGTAATGAATATATATTAACGGTGATATCTCTTGCCAAGTTTAACTGAGATAAACTGAGATTTTTTTTCACAGTATCAAATAATGCCTGAACCAAGATTTTATGAAACACACACACACATATATATATATATATATATATATATATATATATATATATATATAATGCATGTACATATATGTAACATAGCGTGGCCTGCTATGCTTCGAGGATGCAACAGAGTCGAAGGGATGTAGTCGTCACCGAAAAAGAATACGATTTTTCAGGAGAAGTTTTGTAGCATCTTTATTAAGCAACGTACAGAGCAAAAATCCAACAAAGGATGGTCGCACAGCCTTATATAACCTTGGGGACGCTACCCGTGTGAGAAAGGAATTTGTTAACTCAGCAAATTAGAAGTGCTCTTAAGTATCAAAATAGGTTGGCGAGTTAAGCTCGCCAACAGGAAGGAAACAAAAGAGTTTAACGCCGAAAGGCCACTAAAAAGATGATGAAATTGATGATTTGGTGTTTTTTTTAGTAATTTTAGTTTAGGATTAAAGTATTAAATTTTTATATATATATACATACATACATATACATACATATACATATACATTCAAGATGAGGCTTTTGGCCTCATCTCAAAATGGAGTTCTATGCGGTATTGCCTTCCTGCAGTCGTAGAATCTTGTGACAAGAATGACAACGAAATGAAGACACTCGAAAATTAAACTATCGTAGTGTATTGATCTTGCCAACTCAACTGTCTAGCATATGAACTTTACCGAAACTCAAAACTGTTTTCAAATACTATACATCTGCTTTTATAGCTATTTGTACAAACTAGTCAGCGGTTTGCTAGAAGTCACGAGGATGACTTAACTTGCGCGTTAGAACTCTATTTTTCGATATGCAATCGAAAGGTTACTACTGGGGAACGTTCAAGAACATTCTCTAGAGTTCGTTGAAAAGAATTACCGGAGAAGCAAAATCTGAACCGAAAGTGATAAAAATATCGTTACATTCATAAATATGTTTGTATTTATGTTATATGAATGCATACAGGCATATGCTCAATTGTGTGTGAATAAGGGCTAATTAAAAATTATCCTTTCGAAGGCATTATAGTCCGGATTTGGTTTGTCAGTCCCGTAAAATGACTTCAAGTACTGAGGCTATCATCATCCCTATGGTTCAACAAGTTTAATGATCCATCCCCTTTGGGAAAACTCATTCTGCTGCATGATGATGTACCAAACTGTTTGCTAGAATTTTAGTCCCAACAGAAACAATCGACCATTCAAGGATTTTTTAAACTAGCCTAATGCATGAAAATCGTATGGGAATAGATAAGACTATAAAGCGGATGCTCGAGTGTCATAGAGTGAGTGTAATTTCTGCTTCAGGTCATTCGCAGTATGTGGACATGCGTTATCACGAAACAGTAGCTGGCTGATTGTGAGGAGTTTTCACCGTGTATGCTTATATATAATGATATATTAACTAAATTCTCTAATTTTAATTATAATTATGTTCTAAAATAATTTTTAGGAGATTTTATACTTAAAAAGACAATTGATTCTCCTAGCATCTTGGAATTTTTATTTAATCTGTATGATTGACTACCAAAATGTTCCAGAGTCTTTCAAATATAATTTTTGTGATGTAGCAGACCAACTCGAAATTTGCTGTTAATAAAACCTCTGTCCTTTAATCTCAGATTTTTTGTCTCCTCCCATATTCCGACAAATTGAACAGATAATGTAACAGAAACCTTAAGTTTATTTTCAAACATATGCACACACATAAATTAATATTTAAAACATTATGGAAGTTTTCTAGGTCCAAAAGTAGAAATTTATGAAGGAAAATATTTTAACATCACTTTCAAACCAACATTCTTAAAATCACTTCGAATGTGATTCATTTTTGCGCTTTATGAACAGCCACGAAAGGTTTCCAATTTTCTTTTTTCCCCTTCAGATGTAACCTAGCATTGTTTCTCGTATTGTCTTTGACCTTTATTGTTAAATCGAAATGCTCTCAAACACAATGGCCTTTGTTTTAAGCATTTTTCCTCTCTGTGAGAATATTCATCCTCTTTTGAATTTTTCGCACTTCACATACTTGGCCAATTAAAATGGAATCTGATAATCCTTTTTCTGTTTCTTTAAAAGTGATCGATGTTCTTTTGTTGTATCGCATATGCATAATTAACGCCAAAGATATTTGATAGCCCGAAAATATTCATCGGATTTTACACTCGTTAATTCGAAAGAAATCGAAATTTATGTGAATTATACATCAGCATACATTTTTACACGTATTTGATTTCTTGTTCTGCAGTTAGCTTTTTATTTATTAAAATGACGTTAAATTTTTAATCGGTAAACTATTCTTTTACAGCTCAATTGTGGTTTAAATAAAAATAAAATAAAATTTAAACCATTAATGAGTGATTCGTTACAAATGATTATGTATTGATGAATATCTATCTCTCAAACACTGTCGCGAGCTCGAGATTGATTTGGCTGTTTTTAGTTTTCAGCGATTGGCAACGTGGAAAGAAATGGAGTTGAAAACAAAATGGAGTGGAGGTTGTCGCCGACAATGTCGAATACAATTATTTTTGTAGAATAAAAGCCTTTAGAATCGAAATTTACTCCACCTTTTGGTTTAAGACATCGAAATATATATGTGTGTGTCTACGTCATGTGAATAAACTCTACAAAAACAAAACTCTACAAAACTCCGAAAGACTGTTTTATTTAGAGGAACACGCACCATCAAAATTAATATCCTTTAAATAGCCAGCATTGATAGATGATATTGTTGATTAAGAGCCGCCATGATCCCGTAAATCATTTGCACTTATTCGAAATTCCTAACTTTAATTAAACTCCTCTGCCCCAGTAGATGGCGCCACGGTGACTCTTACTACTTGATTCATATAATGTTTAACTTTTTAAATTACTAAGGAAAGGGTTTGTAAATAGTTTTTGTATTTAAATGATGACTCTACATATAAAAATTGTTTTCGCATTTGTATAATTCCAGCACAACTTAAGAAACACACCAGTAAAGACTCAAACATCTTTCACCACACGACTAACAGTCAAGGAGCCACAATCAACCTAAACTACTTGTCTTGATTGTTGTCAACTTGCAACGCTGTAAGGGACATAATTTACTCTTAGAATCTGTGTTCCATAATGGCGGCTGTTGCGTTAAATAGTTTTGTGGTTGCTACATCCTCCCAAGTTCCCAAACGATACCTCTGGGGGTGACAAACCAAGTCTAGGGTCTTCGGCATCATTCCTGCTTCTAAATTACGAAGACCCACTTGAGGTTTAGTCAGTTTCAGCCCTTGGGGTTCCTCGCTTAAGGAAATCTGTATATCATCCTTAGCCACAAACCAGTCGCATATTGCGACAGTGTCTATTGGACCAAGTCCTATATTACGGAGATGAGTAAGAATAACAATTCTTAAAATTCCTATTAAATAATAATACTAGGTTTTAAGTTTTGCATTATTAAAGTAGTTTCATCTAGAATTTGATCAGATATACAGGATTATTACTGAAATAAACTAATCTATTAAATTCTAAAATATATTGGAGAAACCGGAAGTAGATTTTTCACAAACGTAGATTTAATTTTTTTTTATAAATATAATTTTGTACAAACTTACAGTATTTTCATTTAAGAAAACTTATGCCCCTAATTGAAATTTTATCAGTTTATAAGGTTATTTTAGCAAAAGAATCGGGGAAAACATATTTGTTTATTACTTTAAAAATGTGAAATATTATCAGTTGTGATTTACCATAAAATCATGTTAGTTAAAAGTGATAACGATTTTTTTTATGTTATATAATTTAAACAAATTATTTAAGCTTCTTTCAAGAAAGAATCTTAGCATCCTATTATGGTGTTTATATTATTCATGTTGAAGTCGTAAAATCATATATTTGTGTTCCAGTTTGATCTAGTTCCTAATAACCCTACGTGTGTCGAAACGCGAGTCGCAATGCATCGAATAATTATATCGTCATTTGCAGATAATGCACGATCCTGTAGGTGAAATTGTCCCGAAATGCGTTATATATTCCCTGCATTTAAATATAATTTGATAATTAAATGATAAATTAATAATAATTATAACAGTGTAATTAACCATTTTATTGCAATCAGTTTTGTTAAAGTTATATAAAACATAAGTTGTTTTTAAAAAATAAAGTTTGTAAATAGCGTATTATATGTATTTATTATTATGTTAAAATCGGGAATACCTCTTTGTTTTGCATTTACGGTTAATTTCTCCTTATTATATTGCGTTGAAATGAGAATCTAGTCTTTACACCGTTATTTCCTGAACGAAGGTCGAATGACTAGTGCGAAAACCTTCGGTACCGGAGTTCGTGGGTTCGAATCGCACTGTAACATGGATGTTTGTAGCCGTTCGGGATCGGCTTTAAGCAATTAGTCTTGGTCTTGTTATCCCTTTTGTTGCAAAAGAGTAGACCGTAGTGCTCCAACCCAAACTTCATTTATACCGTTATTTGCATATATCTGTAAAAGAAATTAACCAAAAATTCGGTATATATTTTTTATAATTAATATCCTATATTAAACATACGGCATTTAATCTGCATTTTTTAGAGTTTCTCTGCCGCTAAACATACTTTGAATATGACCTTGAAATGCATTACATATTTCCTATAATTAAATAATAAACTTGTAACATTTATAAAAGTGAAATTAATTATTTTATTGCAATCATTTCTATTAAATCTATACAGTACATAACTTGTTTTTAACATATGAAGTGTGTAAACTGAGCATTATATGCGTTTATTATGTTAAGTTTGGGACTATTGATTATTGTGTCAAATTTACAGTTAGTTTCTGGTTAATATATTTGAGTTAAAATGAGAATCTAGTCGTTATACCGTTATTTGTGTGCGACTGTGAAAGAAATAAAACTGCCTCGTGGTATAATTTTTTATAATTAACTATCTTATATTACGTATGCATAATTTAATCTGCATTTTTCAGATTTTCCGTTTTACTAAACATACATTTAATATTTAACTTTTTAATTTAGTTTTTAAAAAGTTTAATTGATATTATTTATACTTCCCAAGTTAAATAATGTATATTAGTTGCTTTAAGCAAATGTATGTTGTATATTTTCTCTATATCTAAATATACTTCTAATATTTCACTTTTTAATTTAGTTTTATAAAGGTTTAATTATATGTGTCATAGCTCCCAAGTTAAATAATTTATATTAGTTGCTTTAAGCAAATGTATATTTTCTCTATAGCTAAAAATATTCTAATATTTCACCTTCTAATCTAATTTTATAAAGATTTAATTATTATTTGTTAAAGAATTTATATTGGTTGATTCAAACAAATGTAGACTTCGCAAAACGTACTTTTAATATTTCACTTTTCAATTTAATTTTTTAATGGTTTAATTATATGTGTCATAGCTTCCAAGTTAATTAATTTATATTAGTTGCTTTAAGTAAATGTATATTAAGGTTTAATTAATGTGTCATAGCTCCCAAGTTAAATAATTTATATTAGTTGCTTTATGCAAATGTATATTTTCTCTATAGCTAAAAATATTCTAATATTTCACTTTCTAATCTAATTTTATAAAGATTTATTAACTATTTGTTAAAGAACTTATATTACTTGATTCAATCAAATGTAAATTTCTCAAAAATTACTTTTAATATTTCACTTTTCAATTTAATTTTATAAATGTTTAATTAATAAGTGTCATAGCTCCCAAGTTAAATTATTTATATTAGTCGCTTTAAGCAAATGTATATTTTCTCTATAGCTAAAAATACTTCTAATATTTCACTTTCTAATCTAATTTTATAACAGTTTGATTACTATTTGTTAAAGAATTTATATTAGTTGATTCAAGCAAATGTAGATTTCGCAAAACTTACTTTTAATATTTCACTTTTTAATTTAATTTTATAAAGGTTTAAATATGTGTCATAGCTCCCTCCCAAGTTAAATAATTTATATTAGTTGCTTTAGACATGTATATTTTCTCTGTAGCTAAAAATATTCTAATATTTCACATTCTAGTCTAATTTTAAAAAGATTTAATTAGTATTTGTTAAAGATTTTATATTGGGTCAAGCAAATCTAGATTTCGCACAACTTACTTTTAATATTTCCCTTTTTAGTTTAATTTTATAAAGGTTTAATTATATGTGTCATAGCTCCCAAGTTAAATAATTTCTATTAGTTGTTTTAAGCATATATATATTATATATTTTTCTATAGCTAAAAATACTTCTAAAATTTCACTTTCTAATCTAATTTTATGAAGATTTAATAACTATTTATTAAAGCATTTATATTAGTTGGTTCAAGCAAATGTAAACTTCGCAAAAATTACTTTTAATATTTCACTTTTCAATTTAATTTTATAAAGGTTTAAATATGTGCCATAGCTCCCAAGTTAAACAATTTATATTTGTTGCTTTAAGCAAATATAGTTAGTGTAATATATATATTTATTTTCATGAATTCATACTTTTGTGTTTCACTTTTAGTTAGTTCCTCCTCCTAACCGTACGTGCGTCGAAATTCGAGTCTAGTAATTACGTCTTCATTTACAGATATTGCACGTGCCTGTCGGTGGAATGAACCTGAAATGCAGTATATACCCAACGATATTTAGGTCTCGATCTGATCAATATAGTTTAGCGGAGCCGGCAATCTACCCCTATTTGGACATGAAGCTGTGTTCGCGGAGAAATGCAGCGCGTTTCGGGGTCACTGGAGTGCAATGGGTTCGCAGATGACTAGAGGAACTGGTCCTGCCTGACGGGCCACTTTCGCCTCCTCTAGAGGGAAACTTGAAAAATAAGCTATCACTCTTGTGGAGAGGGGGAAAATAGGAAAAAAAGTGTTGATAGTTGACAGGCAGCAACGCTGGGTGATAGAGTACTTTAGTCAAACTCAAAATAAATAGATTGAATTTGTTCTGCCTATGTGCCGATGCTTTTTAAAGAATTTCTTTTTCCCCCTAGTGTTTCGAAATTGAATATAAAATCAAGAAATAAAAGTTCATAGCGTAAATGTAAAATACTTGACAGTTAATAATGTATTTTCTCTTAACAAATAGAAAAAAATTTTACGCTGCTATTCACTCTTTTTTATATATACTTTTCTCTTAAACTCAAATAATATGAATTGACTTTTTTGACAATGAATGCGTTATGAATATTTTCAAATTGCTATGTTTATTTTTAAAATATTTTAAGCATTAAATTTAAGGATTTCGCATACCTATTCCCTAACGATGTATTATTGATTAATTTTTTTTAAATATTTTATTCCATTCAAGCGTAATACTAAAAATGACATTTTGCTGTAATACGTTGTAAATATTATTTAATTGTTTTGTATCTATTGATATTCTAAGCATTAAATTTGAGGATTTGGTGTACCTATTCGCTGTCAATATACTGATGGATTTATAAAATATATTTTTATTCTATTCAAATATTAAAGGAATGCTATTTTATTTTAATATACTCCCTATTTTTTTTCAAAATCACGGACGTTTAAACTATTTCATTTTAACAATATTTGATTGGTGTTCTTAATGAAAGTATAAAATTTTTGTTTTATAAATGTTCTAAGCATGCATTTTGAGAATTTGGTGTACCTATTCGCTGTCACTGTTCTGATGGACTTATAAAATATATTTTTATTCCATTCAAGCATCAAATGAATGCTATTTTATTTTAATATCCTCCCTATTTTTTTAAAAATCACGGACATTTAAATTATCTTAATTTAATACTATTTTCTTGGTGTTCTTAACACGTTGTGTGCGGATACATTTCGCAGGGAATTGTACCGGGAGTGGGCGTTTTGCGTTTAAATTTAGTTATTCAGTTAAATCTCAATAGATCGAAAATTATTTAATTTTTCAACCACCTTCTCGTATTTTATATTGAAATATATAAACGAATATATAAATAGACAAATAAGAAAATGTATGAAAATACAAATATATATATATATATATATATATATATATATATATATATATATATATATATATATATATATATATATATATATATATACTATCATTTTCGGAAGGATAAGTAAAAAGTTAATTTTAAATCTAAATTGATGATTTTTTTTAATCAACCTTCCCATTCTGTGGTACCGCATCGATTGATGTAAAAATTAACGTATTTATTTATTAGTTTTTATTTGTCTAAATTTTTCCAGAATCTGTAGTAGACAAGAACGTTCGGCTTCGTTTTCCTGTATATACCGTTATTTTTGAACCCACAAACAAACCATGTTGTTACACTAACCCATACTAGTACGTGACCCTAGCTGAAGTATCAATCGTCAGAAAATTCTAGTATGTGTCCCACATACAATGTGTTAAAGAAAGTATAAAATTTCAATTTATATAAATAAGTAGTTAATTTTCTTAAAACTTTTCAATCTCATGAAATTTAACAAGCTTTCGTACGAATTAAAACTCTTTTTTAATGTTTTCGTTTTACTCAAAATTCCTATTTTTTTTACTGATTCCACAAGGGAACTCCAGAGCACTAATGTTCTTAAAGGCCCTTAAAGGAAGCCGTTCGAGTATTTCTCGTAAACCTAAACCTCTTTTCTAAGTTACTCTCTCGCTGTTATTTAAGTGGGTGTCCTTTACAGCTGTCTAGTATCACGTTCTTTTAATCAATTTATCAATCGTTACATCATTTTAAATGATCTGAAATATCTGCACTTTCTTTCAAAACAAGTTAGTATATATATTTTTTTTCACAGGAATTATATATATATAAATGTTTTGAGCCATTTTTATCAATTGCCTTCGTTCCAATGTGTCTTCTAATTTTATCCAACATTTATAATTTCTTTTAAATGTATTCTCTATCTGGTACATCCCATATTTTATGAACCACTTTCCATTAGTAATTTTTTGGTTAATATTTGTGAAGCATGAAGACGTTTTGGAAATAAAGCTTTAACTTTTTTTTTACAGAAATAGAAATTTATTACCTATTTCCACATGTAGAACAAAAAATTGCGTTAAATGATTTTTTTGTGTTGTGGTTCATGGAATTTAGGTATGGAATTGTAATATTGCATGTAATTTAGGTGAAAAGGCATCATGCGTCGTCATGCGTAGTCATGGGAATTTGATGGGTGGTTAAAGTGCAAAATCCAGTCCCTTGTACGGAGTGAAAATGCTTTTTTAAAGGTTTAATTATGCTGCGGGAACAATGATTATTATCTAAAAGGGTATGATAAAGAAAAACTAACCAATTTACAGTCGAACGATGGACATATGATACAGCGCTTCTTTTAGGTACCGGAAGTTATGGGTTAAAATCCCACTGCAGGTATGGATGTTCGTAGCCATTCGGAATATAAGTATCTATACAAACAACACATTTTAGTTGTTAAGCTATTTATTTATTATACCTGTTTAAGGATTATCGTTTATTGTTCAGTTATAGTAGTCCAGTATAGTTAAACTTTTAAAAAGGCATAATGTTCAAGCTGTACAAGGGTAGGGGTTAGTCAGTTAAACCACTTCTCAAATCCTGATTTGGTATCCGCTAAGGCAAACCCTTCTAAGGAATGTAAAATTTTTTTTATATATTTTACATATACAAGGCTTGTAGATAACATTTATAAATAAATTACTTTAAATTCCCATGAATTTATTTTGGTGACCTTTAAAGGGTTAAAGGGTTAAAGAAAAATTCAACTTGTACAGAAAGTGTTCCTCTGGTAAAGCGTTTGGGATATAATCAAATTTTATTTTATTGATAATTTTTATCTGAGATTCTAAAGGCATAATTTATTATTCTAAAGTCAGAAATTATAAATATGAAATAAGTAGCGTAAAATAATAACAGATATTTTGTCAATGGATAACGCCAGTTTTTACAATCAATGAATATTACTAATGCGATACATTAAAGGAAAAATTCAACTTCTTTTTAATGGAAAAAGTAATAATCTTTATACCAAGGAAAATAAACAAATTTATTTGCCTCTTTTTTTAACGCAAAAATAAAAATGAACATTAATTTACACTCAACAAAATATGCTGCCTTCATACCTAAATTTTAAAATTACGATAGTGAGAAATTTAAATAATATCATTTGTTCTCAGCAGTACATGACAGCTAATTTTCATTCTTTTGAAATTGGTTTTGTAAAAAAAAAAATTCTATTTATAGTTACTGATTGTTTCAATTTATTTTACATCAAATATTAGCATTGCTTTTAAAATGGAAATTTAAATATCTTTCATCAGTGATTCTTATCTTAAAAATTCTATAAAAAATATAATCAAGCGTATGCATTTGAAATTGAAATTTGGGATATTGAAAAAAAAAGTTTATCAAAATTAATTCTAGCGTAAAAATGAAAACATTCATAGAACTTGAGAAATCTCATTTGAAATTAAAAGTTTTGACTAGCCTTTACATATTTTTTTCTTTTTTTTTTTACATTTTTCAGTCCTTAAATGTCAAGAAATTTAATATACTTGCTATAACTTGGTCAAACATAACATAGAATTTAATAATCTACTATTCCTGGTTTTAAGTGTTGTCAGCTGTCAGACTATTTGCATATTAACCCTAGGCTGTGATCAAAATCAAAAAGTAAGGTGGGAAAAAAAATGAAGTCTTCGTCAAATGAAAATATAATATTTGCGTATGAAGAAATACATAGCGAGCCTTTCGCAAATAAGTCGAAAGCTTTTTTACTTGTGTTCCATGGAAAACACTCACAAACTTCTTTTTCTTATTTTCATTTAAATATTAATTTCATCGCTCTGTATTGTCATTATTTTTCTATACATTATGCATACTTTCCTAAAGTCAAGGTGAATTGAATCAGTCCTTGATATATATATATATATATATATATATATATATATATATATATATATATATATATATATGTATGTATGTATGTATATATGTATGTGTATATATGTATGTATATGTATATATGTATATGTATGTATATGTATATATATATATATGTATATGTATATATGTATGTATGTATATGTATATATATATATATATGTATGTATGTATATGTATATATATATGTATGTATATATGTATGTATATGTATGTATATGTATCTATATATGTATATGTATGTATATATATATATATATATATATATATGTATCTATATAAATATATATATATATATATACATATATATATTTATTAAAC
The DNA here is from genome assembly GCA_032207245.1 of Pardosa pseudoannulata. NCBI lineage: Eukaryota > Metazoa > Arthropoda > Arachnida > Araneae > Lycosidae > Pardosa > Pardosa pseudoannulata. Next base: position 152,165,478 of record CM063508.1, read on the forward strand.
TCCGATTTAGCGCCAACATATGTGTGTTAACTTGTCCCCTTAGTAGATTTTTCATTAAGTGATAAGTCTAGATAATAAAGTTTGAAATATAGCTTCGCAAATATTATTATTTAATGTCTGTTGTTTATGTTACTTTTTTATGCTGATAAACCTACAGAATCTAGTTTGAAATACAACTTTGTAAATTTTTCCGGAGGTAACATACGCAAAAGGACGTTCTGTTGAAGTTAATTTTTTTTCAGTTTCTTTAGCTCTTAAAAAAAAGAAAAGAAAAAAGTTTTGTTACATTTTATGAGAAACTTTTCAATTTTAATTGCATATTTATAACCTATACTTGTCAAGATTTTATTCAAATTTAAGTAAGAACACAAACAGTCTCCCTGCCTCTCTTCGATAGGAAACAACGCAAAACTTTGTAAGGCATCTTATAGAGGTGATGCCCCTCCTTTATAATCATCAGTTACATTATCGGTTACCATGGCTGTCAACGATAACCGACATTTGGTTATTTCTCAGTAACACCATGGGTGGTCTTTGATGTTCGGATTCAGATGTTCCCAGGACAGGCAGTAAAGGAAAATTTTCCTGTTTCATTCAGTGGGAGATAATAAACGACTCTCCCGTTTGATGCGGTCATTTCATATTTGACGTTACAAACTAGTTAGGCTTCAAAATAATTTTCACAGGCTGTTAGCTTTCAAATCCCCCCCCCCTCTCGCATTTTTTGCGGAATTCTTTTTGATTCCTCACGACATCTTTTCAAACTTTGCTCTTTACTCCATTCCAGAGCAATCTTTGCATCGTCGGGTATATATAAATAGACTTGTCCGTTACTGTCACATTTTCATAAGAAATCTTTACCGAACATTCATTCCTTTGCTTGGATTGGTATAACCATCACTTGTTTCTGTTTGCCATTCCAGAGCAATCTTTGCATAGCCGGGTACATATAAATAGACTTGTCCGTTACTATCACATTTTCATAAGAAAACTTTATCGAACATTCATTCCTTTGCTTGGATTGGTATAACCATCGCTTGTTTCTGTTTGCCATTCCAGAGCAATCTTTGCATAGCCGGGTACATATAAATAGACTTGTCCGTTACTATCACATTTTCATAAGAAAACTTTATCGAACATTCATTCCTTTGCTTGGATTGGTATAACCATCGCTTGTTTCTGTTTGCCATTCCAGAGCAATCTTTGCATCGTCAGGTACATATAAATGGACTTGTTCTTTCACTATCACATTTTCATAATAAGAAAACTAAACATTCATTCCTTTGCTTGGATTGGTATAACCATCGCTTGTTTGTGTTCTTGTATTCCTCTTTAAAGCGAAAAAACATTCCTCCTAAAACTGACTTAGTTTTATTTTCTGTATCTATTTCGTTACAATTAGAAAACAAGAATGTGTATACATACATGAAAATCGAATCAGCTTATTAAAAAAACCAGCTTACGGCAGAATAGACGGTTGGGGAATGAAACATGATAACGTATGTTCAACTCAGTTAAATAGCGAATGTCTGAAGACGTGTGGGAGAGGTACTTCATACACCCAGGTCTAATTGGTTACAAATATATTTTCATAAGAAAACTTAACTGAACATTCATTCCATTGCTTGGATTGGGATAACCATCACTTATTTCTGTTCTTGTATTCCTCTTTAAAGCGGAAAAACATTCCTCCGAAAACTGACTTAGTTTTTTTTCTATATCTATTTCGTTACAACTAGAATGCGAGAATCTATTACATGCATGATAATCGAAGCAGCTTATTGAAAAAACCAGCTTAAGGCAGAATAGACGGTTGGGGAATGAAACATGATAACGTATGTTCAACTCAGTTAAATAGCGAATGTCTGAAGACGTGTGGGAGAGGTACTTCATACACCCAGGTCTAATTGGTTACAAATATACGCGCCTGTGGGCCAAGTATAGTATTTTCGAACCCTCCACCAGAAACGAGAATAGCCTTAAAAACCCTTTCACCCTCAACGCCTGAAATGGGACAATTTTCCATTACCGCCTGAAACGGGAGCGCATCATATGTTACTATCCGGTGGAGGGGAGCATAGATGACTGGCACAGGATAACAATCTGTGAGCTGTAGTTCAGTACTGCTAATCACACACGGTGTATTTCACTGTATAAAATGACCGACCTGTCACATCTGCATATTGCAGCGATTTGACCTGAAATTATAATGATTTAATAGCGACCAATGTATTATTATCATCACATTATTCTGTTTTTGGATACATAACCCAAACTGTATCAATTACTCCTTTACAAATATGTTTCTGACAGCAAATACCTCTGAGTGCTGTATATTAAATTTTAGATGCACAGCGTATAATTTAAATCTGTCAGTTTCTCGGAAAATTGGAAGTAGAGTACGTTAATACATTCGTCTGTCAACTGTACACAAATCTATAATAACTTTGAAATTCTGCGAACTCCCGTAGGATCTTAAATTAACCCTTTTCCACCATTAAAATCGATGAAAATCAGGAATCATTTGTATTAAAACTTTCGAAACGGCCACATTTTAAAAGGAATCGAATTTCCAGAGCACACAACCCTGACCGTCCATTCCTTTCAAAATGTCATATTAGATTCTAATATATTCGATATTAGCGAGACTTGTTTTCAAATTCGTGGCACAGGGATTGTCCGTTCTTTTGTCTCATTTGTTTAGAGCACGGGTATTCATTTTCAGTGAGGGTCTCTCTGGATTCCATTTTAATAAGCCCATTCTGATAAGTTTAGAAAAGTTTTGAGAGAAACTGTTTGTTAGAGAGAAAAAAATAGTTCAGATGCATTTGTAATTCATAGGAGGAGGTAAAATGAAAGTTGCAAAGTTATTTAGTTATTTTACTTTTATTCATTTTGTTTTGATTTATTTGTAACTTTTCTTTCTTTTTTATTAGGATGTGGAATATAAATTACTTTATGTTCATTGATATTATTTGGATTATTTGTTTTTAAGATACTTCGACACTGGTTAGCGTTGATACATATGTTATTATACAACTTTTAAATGTTTATTTTTGACAATTTTATATGCTTTTAATATTTTTATTAATGTAAATGGAAAAATTAATTACTAAGGTTTAGATTTTAAAAATCATTTTTTTTTTCTTTTTGGAGTTATGTAGAAATGAGGCCTTATTAGAATGTAGATTATATGGCAATGTTATTTAGTTACATTTTGTTCAGTAAAATTGTTTGGACTATTTATTTAATTTAGTTTGGAGCGCTGCGGTCTACCTTTTTGTAACACGAGGGCAAATGAGACCGGGACCTACTGCTTAAAGCCGATTCCGAACGACTACGAACACTGCCACAGTGGGATTCGAATCCACGAATTTCGGTACCGATGATGCCTAACAATTCGGCCATCATCCGCTGAACTATTTAATTTTTAAATAATCTTTCTTTACTAATATTTCTATGCTAATTTACATGCACTATTCAGTTGTAATTAAAAAAAAATTGTGAGTGAGATTATATTTTCCGATCTATTATATCTGTTTTATATAATTTAAATTCGTGTGAGCCTTCATTTTCCATTATATTGGGAATTACTTATTTTATCTTGTAAATACAAATTAAAAGCTGAGACTAAGGATAATTAAACACACACTTATCTCTTGTACATATAACTTCATGCTAGCTGACCCTTCAGTTTGTCCTGTCCCTATGATGAAGTGGGAACCCGTCCTTCAACGTTGTCTTAAAGGTCTTTAGCTGAAACGGTATCATTGGTCATGACTGCAACCCCCCATCGAGAAGTCCGTCTCATTACACACACACACACAACATATTATATAATATATATATATATATATATATATATATATATATAAGGAAATTTCTCAGGGGTTTTCAAATCTGAAGTCAACGGCTAAATATTCCCGCGTCCTTTTCCATTCCCCTTTTTAACTCCTAACTTAAATTGACCACTAGGGCTACAGTTTACGCCCAAAGTGAATGGGTCTGACCAATAATAACTCTACATTGCCCTAACGGACAATTTAGGAAATTTCCAAACAAAAAGGAGATGCACGATGTCGTTGGGCAGATATTTTCCCACAGATGTTGACCCAGGTGTTTTGTACTTATAACTTCATGTTAGCTGACTCTTTAGCTGGTCCTGTCCCTATGATGAAGGGGGAACCCGTCCTTCAACGTTACCTTAATAAAGGTCGTTAGCTAACTCGGTGTCATTTTTATGAACCATGACTGGAACCACCCATCGAGAAGTCCGTCTCATTACACACACAACACACATATATATATATATATATATATATATATATATATATATATATATATATATATATATATAAGGACAATCCTTATTCAAAACTTAAAATCAAGGGTAAAAATTGTGAGTTTTAGCCATTCCCCTTTTTAAGCAACTAAATTGACCACTGGGGCTACATACGCCCTCAAGAACCTGGCTAATTATAAGCCTACGTTACGGACAATTTAGGAAATTTCCAAATAAAAAGGAGATACACGCTAGCGGAGACAGATTTTTCTATTTTCCCACAGATGTTGACCCATTTACTTGTCTTGTACATAGAACTTCATGCTAGTTGATTTCAGTTTGTCATGATGAATAACCCGTCCTTCAAAGTTATCTTAATGGTCTTAGCTGAAACATCATTTTTATCATGACTGCAACCCCCCATCGAGAAATCAGACTCATTATTATATATTATATATATATATATTTATATATATATATATATATGCATATATACATATATCCAATATAAATGATCCGATATTCATAATAAGCTTCAGTAACTGTGTCATAAACACAAAAGTGAGTTTTAGCCCATATCTCTTTGTAAGCAACTATCCAATGAGAGTATGCGGCTCAAATAGTTCACTTTCTGTATAGTTCTAATTACTTATTTTCTTTAATAGAAAATTTACCTTGAAGACAGAAAGAAGAAGCTCCGATTAAGAGAGAGAATTCTTATTATTTTTCTATACTTTACCATTAATCTACTGACTCAAGTTGCAATTGCTTTAAAGAAGGGGATTTGTTGATTTCTTTGTCGAATATTTCTTTTTTCTTTAGATGGCATACAAACTCTAACATCTAAGTCAATGTAATTTTACGGTGTTATATATTTTTGTTGAAACTTTATTTTAAGCATTATATTTGTTACATACTTTTCATATGAGTTCTTTTAAATTTTCAGTTACTTTCTTAAACACAAAGTTTGATTATCGAACTGATATTTTTGTAGCTCATCTTGCCACGTGTTCTTTCCAGCGACTTACGTTTACGAACTTTTACAATTGTTTTGTTAAAATATATATTTTATTAAAAATGTTAGGACAAGTTTTCTGCGTAGGAGTGTTTTAAATTCTAAATCAACTTTCATTTTCACTTAAATTGCATGCATTATTCATGCAACATAATTTTCGCATCTTCAAAACATGTCGAAAACATGTGACCATTGTAATTACCATTTCTCTATAAAATTGTGAAATATATGTCAGTTTGAATAAATATTTGTCTTCAGTTTGATTGAAGTATTTTAATCAGACTATGTGTTGATTATAGACTGATATTTACAGTGAATCGTAAATGAAGTATATGAATACATTATATAATAATCTATTCCCTGAAATATATAATATTAGAAACATTATCAAATTTACAAAACAGTGATAGCATGATTAAGTCGTGTATTGTGTTTTGTGTATTGCCCACTTTTAGGGCAAATTTTACCTTATTTTCCTGTATAAAATCTGAAAACATAAATAAAAAATTATATAACTTGCATTTTTCATAGTTTTATGCTGTGCTTCATCATAAAATTAACATTAAAAAATACAATCAAAATATTGCCTCCGAAGGTCTGCAGATGCCTTAATTAGAAATTTACCATTACGGTAGAAAAAAGAAACTCCGATTAAGGAAGGGAATTGTTATTACATTATTATACTTTACCGTTCGTTAATCTATTGAGTTGAAACTGGTTTAAAGAATATTTTTTCTTTCTTCAGATCCATACAAACATTGAGCATTAAGTCAGTGTAATTTTACGGTACTGTACATTTTTGTTGAAACTTGTTTTTTATGAATTTTATCTTGTTATATACTTTTCTCATCAGTTCTTTTAATTTTTCGGATACTTTCTTAAACGTAAAGTTTGACTATCGGATTGATATTATACCAGCTCATTTAATAACCACTTCTTTCCAGTGACTTGCCATTACCAACTTTCACAATCGATTTGTGAAGATATGTTTCATTAAAAATGTGGGGATAAGTTTTGCTGCGTAGGAGTGTTTTAAATTCTAAATCAACTTTTATTTTTACTTAAATTGCATGTATTATTCATTCTTACAAAATAATTTTCGCATCTTCAAAACTTGTCGTAAACATGTGACAAATCGCCCTTTCTCAATAAAATTTTGAAATACATGTCGATTTGAATAAATATTCGTCTTCTGTTTGAACGAAATATTTTAATAATACTATGTGTTGATCCCACAGATGATCTTTACCGCGAAATGTGAATGAAGTATATGAATAATTACAATTAAACTGCATTACTGTTACTATACTAGTTTTTCTTTATAATGAGTGTGACTGAATATACAATTATACCCATATATATATGTCAGGTCTAAAAAGGGGGTAGTTAGAAATTACGTGAGTTATAAATGATTTTAAAAAGGGAACTCTTTTATAATAATAAAATAAATGAAAAACACCCAGGCTTGCGTAACCTTTTGGAGTAATGCGGTCAGGCGCAGAGATATTTTACAGGAAGTTGATGACTAATCAAGCCAGATGAATCAGATAGCGAGTGGACATGGAGCTGTCAACACATTCCACGTTTAGTTTCGCCACGAATAAATGAAAATGGCGCAAGCGACGCCTGAAACGAAAATCCTAAATTAAATAAAGAAGTGTTTTTACTAAGGACTAATTATTCCATTCGCCTCAACACTGGATCATGTCATATGTGTATATATATATATATATATATATATATATATATATATATATATATATATAGTTAAAATTCAATGAATATATAACAGTTTTCTCTTTATTTTGCCCTATAGTTATTTGTATAGAATCCAACTATATGTGACCACTAAATTAGGCCTGGACCTCTGAGGTGGAGATTTGAGGTTAGGCTGACAACCCAAACCTATTAGAAAACTAATTGCGACACAAGATAAATCTGGATGAACTCAAGATCTCTGAAACAAAGAGATGTAAATAATTTCGTTATTTTATCTTTTTCATTTTTTCTACAAATATTCATAGTTTTTTTTTTTAAGGTAAATTTTTATTTTTTGATTTTATATATATTTTATATTGAAAAGATTCTGTGTTTTGATCGTTAATGACAATTTGTCGTCTCTTTTAAAATTGTAATATTGTCTTTTATGTGACGATCGCTGTTGTGCGAGATTTCTTGTTGCGAATATGACAAAAAGTTAGAAACAATAACAACGTTTATTCTTGAATAAAATGGAGTTATGTACAAATTTTCCGAATGGAAATCAAAGGACTCAGGTGAGCTGGTGTGGACCTAAAAGTCCCAGGTTCAGGGCGCACCTAAAAAAAATATCTGCGGACAGGTGCCTACAGAGATACTGTTGTACAAGAGTACAACTGGGTGTCCTCGAGTCCGACACAAGCTTGTCTCCAAAAATAATCCAACGTAAGTCGAAATTGGAAACTCTGGCGTAGTCATTTGTGTTGTCATTGGCTTTTTCTTTGTCGCCGTCCTTATCTAATTATTTTCGGTTTACAGTATGACATTTCGTTGTCGCGTATAAACACATATTTTGAAGCGAAAACATTTGTAGAGTGTATAAAAACAAATTATGTTTAACAAAATTTTTCTTTAGCGATGTCACACTGTGTACGAATATTTGCAGATCTGTTTACAGATACAACTTTCCTTAAAAATATTCAAGGGAATAAGTAAATAATAGTATGCACTACCGAGACTAATGCATGGAAAAGAGAGACATAGAAAATTTAAAAAATTACCGTTGGTGACTGGAAATCAGTAGTTGGTGCTACATCGAATTGGCGCCTTAACAGATGTTTTACATTGCAATCCATATAGGGAAGATCTGATCACACACATTTGTGGTGCTATACCGAATTGGTTCTTTAACGAATTATTAACAATGTAATTGTATAGGTAAGATTTGTTCAAACACATATGTGACGCTTATTTGGAGTTCCACTGCACATTGTTTTCCAAAAACTTTAAACTTCTTTTTCTATGTAACCAAACAATTTTTAATTTAATTTTCAATTTCAAACAATAGAAATAGATAAAAAAAATACCTTCAGTGTTTAGGCAGCAAAACTAAGATTATCATTAAAATAGGATTACATCTTAAATATTTTTAGTTGTATTGAATAAAATATGCTGGTTTTCAATTCTTTTTCTTTGTTTAATACTTGACGTAGCATTTTTTTTTTGTTTATTTTCTTGACTTATGCTTCCGAAAAAGTTATGGATTTACTTAAGTAAGGAAAAAATATATACCATTAAAATGCATTGTTAAAACTTTTTCCGTTTGTACATGGCTAGAATTTAGAAACAAGAAAAACTTATCTGTTTTTTGTTGTAGACAAACATAATGCTCAGTGTCGGTTTTAGTTGTGGAAAGATATTGCTTCATTTTAATGAAAAAACACTATTTATTAGAATATTCAGACATTTGTTCAAATCACCAGACATTTGAGATATTTGTTCATTGTTGACAAAGACATTGCTTTTGTATTTTGTAAATGTATTTTGTTAGTTTATTGTTAAACATGCCATTTGAATTCAAGCAATAAAGGGTATTCAAAGGCGACATATTTGCTCGCGTTCTTTCTTCTGAAAAACATCTTTATAAGCTATTTTTATTTTATATTACATATTAGATTTTATATTACATATTATAAAATAATATTTGTAGCAAATCTTTAAACAAACTTATTATTATTTTTTGTGTACATATGTATCGTTAAATTGTGATATAAAATTGTTTGATATCGCGATGTAAGACTTTCAACACTGTCGAGTTCTGCCACATATAAAAATTAGAACTTTTTTCAAAGCTACCCTGAAGATGATATCACAAATTTCAACCTACTTTCCAAATTCTCCCTGCACTATAAAATGCAATGTTTTCATGCATTGAAAGTTACCAGATATCTGATATTGAAAATTTAATTTTAATTATTAATTATATTTTCTTAAATTGTAGTAATTTTATATAAGATATTATAAAATCTTATTTCTAACAAAGCTTTAAACAAACTTATTGTTATTTTTTTGTACCTATGTATCGTTAAATCGTGATATAAAATTGGTTTGATATCGCGATGTAAGACTTTCAACATTGTCGAGTTCTGCCACATATAAAAATTAGAACTTTCTCTATTCTACTCTGAAGATGATAAACAAATTTCAACCTACTTTTCAAATTCTCCCTGCGCTATAATAGTAATGCGATGTTTTCATGCATTGAAAGTTATTAGATATCTGATACGGAAAATTGAATTTTAATTATTAATTATATTTTCTTAGATTGTAGTAATTCTATATAAGATATTACAAAATGATATTTCTAACAAACTTACTATTATTATTTTTTTGTACTTATGTATCGTTAAATCGTGATATAAAATTGGTTTGATATCGCGATGTAAAACTTTCTACATTGTCGAATTCTACCATATATAAAAAATAAACTTTTTTCAACGGTACTCTGAAGAGGATATAACAAATTTAAACCTACTTTCCAAATTCTACTTGCGCTATAATAGTAATGCAATGTTTTCAAGCATTGAAAGTTACTAGATATCTAATATGGAAAATTTAATTTTAATCATTAATTATATGTTCTTAAATTGTAGTAATTTTATATAAGATATTATAAAATGATATTTCTAACAAATCTTTACACAAACTAATTATTTTTTTACCTTTGTATCATTAAATCGTGATATATAATTAGTCTGATATCGCGATGTAAGACTTTCTACATTGTCGAGTTCTACCACATATAAAAAATAGAACTTTTTTCAATGCTACTCTGAAGAGCATATAACAAATATCATCTTAATTTCCAAATTCTCCCTGCGGTATAATAGTAATGCAATGTTTTCATGCATGAAAATTATAACATATCTGATATGGAAAATTGAATTTTAATCAATTTTAAATTGTAGTAATTTTTAAGATATTATAAAATGATATTTGTAACAAAGCTTTAAACAAAATTATTATTATTATTTTGTAACTATGTATCGTTAAATCGTAATATAAAATTGGTTTGATATCTCGATGTAAGATTTTCAAAATTGTCGAGTTTTACCACTTATAAAAAATAGAACTTTTTTCAAAGCTACTCTGAAGAGGATATAACAAATTTCAACTTACTTTCCAAATTCTCCCTGCGGTTTAATAGTAATGCAATGTTTTCATGCATTGAAAGTTACTAGATATCTGATATGGAAAATTGAGTTTTAATCATTAATTATATTTTCTTAAATCGTAATAATCTTATATAAGATATTATAAAATGATATTTGTAACAAAGCTTTACACAAACTTATTATTCTTTTTTTACCTATGTATCGTTAAATCGTGATATAAAATTGGTTTTGATATCGCGATGTAAGACTTTCAACATTGTCGAGTTCTACCACATATAAAAATTAGAACTTTTTTCTATGCTACCCTGAAGAGGATATAACAAATTTCAACCTACTTTCCAAAATTCTTCCTGCACTATAATAATAATGCAATGTTTTCATGCATTGAAAGTTACTAGATATCTGATATAGAAAATTGAATTTTGATCATTAATTATATTTTCTTAAATTGTAGTAATTAAAAGCTGATAGTGAAAATGCTTTAATTTAAAAACAAACTATTCGAGATAATCTTTAATGAAAAAAATACAGAAAATGTAATAAATAACTTGGTTCTTTTTAAATGAAAATGGGGGAATTTATAAAAGAAAAAGAAGGATCGCATTATCATTATGTGAAAAACTAATTATACCCTATGGGTTGCGATATTTATTTTGCTTTGTGTTCTCATTAACCACAAAAACTCGTGATGACCAAGCAGCGATAGATTAAATTAGAAAAGTTTTATTTTTATTTTCATATCGATATGTTTGCTAATTCATTAAGAAAAAAATAGCATAGCTTGAATTGAAAGAATAACAGTAAGGGAGTTATGGAATAAAGCATAATTTTTGAGCGTAAAAGGAATAGATGCCTTTAAAAAAGGAAAAAAGTACATATTGAATAAATAATAGATGAACAATGCATAGTTATTAATAGTTCTTAATTTTTTAAAAATATTTATTTAAATGAAAATTAATTTGATTTCGTATAGACTTGAATTTAATGCGGTGTTTTTAAGACGCATGCACTTGCTAAATTACAAAGGACGAATTGTAGCTATTGCCGAATAATCAGAGTCGAATCTATCCTGTTGAACTCTGAGCCACTTAGTGTGTTCATCAGCCCCGAGATCAGGAAGAGAATTGATGCGGCCAACCGCTGTCTATGTGGACTCAGAAGTCAATTGAGGAGCCATTTAATTAAAAGAAGAACGAAAATGCTGTTGTACAAAACTCTCATAAGACCAGTGCTAACTTATGTCTCTCAGACTTGGTCACTTACGTCAAAAGAAGAAAAAATTCTTGCACTCTTTGAAAGGAGAGTGTTGCGGACCATTTTTGGCGGTGTTTTTGACAGGGGAGCTTGGCGGAGAGATTTAACTTTGAACTGTACAAGCTTTACAAAGAGGATGACGTCATCAAATTTATCAGGCTGAATAGAATGAGATGGGCTGGACATCTATTGCGAATGGACGCAGATCGGGCTGCTTTAAAAGTTTTTAATGCAGTCCCTTTCGGACAACGACCAAGGGGCAGACCAAAACGACGGTGGATCGACTGCCTGGAGTCGGACTTTGGTCTCATAAAGATTAGATGCTGGAGGTCCCAAGCACAAAACAGAGCAGGATGGGAAAAACTTCTTAAGAAGGCGAAGGCCCACAACGGGCTGTCGGGCCAACTATGATGATGATTTGTTTGCTAATTCATTAAGAAAAAAATAGCATAGCTTGGATTGAAAGAATAACAGTAAGGGAGTTATGGAATGAAGCATAATTTTTTAGCGTAAAAGGAATAGATGCATTTAAAAAAAGGAAAAATTACATATGGAATAAATAATAGATGAACAATGCATAGTTATTAGTAGTTCTTAATTTTTTTTAAATATTTATTCAAATGGAAATTAATTTGATTTCGTATAGACTTGAATTTAATGGTGTTCTTAAGACGCATACACTTGCTAAATTACAAAGGACGAATTTTAGCTATTGCCAAATAATCAGAGTCGAATCTATCCTGTTGAACTCTGAGCCGCTTAGTGTGTTCTTGGTTCGTGAATCATTACTGTAAGTTCCTTATACATGCAGCCGAATGATAAGACCTTTCCGTACCAGAATCAGCAGGTTCGAATCCCGACTCTTTTATGGATATTCGAAGCCGTTCGCATTAGGCATTAAGTAATAGGTCAAGGGCTTGTAATAAAATATTGACAGTAGCACTCCAAATCCAAACATATTAACTCAAAACTCACATGACTCGAAAACGATTGTATGTATGATGTAGAAAAATTTTATTTAGGAATGAAGCTGCCAATCAGAAGGTTTTTAGTAGCCAAGAGCGAGTTGGGAAAAAACTACGTCCACCATGCTTTATTAAAGAATAAGTCAAACTAAAGAATATTCTAAAAGAATAGAACTTTCTTTATAATGTTATTTATTAGTTGTAAAATCAAATATACGTATACGAGATTCAATTCTACTTTCATGATGTTAAAAAAAAAGTTTCTTTTTTCCTTTTAAGTTTGCCGTCAGTAATCCTTTTTTCTAGGAAAGATCTACGTGGTTCTTTCTTTTTCCTGATCAACATCCGCGAAAAGACAACAAAGTTCGTCCTTTTAACACTGTATATACAGTGTGGCAGAATGCGTAAACAACCTTTCCCTCCGGAAGACTGTTTGTAAAATAAAAGCAACGCTCTCCTCTCTGTTCGGAATTTACTAACTAGAAGTGTTTGTCTTCTTTTCTAATCAGTGGAGAAAATCCCTTATTCACTTTATTTTTGTCCCCGTCCCATCGTTCCCTGGGTAATACTCATGCATTCTTACGGAGTACTAAACAAACAGTAGCTTTAGATGTTATTCGTCTTGAAGGGCATGTTCCTAGATCTTTTATTACGTTTCTATTCTGACCACGTTTAAAGAGTTATTACAAAGAAGCGCATCATTCATCATCATAACAGCAGCGAAGTATCCTTGAGTGTTTGTATGAAAAATAAAATAATATTAATAATATTTTTGTCAGCTTTTTGGGGTACTTTTCACTGGTGTTGATATGTTACTATGTTTATACCGTTTTAGCGTTTATAAGGCGTATTTTTTTTTCAAAAATTTAGGGCACAAAATCAAGGTTAGCTTAACAAATTAATAATTTGTATTTTTTCTATTATCACCGGATGTACGTAAGAATAAAGAAGAAAATAAATATGTAAATAAATATGTTTTAACCAGAGTTGGCATGATTTAAATCAGTTGTTTTAAATGATGATTTAAATCTTGATTTAAATCAGTTGATTTTTTTTAAAAAAATCATTGATTTAAATCATTTTTTTTTCACTTCTTTTAACACCTATATTCCAAAGACAGGAGAACTGGGAATCAGTCAGCACAGTAATACCAATAAGCCATAGGGGTTGTTATCAGAAAATATGTAGCAGGGGTAGTACAATGATTGATTATGATTGGTGAAATTCATTTTATGTCATTGGAGGTAAAGAGAGTATTACAGAACTTGAAATCCAGTTTGTCGACCAAATAACAATAGCCGTGGCTTCGTCTGTTGAAATGGAAAGACAGTTTTCTTCTTTTGGTATTGTTCATTCTAGCCTTCGTAACCCATTAGGAGTGGATAAAGCATCAAAGCGAGTGTTTTTATTGAAACAATTAAATCCATAATTCGGTACTTAACCCTCTAAGCGGTTTGCACGTACAATTCCGCCAAACCGATGATGACTTCAAAACGTTCAATTTTCGACCTCCAAAAACGCTCCGAAAATGGATATAGTGTAAATTTTTGCCAGTGCTTTCCCCCATGCTGTTTTGAGGTAGGAGGGTCAGATCTATTGTTTAGAAACTGCACCCCTCTTTCACTGACATTTCTTGAGGGATGCACCCCTACTCCCTGAGACACAAAGACGCTGATAGCTTTTCATGGCTTTGTAAATCTCTATTTCGAAGTATTTCGTTTGCGGTAAATGTATCTCTAATTGCATCCCTTAAATATCTTGGATGACTTTCGTAAAAAAATATAAATAAGTCTCTCAAAGAATATTTTTATTTGTACTCTTAGAATCCATTATTTCTTATGGGATAATATTCGAGACTTGACGAGCTTTATGTGTATTAAAATTAACAATCTATAATATCTATTTATATATCAATATATAACCGGAAGTAAAGGGGCAATAACGAGGTTGGGTTTTCCATATTTCATTCTAGTCGACAAAGGGTGAAGGTAAAAATCATAGAACTCTTTGGCCACTGACATTAGCGTATTTTGGAGAATTTTTTTTCTAGATGTCTTCCACTCGGAGGGTTAAAGAATATTAAAATAATTGTGATTTGTTTTTTTAAATAAATAGTTTGCGTTAAAAGAATATTTAATTTGTTCTTTTAATTGACATCTTATTGAGTTTGCACTATCCAAGTACAAAATAATAGAATGTATTTAGATTAAAATTTATATATTTAAGTTTAGGTAATCAGTGTGCAGAATATACTAAATAGATAAGATGTTACTTCTTATAACAAACTATTCTATGTATATTGCAAAAAACATAAAAACAACAATTAAAATTAGTATTCAGAAAAAAAAAATCCGATTTAAATAAAAAAAATCTGATTTAAATCAAATAAATCTGATTTTTTTTATTTTTTTTTTAAATCAGGATTTTTTTCCAACCCTGGTTTTAACCCAAGGCTGTAGGCAAGGGGATGACATGGGGGAGTATTCCCCTCCTGAAAATCTCGAGGACCATCTCGTCAAAAGAAAATTTCCCACTTGTGCGTAGGTCTCATCTGCCTACTGTAGTATAAGAACATGTATATATATATATATATATATATATATATAATATATATATATATATATATTATATATATAACGTTTTGTTTATAAAAAACTTTTGTTAAGCCGCTGTCCGAAAATTAAAAGTTTCTCTATATTCTGCTATATTTGCCTTTTCTAGTTAGGAATTTACCAATGTCATGAAATCTTTTTAAGTATTTGAGTTAAAAATGGATAATTGTCATACCTTATCCATGCCGTAATACTTTATTTTTGTTTTACTCTTTCCTCTTTGGGAACACGGAAAATAATTTCTGGCTTTTTTTAAAGAATTTTCTCATTTTTTAAAATGCTTCTAGAGACTAAACTTGTTATATATTCTTAAACAATGTTTACCAAACACTCTTAATATGCCTTAATACAAATCCGGGTATTCGTTTTAAATTTTACAGTTATTAAAACGAAATTTAGAAATTCAGCAATTTTCTACAAAAATTCAAGGTTTAAATAAAAAATATTCCCGTCAAAAAAGCTATTCAGTTTATTAGCAAAATAATAAATACAAATAGTTTAAAAATACTTTTAAGTATTAATAAATTAAAAATGGAAGAAAAAATTAATGTAGTAGGAACATTTTGAGAATTAACAAAATATTTTGCGAGTTTATTCTAAATATATATGATAAAAAAAAATCATGTTTACATATTTTCGCATTATATATATATATATATATATATATATATATATATATATATATATATATATATATATATATATAACTTTTATAAAAACTTTGTTAACCGCTGTCCGAAAATTAAAAGTTTCTCTATATTTCTATATTTGCCTTTTCTCGTAGGAATTTAACAATGTCGTGAAATCTTTTTAAGTATTTGAGTTAAAAATGGATAATTTCATACCTTATATGCCAATATATTTTGTTTTACTCTTTCCTCTTACGGAAAATAACTGGCTTTTTAAAGAATTTTCTCATTTTTAAATGCTTCTAGAGACTAAAATTGTTATATATTTAAACAATGTTTACCAAACACTCTTAATACTTAATACAAATCCGGGTATTCGTTTTAAATTTTACAGTCATTAAAACGAAATTTAGAAATTCAGCAATTTTCTACAAAAATTCAAGGTTTAAATAAAAAATATTCCCGTCAAAAAAGCTATTCAGTTTATTAGCAAAATAATAAATACAAATAGTTTAAAAATACTTTTAAGTATTAATAAATTAAAAATGGAAGAAAAAATTAATGTAGTAGGAACATTTTGAGAATTAAAAAATATTTTACGAGTTTATTCTAAATATATATTAGGAAAAAAATCATGTTTACATATTTTCTCATTATATATATATATAATATATATATATATATATATATATATATATATATAATATATATATATATATATACATATTACATATATAACATATATATATATACATATATATATATATAAAATATATAAATATATATATATATAATATATATATATATATATATATATATATTTATTATACTATTTTTTACATAAAGGACTTAGTCACGGCCCGGCTGAAAATACAAACCTTTCAAAATAAAAATCCAATGCAATAAATTCTCTAACTAGGTACCCTCATACTAATTTTTCCTCTTGGCTTGGCTTTATGCTCTTGATAACTTCTGACCGCCAATAAAAGAAAGTCCAAATAGTTTCCAAAAATAAGCAGCAAGAGTCCCACTAAAGTATCTGTTCGTTTCTGGTGAGAACTTTTCCTTTGTTCCCTTATAAATAATGTTTAACTTATTTCCCCTTTGTAGAAACACTCGTTCATTTGCTTTTGTTTTGCTTTTCTCCTTCGTTAATCTCTTGTATTTGGGAAGATTACATGCTGGGCGAGTGTTGAGCAAACAAAAGTTGGTTAGGATGTCTTCGAACCTTTCGAGGGTGCGTATTTTGTTTTCCGACATTTAAGTGCTTGATACTTTTCACAAACCCCCAGGGTTCACATTTAAGAGAGGTAAGCTGATGATATTTGGTATTTTTTTTCACTCATCTATATTCTTTGGTATATATTTCAGAAAGGGAAATTTAAAGGTCCGATGTCAAGTGGGAAATGTCTTAATTAAATATTTTCTTTTCATGTCCTCTTTTACTCTTCATTGTTATTTACATTTATGTAATGTGTTTTTAAGGAACTTGATTACAAAATAGAAAATTTTTTTTACAATTAACCTCGGATTATTTGATTTTGGAACATTTTAATCCATATCCTCCTAATTTTTTAAATTTTCTCTTTTTAATTGCTCGATGCTTTAAAAAAAAATGGCAATTTTAAAGTTCTCATAAATTTTGTTCTTTTTTTTTTTTTTTTTTTTTTTTTGCTTAGCTTTTAAACCTTTGTATAAGTATAGTTCTCACACTAAGGAAAATAGCTTTTGGTATTAGATGTGAAAGAATTAAGTTCTAACTGTTGTCAAATATTCTAATCTAGTTGTGATGTAGTTAGCGTCGTGAGCCTGCTTGAGAAAAGAAAGTTTGGTATTAGATGTGAAAAAATTAAGTTCTAACTGTTGTCAAATATTCTAATCTAGTTGTGATGTAGTTAGCGTCGTGAGCCTGCTTGAGAAAAGAGAGTTTGGTATTAGATGTGAAAGAATTAAGTTCTAACTGTTGTCAAATATTCTAATCTAGTTGTGATGTAGTTAGCGTCGTGAGCATGCTTGAGAAAAGAGAGTTTGGTATTAGATGTGAAAGATTTAAGTTCTAATTATTGTCAAATATTCTAATCTAGTTGTGATATATTTAGCATTGTGAGCCTGCTTATTCTGCGGTAGCTCAGTCGACAAAGGTGTCAATCTCATAATCGGAGGGTTGCGAATTCTAGGCTTGAGCTGGCCTAAGATCTGCCATGTTTATTAATGGCGGCTGGGACAAGTAAAATAGATTCGTAGTCGCAATGTGCCCCCAAGTCCTAACGATAACTCTGGAGGTGCCAAGCTTAACCTGGGTGTTCTTTTCTTGGTTACTGCTTTTAAATTACGAAGAACCAACGAGGGCTGTTAGTTGTTTCCATAGCATTCCTTAAGCTACACGTGCTACCTCCGAGTGGTGCTAAATAAATAACAGCTTTGCACCTGAGTTTGGAATAAAGATATCTATCTGTATTACCAACTGCAATAAAAGGAAGAAAAAATTAGTCTTCTTGAAATGGGCTTGGATTGGAATCCTTTTCTTTTTGGCCAAATAAATTTCATTTCAATGCGTAAAACTGGTCTACGTATGTACACAATTTATTTACGAATTAAATAAATTAAGATAAAATGTCAGCTATACATCACACAGACACTTATAGTGCGGTTCCGATTTTACAAACGTCCCAGATGGATCTCAACCAAGACTTCACTTTTCAGATACCACCTGAAGTAGAAGCTAATACTAAATTTCTTGAAGGATTATACACTAGCCTTTGAATCTCTGTACATCGACTGAAAATACTTGGGTGGATAACAATTTTTGGAAACGGATGTCCCATCGCTCGATTAACTCCACAAAGTCACTAACACTGCTGCTCAGGGCTGGTCGCTCTGCCGTTCAAATCCTCTCCGAAAACTCGTTTCCCTTTCTTTGTGGTTTTACCAGCTCCCAGTGCCTCTCTTCAACAATTCACCAACCCTCGAGCAATGGCCAGAGGCGATTGTCCCATTTTTATACAAGAGAACTTGCTTATTTGCCACCGAAACGTAGGACTCTCCAAGGACTTTACAGAATATACGACTTGAATATGATTTTGTTGTCCAAAGGAGAAGTATTGACTTTGATTCTTTTAAGGATATTAAAATAAGTTATGTACCAGTTAAATTAGTGCTACTAACCTCTTTTAAATGAGTTGTGGTTTTAAATGAGTTAAAAGACTTGGAAGTGATTGTGGTGTTTTTTTTTTATGGAACGTTGATTACTTATATGGTACACAGTGACCAGTATTTGTGTGAATCAGATGGATGCCAAAAGGTTAATACCTGCCGCAGTAAACTGAAAATATAATTTTTAATCATATTCTATAACTCTCTTAGAATTTTAAACCATATGTGGCCAGCACAAAAGCTTTCGCTACCTGCATTGGGGTGCATCTATGCCAATGTGCTGCACTGTATGTATGCATGTAAGCTCATATATATATATATATATATTCGATTTCATATATAAAAACTTCTTTATTGTAATCCTTCTGTACATCGCAATGCCATTTAGATATTCTTTGTTCTCATTTTTTGCCACGAGAAGCGTGGAGGATGTTATAAACCCGTGTTCCCTCTCAGAACTGTTTTTTTTTTTTTTTTTTTCTTTTTTTTTTTTTTTTTTCCGTTGCTACCTAAGCAAATTCCTATGTCTAATTTTGCTTCAGCTTCTTTACTATGTATAGTTCCGTTCAAAGATGTGTCTTTCTCCTATTACGTTATCGTTAATGAGGTCTAACTATTTTTAATTATAACTCACTTAATTCTTAACCCCCATTTTTAAACCTTACACACACACTCAAACACACACGCACACACACACACACATGCGTGCGTGTGTGTGTGTGTGTGTGTGTGTGTGTGTGTGTGTGTGCAAAAAAAGTGCATTATTGGGAAAGAAATTATTCATAAATTAACAACAGAACAGTGTAAAATTTATAAGTGTGTATAAATTTATATACTAATTAATAAATCAATTTAATATTATACTTACTATAATAATTGAAATAGTTGTTTCAACTATAAATTTCGTGAATTCCGATTCCGACAGAAAAATTTTATGGACACCCTGCCTGGTCAACCCTTTTTAAAATAAATTACATGGATGTCTGAATTTTAAAAAAAAAATTTAAAAAAAAAAGACGTTTTATTGCATAATCTATCACAAACTACTGGTATTCCTTATTTTTAAATTGACGTACTCAAAATATTTTCTTTAAAGGTAAAAAAAATAAACCTTAAGTGAACATAAATTCCTACTTTTCCATTAACTTTTATTTTTTTTAAATTAAAATAATTATTATTCGTCTGTGCATCACAACCTATTAAACAGTTAGAGAATCTTTAAAGGATTCTTTTTTTATATATAAAGCGTTGTTTGTTTTTCTTCATATTATTCTTTCTAATCAAAGACAATTTCTTCTTGAGGTAATACGATTATGTCCTGTCAACCCGTGAATGATCTTTCCTCGGCAAAATGAGCTTAGGTTAACAACTTTAAGGCGATTAACGCCTGTCTTCTTCAAGCAGAATGCAAAGAATTTTAATTATGCTTTTTAACTTCTTCAGTGTATTTAAGTTAATTTTTCGCATTTTTGGATACATTGTCGTTTCGGCCTGACAATCTACGTTGTCCCGGTGGTACTACATGATGGGAGAATATATAACACGTCGATTATTTTATAAAGTAACAAGCGGTAGGAATTTTTTTTTCAAACTAATTAATACATCCGGAAAGGGATTAAATTTTTCTTAGCTGAAAATAATTAATTCTGCCAGTATTGGCGGCACGTGCGTCATAAAATCGGTCCATAAAGCAAAATTAAATTTTCATTACGCTTTTTTAATTTAATTATTTTACAGCCTGTTTTACAGTCAGCTTTTTTTTTTTAAATAATTATGTATTTATGTCTTAAATGTAATAATTTTACTTCTAGTTTGACTACCTATCACTGAAAATTACTAGCACTATGCATGTATGTGAATGTATGTATGCATATATTAGACAGATTGGTAAATATCAATCAAAATAATCAGTTTAACAAAAACTGGGAGTAGTTTTCCATCGGTTTTCTTATATACTTATGGAAAATATACATTTTCGGTATTATACTCATGGTTTCCGCGCACCTGGAAAGTCAGGGAAAGTCATGGAAAATCATGGATTTAGACAATGGATTAATTTTGTCATGGAAAGTCTTGATTTTTCAAGTAAAATAAGTAAAAGTCATGGAAAGTCATGGATCCGCTAAACTACCGATTAAATAAAAATGCATTAAATTGTTTTATTCTATTTTTACTTGTCATTTGGCTGAAGTTACTGAGTTTGGTATTTATGTATTATCTTATTGACCCTATTGCCAAGTAAAATTTGCCAAGTAAAGTATTATTATTTTCATTAATCATGCAAAATTCGTATAGTGTTTGAAAATGCTTTAAACCTTTTTTTTCCCTACAAAATCATTTTTATTTAACTTCACTTGAATTGCGCTTGAATTGTCAAGTAACTTAATATTTTGTATGCATATATCTTTGAAAGGTGTAATAATAATAAAAAAAAAAAGTTCAAAAGGCAAGCGTCACATAATTATTTTACACTACTTTAATAGCTATTGTATATTGTATCACTCTACAAATGTATGAATTAATTATACTTATTTAAACAATGCATATTTATACAGTTACATTATATCTCTTATTACTGTTGCAGACTGGTATATTCCGAAATTATTCTTTAACCCGAACACCATGAATACGGAAACCTTCCAAGAATTTTCTCCTATTATTCTTGCCGTAGACGTGTTCGCTCGGGAAATTCTTTATATTTTCTTGCAGAAGCCAGTCTTATAGATATTTTTCCTACAATGCTATGATACGTTTAAGGATTCTTTGTGCCACTCTCCCGTATGTTGAAAAACATATTTCTATATATATGGCTTCTGTATATTAACTAGGCATATTCTTCCGAAATACTTTGAGGCCAAATTCTGCTGTATTTCAGAAGGTGATTTTGAAGGCGAAACCCCCCCCCCATTATGCTGTTATATTTTTAAAGCATAAGTTTTTCTCCCGAAAAGAAAAAATATCTAGTTTCAAATAAGAATTTTTCACTTTTCTGTAACTATTTATCGATGAATATTTTTATAAAGTGTTTTTTCTTTTATCGTCCATTGAATGGTGGGATTTTTAGTCTCTGCAACCGTAGCTGAATGTATTTTCTTTATTTTCAACCGTCTTTCTGGTGTAATAAGACCATACTAATGTTTTGAAAGACTGCCAAACTATTTTGTTTCGATTAAGTAGATATTTTTCTGTGATGATAAGGCACATTTTGACTGTACAATTACGCAGTGTTAATCGTTTTGGAATATTTATCTATGTATCCCTCTGTACTATTTGTAAGATATTTTGTGTATGTGTAACTTACTTTTTTGGAAAGCTTTCATAATTGTTTTCATAAAGTCATGGACAATCATGGATTTAGACAATGGATTAATTTTGTCATTTAAAGTCTTGATTTTTCAAGTAAAATGAGTAAAAATCATGGAAAGTCATGGATCCGCTAAACTACCGATTAAAAAAAATGCATTGACTTCTTTAATTCTATTTTTACTTGTCATTTGGTTGAAGTTACTGAGTTTGGTATTTATGTATTATCCTATTGACCAAGTAAAATTTGTTCACCAAGGAAACTAAAAGCAAGAAAGCTTAATGATTTGCCCGTTACTGGCACAAAACCCTTCCTTGTTTTAATTTTTTTATAATAAAAAAATATCACTAAACACTATCAATTAACTGTTTACACTCAGCGCTATGAGATGATACTAATTGGGTAATGTTTTGGAATTCGAGTTACTTTAATGCTTCTATCCACAGTAAAACTTTTAACAGATAACAAAAACATAGAAAACATTTTTTATGTTCCATTTTTAGAACGTTGGCTTTTCAGGTTGAATTTCTTTCCTCCTCAAAATTTTGTCTTTTCTCCCAAAATTTATTGGTTTTTCGTGTAACTTTTGAAATATTTTTTTATAGTGGATCTGTTATATGTATGTTAAATACTATCAAAAATTTTCTTTGAAAATTTAAATTTAATTTAATTATAAAAGTAACATAAAAAATAATATGTTATAAGCAGCATAAAAACTTGATTCAAAAGACAAAAAAAAAAATACATTAAATGATCATTAATGTACAAAAATAAACACTTAATGATGTAAAGATTATTATTTAGGGAAATCAGTGTTCCAATGTTGGAACATTAGCAGGTAAACAGCTAATGTTTACGATTTGTGTTTAATTACACCTAGTGGTGTTGAATTAATTTAATTATTTTCAACGTTCTACTGCCATTACTTTTCGTTCGTTTAGTTTGAGGTCTATGTTTTTTCTACTCTAGGTCAAATTAGTCCGGGACCTACAGCGTAGAGCCAATTCTGGATGTCTACGAACATTCATGCCTTGAGCGGGTCTCGAGTCCGTGGACTCGGGAATGTAAGGGAATAGCCTAATCCGTTCAGCCATAGTCCGCCCTGACCTAGTTTTCTAATTTGTTCTTGTCATTGTATTACAGTTAGTTTTTGCCACGAAATTCATTGCATTTGCTCAGAGCACTCAGTTTAAGAACCTCTTGCTTACACAATCGATTCGGGTGGGAATCGAACCCGTGAATGAGCAAAACGACATTGACACAGACATTTATTGAAATCAGTAAGATCGTATCATACTGTGGGTCTTATCTGTAAATTATTTTGTAATTTATAGACTGTGTTTCATTTCATGCTAAAATTTGCAAACCATTTTTAAACGAATTTTTCTTTGCTAGATAACGCGCATTTCAAATGAAGAAATTAGAATCAAGCTGGCGTCTTAATCTTTTATTATCCAATAAAATTTTCTAGAAGGTCAAGACATAATATTTACCGTACGCAACACTACTTATTGAGAGTTCATTCCAATTTTCTAGACGTTAATATTATCAATCATTCTCAGCGGGGAGAAGGTGGGCATTGGTTCTTTGGCCAACCAATCATTTCCGAATCAGTAGTCTGCTTGTTGTGTGAAAGAAGCGGTGAAGGGAGAATATTTCTTTCTGCTAAACAAGGGAAAAGTGACCTATTGACACTAATTATAAAATCGTGACTAGAGTATTTTCTTCTACCTATTTAGAAATATTTTCGCTTTTGCCTCTGACGCGCATCCTTGTTTTGATTTCAATAGATTTTTGACATTAATGAATAAGTTATACTAATGTTCGGTATTGGTTAAAATTTTTCATGAAAAAATAAGTAGCCAATATTGATTGTAAAAACCATTTAAAGTGTAATTTTAACATGTGCTTATTACGATTGTATTTTTGAAACTGCAGGGTTCCCGCGCACGTGGAAAGTCAGGGAAAGTCATGGACAATCATGGATTTAGACAATGGATTAATTTTGTCATTTAAAGTCTTGATTTTTCAAGTAAAATGAGTAAAAATCATGGAAAGTCATGGATCCGCTAAACTACCGATTAAAAAAAATGCATTGACTTCTTTAATTCTATTTTTACTTGTCATTTGGTTGAAGTTACTGAGTTTGGTATTTATGTATTATCCTATTGACCAAGTAAAATTTGTTCACCAAGGAAACTAAAAGCAAGAAAGCTTAATGATTTGCCCGTTACTGGCACAAAACCCTTCCTTGTTTTAATTTTTTTATTTAACTGATGGTGATTCATCAAATATTTATCAATTTTTACATATCTATGCAAAATGTCGGAACATAAATAGTATTCTAAAAAGTTAAGAGCATATATTTTTTAAAGAACTCTAAGATTTAATGTTGTTTTTACCGGAGTCTCCTTTACTTCCATAAGTGGATAAATAAATTACAAAATTGAATGTAAAAGTTTAGTTTCTTTAAAGAGACTAAAAAAACTCAAGTTCCTGCTATTTTGAAATTTAGATTAACATTTAAGTTATTCCAACACTGCACTTCGAATATACGTTTTCGTATCTTTAAAAGCTGGTTTTAGCATGTTTATATTTGTTAGTTCAACATCCATCGTAATCCTTCGTAAATGTATGACCTATTTGCATTTTTCTCTAGTGCGTACAGTGGAAATTATTTTAAGTTACAAATAAAATGAAATATTTTCGATGAAATATTCAAACTGATTACTTAGGTCTTACTTGTGATACAAGGAAAAATATTCCATTTAAGTAATTCTTTTTATATATATCAAAATGTGAGGTTGTTAGTTGATGTATTTCAGAACAGTCATCGTTAACCCATGCTGAAAAAACGTGCAATCTTTTTTTAATAGCCATATATTTTTGAGTTATTGCAAAACTGAGCTTCTAAGTTACTTTAAGATTGGTATCGTAAATTTGAGACCTATTTGCATTTTTGTGTAGTTCAAATAGTGAAAATTATTCCTGATTAAGTTACGGTTAAGTTATGATTAAAATGAAATATTTTTAATTAAATATTGAAACTGATTATTCAACTCTTACTTCTGTTGCAAGAAATTAATTTTTCATTTCAGTAATTCGTTTTATACACCATAAGTGTAACGCTGTTGATGTAACTCAGAACAATCATCGTTAACCTATGCTGAAATTAAAATGTAACTTTAGTTTAATCGCCGGATATTTTTAAGTTTTATGTATCATAATGTAAGGTTGTTAGTTGATGCATTTCAAAACAGTCATCGTTAACCCATGCTGAAAAAAAAATGCAATATTTCTTTTAATCGCCGAATATTTTTACGTTATTGCAAAACTGAACTTATAAGTTACTTTTAGATTGGTATCTTTTAGTTCATCGTTCACCGTTATCCATCGCAAATTTGAGACCTAGTTGCACTTTTGTCTAGTACGAATAGTGAAAATTATTCGTGATTAAGTAACGGTCAAGTTACGATTAAAATGAAACATTTTCAATCAAATATTCAAACAAATTACGCAGGTCTGATTTGGTTTGGAGCACTGCGGTCTACTTTTTTGCAACACGAGTGCTAGTTAGACCGGGACTTTCTGCTTAAATCCGATTCCGAAGAGCTAGGAACATCCATGACATCAGGGGATTCGAAGCCATGAACTCTGGCACCGAAGATGAGTGCCCTAAGTCGTCACAATGTTCAGCACCACTGAAGTCTGAATTCTGATGCAAGGAATTAATATTCCATTACAGTTGTTTATTATTTAATAAACTTCTTTTTAAATTGCTGGTCATTTTTAGGTTACTTCAATAATGAACTTCAAAGTTAATTTTAAGATCGTTATAACATACTTATATCTGTTAGTTTACCCTTTCACCGTTATCCATCGTAAATATGGTTTGGTTTCGGGTGCTACGGTCTACCTTTTGCAACAAGAGAGCTAATGAGACCGGGACCTACAGCATAAAGCCGATTCCAAACGTCTATGATCTTCCATGCCACAGTGGGACTCGAACCCGCGAACTCGGGTACCAAAGACCAGCACCCTAACCAATCAGCCATCGTTCGGCATCGTAAATATGAGACCTATTACAGTTTACTGAATTGGAAATTATTTTCCAGTTACGGACAAAATAAAATAATTCTCAATTATTCAAACTGATTACAAGAATCAAGCGAATTGTTATTTCAACATCAGTGATTTGTTTTATACATTCTACTAACGTAACTCAGAAAAAGCACCATTAATTAACCCAATGCTGAAAAAGAAAATTGTAACTTTTTTTTTTTTTCACTTTACCGCCGGACATTATTGATCTCTTTTTGTTTTAAAAGAAAAACTTTTAATTGTAACCTTGTTTTTGTTCAGCGTTCCTCGCCCTCTTTTCTTTATATGGGCGTGCATGATGTCAGAAATTGGTCACCAGCCCACACCAGTCCAGCACTGCTACGCCATTGCATGTAGCGCGTCCAATTCATCATCTGCAATGAATACAGCGTGACATTCTCTCTATCCTCTTGCGTACTTTCAAAATGCATTTTCGTGATATTTTTCTTCCTTTTTACCCGATGAAATTAATTATAAAAACGTGACTACTGCTTTCGCTTACGATTATTGTTATAACTGTGGTCCAGCCCCCTTCATTTTGTTGTTTTATTCTTTAACCCTTTCCTTTTTATGTGTTTAATCAGTTTTAATTTTTCATCCACCTTTTGTACTCTGTACTTCCATTTCTGTTTTATTTTTAGTCATGGTCGAGAAATTTTTTTTCAGTTTAGACTTGTTCGGTTTTTAAATATGACTATCAAAGTATTTTTTATCAGCATATTTTATCTCTTTTACCCTGTTTCTCGATTTTTTTTTGTAAGTTATTAAGAACGGCAATTGAGATTTCTTTTATATTGATTTTATGTAATTTTATTTTATTCATTTTAAAATTGCTTCTTCAAGACATATAATTTATCCAATAATAGCCTTTTCAATTAATGTAAAATTTAATTTTTACCGACAACATTTAATATACATAGCGTGGTTCTACTTAACAATAGCGCACAGTAGCTTGAAAGTGAGGAAAAATGTAATTATAACTGGCACATATATTGGCATCATTGAACTTGTGACGGGAGTTTACACAATTATACCCATTTGCTCAATATGCTGGTAATCGTCAAAAGCACCTAATATGTAGTATGCATTATTATACTTACTGCACAGTATGTTATTAGATTACTCAGTTGTTCCACTCTTGCTATTCTGGTTTGCTTATAATGTTCAAGATGCCTCCCAACATCCCAATAATATCAATATCAAAGTTGCTTCCACAAATCGAATATAACTCCCCGACTTTAAATGTCGAGTTGGAGTCGTTATACATTCTACGTGTCAGTGCTAACTTCGACAAATTTAACTCGAAAAGGGCTATTTTCGTTGGATCCTGCACAGTTTGTTATTAGATTACTCAGTTGCTTCACTTATGCGTCGATTCTGATTTGTTTACAATATTCAAGATGCCTCTGCCTCCAAACATCCCAATATCAAAGTTGTTTCCACAAATCGAATATAACTCCCCGACTTTAAATGACGAGTTGGGGTCGTTATTCAATCTATGTGTCAATTCTAACTTCGACAAATCTAACTCTTCAAAGGATATTTTCGTCGGACTCTGCGCAGTTTGTTATTAGATTACTTAGTTGATTCACGTGTGCTTTGATTCTGCTTTATTTACAATGTTTAAGATGCCTCAGACTCCCAACATCCCAATATCAAAGTTGCTTCCACAAATCGAATATAACTCCTCGACTTTAAATGACGAGTTGGGGTCGTTATTCATTCTACGTATCAGTACTAACGTCGACAAATTTAACTCGTCAAGGGCTATTTTCGTCGGACCCCGCAGTTTGTTCTTCGATTACTCAGTTGCTTGCTTCATTTGAGCGTCGATTCTGCATTGTTTACAATATTCAAGATGGTTCACCTCCCACCTTTTCAACAATACCAATTGATAACTCAAGAATATAAAGTCGCATTTACAAATTGATAAATCAGACTGAAGAACACTAAATTCATTCTATATAGCAGTATTCTCGCACGTCCAATGCTTGCTAGGCAATATTGAGTCTTGTTGTTGTTGACTTATGATTTTTGGTGAAACCAAGCATGATTGAGCTGGAGGATACTCGTACTAATGCGAAAGGGTGCGTTTTTCGTTTATAACGAGCACCACGAGGGTGAAAATACGACTTATGCTCATGTGGATCCTCGTAATTTTGGAGTAGGAACCAAGTAGAAGACCCATAGACTTGGCTTGCCACCTCCTGAGGTACTGATTGAGAACTTGGAGGACATTGTGACCACGAACATATTGTACGTGCCCCAGTCACCTTTAACGAACACGGCGGATGATAGGTCGGCTAGGGTTCCGAACCCGCAACCTCTCTGTTACGAGATCGTTTATTTTACCGACTGAGCTACCGCGGCTCTTTAGGTCTGATAGACTCAAATATTATGACAAATGTCGTAAATGACAATGTTTGATCCAATTAAATGTCTAATAATAACCCAAATTTAAAAATAAAATGTTTTCTTTCTCAGCTTACTTGCACATAACTGTTCAGTTGAACTAAATAAAATAGTACTTTTCGAACGCATTAAATTCTATTTTATTTGTGTGTCAAGGGGTTAAGCAGTAGGTCTCATGTAACAATAAAGTAAACCATAGCTTTCCAAATGAGACCAAATCTGCATGCAGCTTAAGAATTTGACTGTATGTTTAATTAAACAGTACATTCAATAGGCATGTTTATTCTATCTTTTGCATATTAAGATTCAATTTTGATTAAAACTAATTAATATTTAAGTATTCAGCATCATGTTCAAAATTGAGAATACAAATGAGTCATTTACTGAAGTCGGCGGGATTAGTAAATTCTAGAGTGATTCTTGATTTTACTTAGGAACACGGAGGAAATGTATTCCAACTTTAATTAAAGTTAGGTGTTAATCACGAAAGACACTGCAAAGAAAAGTATAAAAGGTAATAGTATCTTGAAGTTTGATAGTTAAGTAACAAAGTGAATTGGAAATACATTAATGGAAAACAAGCTGAATGATTGCCTTCATTCTACAGTTTCTTTTTAATGACTTCCACAGTTTTAATTGAATAAATGAGTTTCAATATTTTCAGTTATTTGTCATGAATACAATATTTGGTAAATATTACGATATAGAGATCACAATAGTTAGAAAGTATTGTAATCTAAACCTTAAATTGAACATTCAATTAGAGAACATGATTATTTAATTATAGTTCTAAATTATTATCAATCAACAGCAGTTTCATTCATCTGTACGCTGTATATTATTAAATTTTTATATATTACTAGACAACTCGACAGACGTTGTCTTGTTTTAACGCTGTAAATCCAAAAATTGTAAAATATTTTTAAGTAAATTATAAATTGGACCGTTTTGATGGGAAAGTAAACAAAAAAATATTTTAAAAATACTTTACGGCACCCCGCGTACTGCCATCGCAAACGTAATTACATTAAATTAAAATTCCCACATCGCCTGTACATCTTGGGACTTGTTTTGTAGGTCGTTGCACTGACCACTGCGCCACAGATACGTCAGCAGCGAAGGGTTTCAAGCGGTATTATAATAATCTCAATAAGTGCGCAATTCTGGATTTTTAATAAAAAAAACATTTTCTATTGGATCAAATTGTGAATTTAAACTATTCAGGAATATCAACTTAATTACATACACAAAATTCCATCAAAATCAGTCCAACCGTTTAGGAGTACTATTATAAACACACGGAGAAAAAATTTTATATATAAGTATTACAATATGTTACGGGTATCCATAACTTTTAAAACAACCGAAAAGGCATGTAAAAATGAATGTTTTTTTGCATCCAACAAATTAGTTAAAAGTAATACATATACATATATTTCAGCATACAAAAGAAGATTGAAACCTAGAAATAAGAAACAACTATGTAAATTAATCAGATTTATTAATGATTTTAATTATAGATATACTGAAATATATTACAATCGCACATAATTCAATAATTTCTATCCAATATTTTTTGTCAATATTTGAAACAAATTTACGCATAAATTGACAATAATAATGACTTAATGTAAGTATTACTTAAATGTTTGCTATCTTTAAATAATAAATTTAAATTTAAATTGAGAAGGCATGATATTTTTTTTCACGAAAATCCGATTTTAATATTTATAAGTATTTTTCTAAAATTTTAGCTATTATTATTGTCAGGTTACACGTAACTTGTGACCAAATTTGGAATTTGTACATACTGAATATGTTTAGATACCATGTACGTAAATTAAAAAAAGAAATGTGTTTAAGAAACGTCAATTTTTTTCAATGTCAGAATGCCAGTTGTTTTGATATTGTCCTCTGCTTAAGATATTTTGAGTTTTCCGAACATTTTTATTTCTTATTTTTTATAGAGAAAAAAACATATTAAAGTATCAGTTAAACAAAATTTAAAAAAAAAACGATATTTTTGAAATTTTAAAGATTATGCGTCTTTTTAATATTGTAATGTATAATATTCAAAGATCAAATTTCTTTTCTTTTCTTCTTTTTTCTTTTTTTAATCTTCCAGATTAATGGCAAACATCTTTTGGTATAGTGAAATCCTGTTTTTAAAGATTTTTTTTATTTTAAAACTTTTAAGATAAGTTTACATTTTAAAAATTATATTTTATCTTAGATAATTTCTTCAATATTTGCTAATCAGCTTAAATTTGATTAATAGGGGAAAAAAACCTTTTTAAAGAAACAGTTAAAAAATTAATTTTCTACTGCACCGTCTTACGTGTGTATTATTAAATTAGGCTGTACTGATGATTGATTTTTTTTTTTATAAAGGTTATTTTGTTTAAATAAATCAAAAGTATTTTAAATTAGCTCATTATATATGCTTTTAAATCTTTTTTCTGCAATTTTCTTTTTATTCTTTTGTAAAATGAAATGTTTTTTCTATACATCAACAGCTTTTTTTTAACGTATTTGTCTGAAAATTAAAATTCATTTCAAGGATATGTAATTTTTTTTAAAATTTATTTTATGAAAATTGATTTTTCAACTTTTTATGACATCTTTAATACAATTATTACTGTATTTTTTAGAAATGTTAAAATAAGAATCTAGTTTTTTCAATTCAATCGAAAATTTTCATGTCTGAAAATTTTTTTATTCTATGAATAAAAAAACCTCTTTTATTTTACTTGATTGTGACACCTTTTTTGAAAATATATGACGTAATTTGAATTTTCCACTTCTATTTTACTTTAATGCATTCATTCTAAGTAAATTTTGTAGTTGTATTCTATCTTACTCTTAACTTTACAAAGTGCCATCCCTTCTTTTTCTCCCCCCCCTTACTAAATCTAGTCGTAGTATGTTCTCTTGAGACCATTTATTACCAAATATTACTTTATTAAATGCAACTAATAGAGATTTCTCTATTGATAATGAAATATAGATTTTTACCACCAATTTCCTCTGTTGTAAATTGCACATCAATAGTGATTCTTAAAACGTTGTAATATGTTTTCACTACTAGTAGTATCGTCACTCTCTAATTACGGCTAATTTAAAATGTGTTCTTTGCTATTATTTACTACCATAGACTAGGATCCGATTACTAGTAGTGACATCTTTTATGAGTAAGATTTTAGAGATAGCTACGCAAGCAGACAAATTTTTATATATAATGTTGTCCCCCATTTTGTCTAATCCTAGTATAATATATAATTGCGTATTGTACTATAATTTGACCACATAAGAATCACGATTGCACATCAGTCGTGATTCTTAAAACGTTGTAGTATGTTTTCACTACTAGTATCGTCACTCTCTAATTACGGCTAATTTAAAATGTGTTCTTTGCTATTAGTTACTGCCATAGGCTAGGATCCGATTGCCAGTAGTGACATCTTTTACGAGTAAGATTTTAGAGAAAGTTACGCAAGCAGACAAATTTTTATATATAATGTTGTCCCCCATTTTGTCTAATCCTAGTATAATATATAATTGCGTATTGTACTATAATTTGACCACATAAGAATCACGATTGCACATCAATCGTGATTCTTAAAACGTTGTAGTGTGTTTTCACTACTAGTATCGTCACTCTCTTATTACCGCTAATTTAGAATGTGCTCTTTGCTATTAGTTACTGCCATAGACTAGGATCCGATTGCCATTAGTGACATCTTTTATGAGTAAGATTTTAGAGAAAGCTATGCAGGCAGACAAATTTTTATATATAATGTTGTTCCCCATTTTGTCTAATCCTAGTATAATATATAATTGCGTATTGTACTATAATTTGACCACATAAGAATCACGATTGCACATCAGTCGTGATTCTTAAAACGTTGTAGTGTGTTTTCACTACTAGTATCGTCACTCTCTAATTACGGCTAATTTAGAATGTGCTCTTTGCTATTAGTTACTGCCATAGACTAGGATCCGATTGCCAGTAGTGACATCTTTTATGAGTAAGATTTTACAGAAAGCTACGCAGGCAGACAAATTATTATATATGATGTTGTTCCCCATTCTGTCTAATCCTAGTATAATATACAATTGCGTATTGTACTATAATTTGACAAAAGCATAATAGAAGTGTCAAAATATAATATGACTGGGTCTGCAAAAGTATTATTTTTATGGTAAAAATTTATGGACTATTATCCATGAGAAGAGTTTTAGCCTACTAACCCCTTCCTCGTGTACGCCTCAGCCAATTATATTAAACAGTGGAAAAGGCTCAAATACTTTTTTGTTTACCTAAAACCCGAAATATCGGGTTCTGCATTAAACGTATTTGTATGTTTTGTAGTTTTATTTTTTATGTGTGTTTTTTAATTTTATTTTGTTTTGATATAATTGGCAATGGCGTACAGAAGACATCGGTTAGTAGGCTACAACCCTTTTCATGTATAATAGTCCATAAATTTTTAACATAAAAGTAATACTTTTGCAGAGCCAGTCATATTTACTGTACAAACTACTGTCTGTTTTTCCCACATTGTAGAAGGTACACGTACTAGTACGTTTTCTGACGATTGATACTTGAGCGCGGGACACGTACTAGTATGTTATCTGACTATTGATACTTGAACGCTGGTCACGTACTAGTACGGGTGAGTGTAACAACATTCGTGGGTACAAAAATAACGGTATAATATATTTTTTGTTTACAAAAATCTTTTGGATGTTATTTATATTTTCCTATTTATATACTTGTTTATATATTTCAATATAAAATACGAAAAGTTGTTTAAAAAATTAAATAAATTTCGATCTATTGAGATTTAACTGAATAACTAAATTTACGCGTAAAACGTCCGCTCCCGGTACAATTCCGGTGCGAAATGTACCCGCACACAATGTGTTAATTTAACTGAAACAAATTGTTATGCCATATGTATATATTACGAAATATTTCTTCTAAAATAAATAACTACCACTGTAAAATAAACAAAAACCACTGTAAATAAAACACCACTGTAAACAAAACAAATTGTTATGCCATATGTATATATTACGAAATATTTCTTCTAAAATAAATAGCTCGATGTAAAATAGTAATTTTTCTAGAATCTCACGTATTTAGAAATTATCCATCCTTCATTATACTTTGGGACAAACATCAACACGTTTCCGCGAGTGACTAATATTAGCTAATTTTAATTTACCCTCCCCCTTTCAGTTACTAAATTAAACGTATTTATTAAAAGTATATTTTAAAATTTTATTTTTTTTCTGTACAAATACTGACAGTATATACTAATTCAGCCATATCCTGTTCCTCTGTAATAATTTTTCACTGCCAACTATTTCTTTTCCAGAAAATAACTGCAATTATAAAATAGAGATTTCCGCAAATTTCACACGATTATATATTATGCATCAATCATCGCGGAAACCGTTAAAACATCTTAGTATGTTTTCACCAGTCGCTAATTACGGCTAATTTACAGGAAAACTGTCCATTTGAGAAATGACGTCTCTTCGTTTGTCGGAATCAGGATTTTCCTCCGGTTTTCCGGCGTGCCCGTTCCGTTTTCTCGCCAGTAATTCTACCCGATATAAATCTGAAATCTGGCACGCGATCCTCCCCGTGTCACGAAAGTCACGATTCCGGGTCCATAATGATGTACGAAAGTGGGGGGCATTTGGAATGCAAGGATGTACGAACTGCTTTGATCCATAGTTATGTGTGTGTATGATTAGGGTAACATTCAGCGTGTTAGGTTATTTGGGCAAAATATACGTGCCTCGATGTTTCTCTTCCTATCTTTCCGACGAGAAGCGGAATTATAGTGATCAATATCTCACCCGTGCAGAAAAAAAGTTTCTGTATTAATTCACGGCTCCGTATCCGCAGTGTGCAGGCGTTTGTGGTGGCGGAAAGAAAAGATTACACTGTATGATTACCGAGTCTGTGGGATAAAATAAATGCAGTTATTAAATTTAGAAGGCCCGTAAAAATAGATTCCGCATTTAGAAAAGATAGCACGAAATTGCACCTTTTGTGCAGTATATTACCAACATCCGTTAGCGAAGAAAAATTTTTATGTAGAGTTCTTTGCTTTGCTCTGTTGAATTGAGGCTGGATTTAACGATATACGTCAATTGATTTAACGTCTATTTATTTTTATTATTGAATTAAAATTAATTCTGGAAAGACGATATTTGATTTCATCTATTATGGTCTTCTGTTAGAATTAAGAGTTGAAATAACAAACTCTATTCAATTGATGCTGGATTTAACGATATACGTCTATTGATTTAACGTTTATTTATATTATTATTATATATCATCTATTATGGTCTTCTGTTAGAATTAAGAATTGAAATAAGAAACACGTACATTTACGGTGAAATACAAAATATTTATTAGTTATTTAGATTTTTCAACTCCGAATGAATAACTTATACTTAGTCCAACTACTCCAATTTACTAAACTGTTTTTGTCTCTACCCAGACTCTTGGTTTTACGTTGCTTCCTAAACTAGTTTGTGGAAAGAATAACTATATTTCTCCTTTCACCTCTCAAAAATTAATCCTCGTTAGAGTGCAATTTACCGAGAATTTATTTCTTGGGGTTGCTCTTCGGAAAAAAAAAGGAAGAAAAAAATAAAAGATTATATTAATTGTAAGTCTACTTTTTAAAGCTTTTATATAAATAATCTGTGTTTTTATCAATTTTCACATACCATTTTATATGACATCGATAGTTAACCTTCTTTTATCTTTTTTTTTCTAGCTTGTTAAAAAAAATTGGTTGGTTAATGTTATTCGTTATAAAACTTTACACACAACAACATAAAAGTATCTATCAAAATTTTTTTTAACAATAATGGGATGAATGAATTGTGACTTTATGTTGTCGCAGAGAGTATTGTGGGCCGATATGGTATTCCGATAATAAAATGGTCAACAAATTAGATATGAGAGAATGCTTAATAGGAAAGTGCCCTGTGGTTTTTTATTTATTTATAATTTATTTATGTTTTTAAAGAAAAAAAATTAAGTTGTGACTTTATTGAATAATCTTTTACATAATCTGCTTCTGATCGCAGTCTTGATTTTCAAGAGGTGAAGTTAGATGTTCATCTGTCAACTGTTTCTCATACAACTCTTTGGACGTTTCCGTTAGCCCTTACTTTCTAGCAGTGAGGTATCAGATTTGAGGCAGTTCATTTCAACATAGAGTTGTAGAAGTTTTGTGAGTAAAATAATGAAGAAAATGGGATACAGTATGGATAAAATGAAATATTTAAATTAAAAATTTCTATAGTGCTGTTCTACATTTTGGGGCGAGATTGGTGGAACGTCTTACAGAATCGCATATTAATTCATGGAACATATTTTGTCCATCATTAAATATATATTTCAGTACTGGATTACTAACTTCTAGGAAGAGTAAACCTAGTTGATACGGAATCACATAGCTCTGCTAGGTCGCTAATGTTTTCAAAAAATGGTAGATGTCATTACACGAGCTCAGGTTTTCGAAATTTTTGGTTGTTATGGAAATAAAATTATGCATTTACGACGCATAATTGTTATATGATTCTGAGTCATCCAAGTGTACTCCAGCCCTCGTTATATCGATTTTTGTAACTATGTCACTGAGTTACTGTGTATGAGTGCACACATACACATACACACATACATACATAAATAAATATATATTATAATACACACACACTATATATATATATATATATATATATATATATATATATATATATATATATATATATATATATGTAATAAGACGGAATTCACGATGGGTGGTTGCAGTTATGGCGCATAAAAATGACACCGTTTGTTTCAGCTAAGACCTTTATTAATATAACTTTGGAGGATGGGTTCCCACTTCATCATAGGGATATGACAAACTGAGGAGTTAGCTAGTTTGAAGTTATAAGTAAAAAGGCCCTTAACACCTGGTCAACATCTGTGGGAAAATCTCTAGAAAAATCTGTGGGAAAAATCTACCTCCGATAGCGGGCATCTCTTTTTTGTTTGGAAATTTCCTAAATTGTCCACTAGGGCAATGTAAACTTATAATTGGTCAGACCCGTTCTCCGAGGACGTAAACTGTAGCCCCAGTGGTCAATTTAAGGGTTAAAAAAAAGGGGGAATGCAAAAGCAAGCGGGAATGTTTAGCCCTTGATTTAAGTTTTAAAAAACCCTGAAAATTTTCCTTACACACACACACACACACACACACACACATATATATATATATATATATATATATATATATATATATAAACGGATTAAATAGTTCCATAGTTACATAATCAACCTTTTCTTTCCTCTGACTAGCATTAATGGCTTATTAAAATTATATGTAACACACTCACACACAAACTGATAAAATAATTTCTCATTCACATAATCAATACTTTTTGTTCTGTGTCTGCCCTTTATATGGCTAATGCCTTATTAAAAGTATATGCAACTGTAAGCTGTTGCGAGTTTGAATTAAGAAATCACATCCATTGGGAATGTATATAAGAAATCTAATACTCAAAATGCCAGTAAATACATAAAGCTGAATAGAATGGATTTTTTTGGAGTGAAAATTAACTCACTGTATTTTGCAAACCTAATTTTTTTTCTCCTCCTGTTTTTGAAAATTCAGTTTACTTCATGCAGAGTAGTTCCCTTATAAAACTGAAAACGAAAATAAACAGTATATCAAAGTCTTGATTAAATATTTCCCCTACGTCATCTGCGCTTCGTGTTCACGGGTACGGCTGTGAAGGTTATTGATTAAGTTTTGTTGTTTGTATTACTTCTAATGCCCTGTAGAACAAAAAACTATCAATATTTAAAAGCAAGCCAATATTTATTCGAAGCACTTTTCAGGATAATTCTTCTTATTTGGAATTATTTGCGGGATTGAAAAATCTTTTTTTAAATACAGTCACAGATGAATGTTAATAGAATACTGATATTTACTTGTAGAAATGTGACAGAATTCATTCTGGTAATCTCATGAGTTCTATTTTATGTGCGTTTTTTAAGAAAATACCAGGTAGTTGAAAGATATTTAAATAACAAGGATTGGTGCCAATTTTGAATGTTTTTAAAACTGTATTTCCCAACCCGTGTTTTAATGTACGTCATTTTAATGTACTATTTTTCTTCTTCTGTAAATGCACTACTGAGTGCCAGAGACTAAGACCGTCTCAACAAGCTTATTCCAGTCGACTCGGTTAGACGCCACGATCCGCCAACGATTGATGTCTAGGATTTTAACACATTGTGTGCGGGTACATTTCGCAGCGGAATTGTACCGGGAGTGGTCGTTTTACTCGTAAATTTAGTTATTCAGTTAAATCTCAATAGATCGAAAATTATTTAATTTCCTAACCAACCTTTCGTATTTTATATTGAAATATATAAACAAATATATAAATAGACAAATAATATATATATATATATATATATATATGTGTGTGTGTGTGTGTGTGTGTGTGTGTGTAAGGAAAATTCTCAGGGGTTTTCAAAACTTAAATCAAGGGTAAAAATTCCTGCGTCATTTTCCATTCCCCTTTTTAACCCCTAACCTAAATTGACCACTGGGGCTACAAGTTACACCCTCAGAGAAGGGTCCTGGCCAATTATAAACCTACATGGCCCTAGCGGACAATTTAGGAAATTTCCAAATAAAAAGGAGATACACACTAGCGGAGACAGATTTTTCTAGAGATATTTTCCCACAGATGTTGACCCAGGTGTTACGTGTCTTGTACATAGAACTTCATGCTAGTTGACCCTTCAGTTTGTCCTGTCCCTATGATGAAGTGGGAACCCGTCCTTCAACGTTATCTTAATAAAGGTCTTTAGCTGAAAAGGTATCATTTTTATGGCCATGACTGCAACCCCCCATCGAGAAGTCCGTCTCATTACATATATATATATATATATATATATATATATATATATATATATATATACATAAATACATACATATGTCATTTTCGTAAGGATAAATAGAAAGTTAATTTTAAATCTAAATTGATTTTTTAATCAACCTTCCCGTTCTGTGGTTCCGCATCGACTGATGTAAAAACTAGTTTTCATTTGTCAAAATATTTCCAGAATCTATGTAGTAGACAAGAACATTCGGCTTCGTTTTCCTGTATATACGTTATTTTTGTACCCAGAAACAAACCATGATGTTACACTAACCCGAACTAGTACGTGACCCGCGCTCAAGTATCAATCGTCAGAAAACGTACTAGTACATGTCCCACATACAATGTGTTGAGATCTACTTCAACACAGTCCAACCATCTAGTACGAGGTCTTCCCCTCTTCCTGGAACCCTCGAGAGTTTTTAAAGTTTAACTGGGTTTAATTTCTTACTTAACTGGTTTCAAATCATCCCTTCTGAAAATATGCCCTAACCATCTTAATCTAAATGACTTGATGAACTGAGAAATTTTATGCCGTTTAAAATTATTGTTAATCTTATGGTTGTATAGAACTCTCCTAGTATCATTTCCCGTAAAAGGAGCAAAGATTTTAGATTTTTTTTTTTTTTATCAAAAATAACGTACTACTTTTACTTAGATTTATTTGTGTATCGCAACATCAACCAAACCCAGGGTTGTTATTTAATAAAGTTTTGAATTCCTGTGTGCCAATAGAAGCCAAGTAGATCCAGTAATTGTTACGGGAATTGGTGGTACTGGCCATGGTTGATTCCTCTAGAACCATGTTAACTTAAGTGGGAAATTTTTTAGTAATTTTTTGGAAAACACATTTTACCACGTGATAAAGCAAAAAGTTCTACAGTGTTAATCGTAACCCTGTATGAAAAATGAAATTGCATTGCACATATTTTCTTACATTAAAAAAACATTTTACACCAATACATTTTTACAAAATGATAGAAACACACTGAAGAGTGAAACCTATTATTTAATTTGTAAAATATTTTTTTTTCCGTTTTGTTGCAACAGACATATATGATAGTGTGTGTCTTCCTCTGTAAGTTTTTATATTTTTTAAGCGAACTTTATACCTCCATTAAAAAAAATCCTCTCCATGTCTGTTGGTTCCGAATTAAAAAAAAAAAAAATTTTTCTGGTGTAACAGATTCGAAAAGTGACACACCACCGCTGTTTTTCGGTTCTACGATTAAGTGGGTTTCCATCGACAAACATTCATCCCCCATTTTCACCCGCAACTCGACAAGTCTTATACCCTATGAAGCCCTGCACGCAATCACATACCTGTCACGGAAGTCACGATTTGAAAAGGCATAATGATGCACTAAGGGTGATGCATCCCAAATGCCGTGGGTGTCACCCCACTCTCCACCCCACTCTCATGATTATTATGTTAGGGTTTTATTAAAACAGACTGCTTACAGATTTCATCTGTTGTGGAATGTTATGAGCTGTTGAAGTATTTTTCGTAACAAGCCCTAATCATAGTATTTTAGTTCTTTTCTCTGTATGTTTCTTTTCTTTCCTTTTTTTTAATACTAACTGTTCTTTAGAGATTAAAGGGTTAAGCAGCTCGTATGCCTGAATTTTAAAGTAGGTGTAGGTCACGATGTCAAAGTAAATTTTATTTTGGGTACCTGTAATGGGAAACGGAGATTTTCTATTTTGACTTCCGGCATACTGCAAATCTCCCAAAACGCCTATTTTTTGGAAGAAATTTTTATCTTTATTAATCCTACAACGGGTTTATTAAAACAGACTGCTTACAGATTTCATCTGTTGTGGAATGTTATGGGCTGTTGAAGTATTTTTCGTAACAAGCCCTAATCATAGTATTTTAGTTCTTTTCTCTGTATGTTTCTTTTCTTTCCATTTTTTTTAATACTGACTGTTGTTTAGAGATTAAAGTGTTAAGTAGCTCGTATCCCTGAATTTTATAGTAGATGTAGGTCACAATGTCATTTTTTTTTTTTTTTTTTTTTTTTTTTTTTTTAAATATTTGTAATGGAAAACATAGATTCTCTTCTTTGACTTCCGGCATGCTGCAAATCTCCCAAAACGCCTATTTTTGGAGAAATTTTGATCTTTATTAATCCTACAATGCTATCCTCATGTCTTGCACGTTTTGTAATTGAAACCATAGACTATTCAGCTAATAGCTTGAAATAACTCTAATGGGCACAGATCATGTTTTGAAAATGTAAACATATTTGTACTTGGGAATGAAGGGCTCTGTGTCACAAATTTCAAATTTTACTGCATAATTTTGTTTGATTAGGGTCGCTTTTAATGAAAAACTTTGTAAACGTTTTTAAGGAGGACATATTGCCTCTAAACAGACGGAAAAAGCTGCAAATAAGTATTTTTATAGCCAAATAGTGCTATTTACCCCAGAACTATGTTGAATCACAGTGTCTCCCGATTTGCTAAATCTCTTGATGTTAGGAAATGGTACTTTTGCTTTTTTATGTGATAAAATCATTACAAAATATACATAAACAGGCAAAAATTTCCAGTTAAAATAAAATTTGACATTGAGCCGTTTACTTCCGATGTACAGATATGTATTTAAATAATTGTAAACAGTCTTTTTAAAAAGTTGTCTTGGAGACGTAATAATTGTAGCAACGTTCAACAAAAACAGTATAGGGTTCTAAGATTAAAGAATGAAAATTTAAATAAAGCATTTATCAAGTTGGTTTCACTTTTATATTAATCATAATTTTAAACCTCTACCAGCAGGTATCACATGATTCTACATTTAGAAAATCGAGTGCAATGCCTATGCCTTATTAGGTTTTTTTTATAGAGCATATCTAATGTATTGAAAACGAAGAGAGGCAAGCCACAATAGGCAAAAAATCACAAATAGGAAAAATTTCAACTTAAAATAAAATGTGCATTCTGCCGTCTACTTCCAATGTACAGATATGTATTTAAATAAAAGTAAACAGTCTTTTAAAAAGTTGTATTGCAGACGTAATAATTGTAGTAACGTTCAACACAAACAGTATAGTTTTTTAAGATTAAACGGATGAAAATTTAAGTAAAACACTCATCAAGTTGTTTTCACTTTTATCTAAAATTATAATTTTAAACCTCTGCCATCAGACATCACAGGATTTTATATTTAGAAAATCGAGTGCAATGCTTGTGACCTATTAGATTTTTTTATAGAGCTTATTTAATGCATAAAAAACGAAAAGAGACAAATAGGCAGAAATTTCAACTTAAAATAAAATGTACATTGTGCCGTTTACTTCCGATTTACAGATATATATTTAAATAAATGTAAACAGTCTTTTTAAAAGTTGTCTTGCAGACGTAATAACTGTGGCAACGTTCAACAAGAACAGTATAGGGTTCTAAGATTACATGAATGAAAATTTAAATAAAGCATTTATAAAGTTGGTTTCACTTTTATATTAATCATAATTTTAAACCTCTACTATCAGATATCACATGATTCTACATTTAGAAAATCGGGTGCAATGCCTGTGTCTTATTAGGTTTTTTTATAGAGCATATATAATGCATAAAAAATGAAAAGAGGCAAACCACAATAGGCAAAAAACCACAAATAGGCAAAAATTTCAACTTAAAATAAAATGTACATTGTGCCGTTTACTTCCGAGTATAGGTATGTATTTAAATAATTGTAAATAGTTTTTTTTTTAAAGTTGTCGTACAGACGTAATAATTGTAGCAACGTTCAACAAAAACAGTATAGGGTTCTAAGATTAAATGAAGGAAAATATAAATAAAACATTTATCCAGTTGGTTTCACTTTTATCTTAATTATAATCTTAAACCTTTACCATCAGATAGGACATGATTCTACATTTAGAAAATCGAGTACAATGCCTGTGTTTTATTATTATTTTTTAAGAGGATATTTAATGCATAAAAAACGAAAAGGAATTTATGCTATTTGACTAATTTATTTTATCTTCTGGCTATCTTCTAACAGATCTCTTTACAAATGTTTGTAACATTTTGCGTTAAAGTGCTAAATGCCATTTTTAACTGCATGGCTACATTTGATAATGCAAGATGAAGGTGTCTGTCTCATTTTTTTTTCTCAGCCACAAGAGTTCAAGTTTTAAGATATCATTACTCTGATTCTACGCTGGTCCTTATCCAAAGTATGGTGTTTGCTAAAATAAAATTGATTGTTTCTCAGATACAGGCGTATGATGGAAAAATTCGGTAGCTTAATTAAAAAAAAAAAAATCATGATTACAGAAATCTATACTTATTTATCCTTGTGGTCGAAGGATGCAAAGTGAGTCCTATAGAGTGAAATACTACTGCCTATTAATGTTTCAAGCTTTTATAAATCAACCTAAATTTTAGTCTAATTAGTACTTGAACAGTAAAATGCTCTAGCAAACGACAATACCTCTGGGCATTTATAGAAAAAAAAATTAATTTTAGATGTATGTGCTTTGTCTCCAATTGCATATTCTTATAACTAAATAAACATTAGGTTGAATTATTAGAAATAACAAAATTATATACTTCATACTCCGTTTTTGTACCCATTATTTGCGTTATTTTATTTTCTCGTAGGTATTTTCTTTTATTTATATATATAAATTTTACCACACATTGTTTTTAAATATCTATATCGTATCTTTGTTTTTATGTGTCAATTACGATCCTTTACTGACATAAAAGAAAATCCATTGCCTCAGCGCCACATCTCACCTCAAAGGCATTTCTTTAAACCGGATATTTTTAGTCCTTTATCATCGCCTTTTAGTTAATTATTGTGGGGACGCCAGTTAAAATTTCTTTGAAATTTCTCTTAAGCTAGCACAATAGCCAAGGAGATACTTAAACACTTTATCGAAGGGGGGGAAAATAAGAAAATATTGACGGAGTTCCTTCTACTTCAAAGCTTTTCTTCGGTTAGCTTATAAGAAGAGGAACTTTGCCTATAAGGACGGAAAGCCTGTTTTAGTGCTAGAGTGGAAGCTAGTTATTTTCAAGTTTCTCATTATTTTATCTGGGTGTCAAGGT
The DNA here is from genome assembly GCA_032207245.1 of Pardosa pseudoannulata. NCBI lineage: Eukaryota > Metazoa > Arthropoda > Arachnida > Araneae > Lycosidae > Pardosa > Pardosa pseudoannulata. Next base: position 152,209,403 of record CM063508.1, read on the forward strand.
GGGAAAAATTGTTTGCTTTCAGTTAAAAATTGCTATTTAAAGAAGTTCACATGGTCTAAAATTAAAAGTATTGATTTTTTATAGATTCTCGGGAAAATACTGAGCTAAACGCTTCTCTTGCAACTCTTTTATTGAACTTAGGAATAAGTTATATATTTGACTTTTTTGTTGCAAAGTTTGTTAGTACTTATAATCCTTTTAAAAGTTTTGGTTTCCGTTAGGTATTCTGATAAGCTCTTTTCTAAGAACTTATATATTATTCAATATCTCTTTTTATTTTATTTATTTATTTACTCTATCATTTGACCTAGAGTATTCCAATCGGCTGGTACCGTTCACCAGATGGTGCTGAAGCCTTCCATGTGGTCTTTACTGAGTTAGACAAATGGGGGCATTAATTTAATCAAAATGGGCAGCCAGTAGGTATAATATCTGTAAAATATACATGATATGTATAAAAAATCAAATAAATCGATTAATATTCTATTTATTATAAGGAAATGCATATACTTTTTCCATTATAAATTTAGTAAATTTCACTACGGGCCGCTGTTTTGCCAACCCTGAGCTAAACACAGAAATCTTAATTGCATTTCCTACATCGTATTTCGCTGAATGTAGGCTTAGTGTAATAGCTAGTTTATTGACATAGAATTTGAACATTATGTACTGAACGTGGAGATTTGGTATTCTCTAGGACCCAACCCTGAGCTAAACACAGAAATTTTGATGGCATTTCCTACATCGTATTTCGTTGAATGTAGGCTTAATGTAATAGCTAGTTTATTGACTTAAAATTTGAACATTAAGTACTGAACGTGGAGATTTGGTATTCTCTAGGACCCAACCCTCAGCTAAACACAGAAATCTTAATTGCATTTCCTACATCGTATTTCGCTGAATGTAGGCTTAGTGTAATAGCTAGTTTATTGTCTTAGAAAAGGAACATTATGTACTGAACGTGGAGATTTGGTATTCTCTAGGACCCAACCCTCAGCTAAACACAGAAATTGCATTTCCTACATCGTATTTCACTGAATGTAGGCTTAGTGTAATAGCTAGTTTATTGACTTAGAAAAGGAACATTATGTACTGAACGTGGAGATTTGGTAACGATATTCACGAAATTGTAACCTGACATTAACAGATTGTTAAAAATCCACTAGCATTAACTGTCTAATTAATTATTTTTATTTCTTATATCGATAAACTAAACTCCCCTTCACTACAGCCCACTCGGAGGCTGTTGAGCATGGTCTTCGGTGCCATTTTCCACTTTCGAGACCAAGCGCCCTGGGATGCGAAACATGTCTCGGTTAGGTAACTACTGTTTTATACAAATTAAAGTGAACGAAAATATTAAAAAAAAAGTTTTTAAATGTTAAGTCAATAAAGCAGTATATAATTTTGATATGAATAATGCCGAAAGGTTTTCCCCACCCACTTAAGCTTTCGCATCCATAAACCCTTGAGTTGGATGTGGGTGTGGGTCATCTAAGTTAGGTGGTCAACCTTTCGTGGAATCCCCGTGTTTAAGTTGCCAAGTATACGTTTTCTTCAGTTTGTCTACCCACTCAGGAATCGAAAGGCTAAGTCAACTTTAACTTTGCATATCCCAAAGATCGAATTTCGGACCGATGTCTCGGGAGCACGAAGTGGTACCCCAAAGCGCTGGACTTCATTTAAAATATATTTTATGATTTTTTAAAGAGTTTAATAAGATTTTACTAAATTAAATGAATGCTTAATTTAATTGCCTCGTTTCTTATTATATAGGCAGGTAAAACACATAATATGCAACAATATTTTAATATTTGATATAATTAACTATTGTTGAAGTTGAATGATTTTTTTTATCGTACATGGAGATATGGTTCGGTAAATGTGGAAACATGTGCTTTATCCGATTTATGTCTAACGTTTTTAAGGACAACTGAAAAATAGTTTGTACAATTTTTATATTTTCTCAGAATAAGATTTCCTTTATATTAACAAAAGATGGCAATCCTATATTCTATGTACCAAACTTACGAGTTATTTATAGTTGTTATTTGGATAGGCATTATCCGATTTTAGGAACAGTGCACTTAAATTTACTTTTTCGGTGGGTGCGTCTAATGAAATTTATTGTATTTAATATTCAAAATTGTGTAAATTTCACATTTGTTTTAATCTGTGCAGACCATAATAACTTAGATTTCAGCTATTCGTCAATATATATTCTGCAGAAAGAATTGGGGCATTAATGGTTTATTATGCTGCTCATACAGTTAGCCATAGTTATGTAATTAAAAATTCCTTCTTTAAAGTTATCAAAGTGTGTGTAATCAAATGCTTATCCCTTTTCTTCTTCTTTTTTATTTTTTTTTAAAAGTATCCATAAACATTTTATCATTCAACTAATTCATTCAAAATGACTGCATTATCTCTTAACCGTTTGACAGTTTCATTTTTTTTTCAGAATTCGGTCAAAAAAATGTCACATTTTTTATTGCATTTTTTTGTTCATTTTACATTTTTAAGTAAAGATATGTTATTAAAATTAACATTTCTAATATTTTTAAGCATTTATTACAACTTTTTTCTTTCTATGAAAGCATCATAGAACTGAAGTTTACCTTTAGTGTCATCGATATCCAAGTTAATTTTTGGAATTCCATTGAAAGCAAATCCAGGAGGCTTCAAGAGTTATCACAATTAATTAAAAAAAATTGTCTTGAATGACTGATTCCATCTGTACTCCTATCAGAGTCATTACTATCCAAGTCATCTAGTAAACTTTCGCTACTATCATTTACAGGTAATTCAGTTTCTGATTCCGAGTCACAGTTCGAATCATAAGACATTAGCTCCATACGCTCTGAATTATCTATTATGTAAAAGTAAAAAATTATTATTCAACTCTTACATCAATAAAATTATCAGGCGGTTAGTAAAATATAACCAGAAAGCTATACACTGAAAGATAACAATTCGTCTTCTGATACTAAACATGCGAAAAAACTCGCGCTTTTGAACCAGTCAGTGTAGAAAATACAATAAACTGCAAAATATCATTTACTGGAAAACTATTGTCATCTATACGAATAATTTGTTACTAAAATTGGAAAAAATACGGCCGAAACAGTGCAATCGAAATAGAAATCAGATTGCCCGTACACCGTACGGGCAAATCATTAAAGGCCCGAAAGCTGTGCCCGTACGGCTTACGGGCAAAACAGGGAAGGGGTTAAAGTATAACTTTTTGATTGCAACTTTGTGAAAAGGGTTCAATCTTAAGGTTGTAATGTAAGCGATGTGTAATGTTTTGTCAAATGCAGGGTTTTTATTATTATTTATTTTTTAATCTGATTTCAATAATTTTACTACTAATTCCTACCCCTATTTTTTGTCTTAAAACTGTTATTTAAATTTGAATATCGTAATACTAATTCCCCTTAATTTTTTCGTGTATGCGTGAGTATTACAGTTTGTTTAAATTATTAAATTTTTCTTATTTTTGTATACATGTTTAATGCATCTCTCACAGCCGGTCCTAGACGGTAGGCAAGGTAAGAGACTGCCTATTGCGCCAAAATACAAAAATGGCAGAACTGTTTGAATTAGAGGGCAAAAATAATTAAAGTAAAAAAATTCAGAAAAATACGTTTCTTTTATTTTAATTTTAAAAAATAAGGAACTGTAAAATAGTGTTTTTAATTTTTTAAGTTTTGATTGTGGTGGGATGCATTTTTTGTTTGACGGCAAAAATGATGCAGTATGCCCTGCATCTGTAAACTGCAATAATCTATCTGTAAATTTCAATAGGGTACATTCTATCTTTATTAATCAGTATAATTTCGTCGATAACAAGCAACGGAATTTCGTGAATCTTCTTCGTTGAATAATATTTTTAATACATGCTTGGAATTTGGTAGATCGTTAATCAAGACTAATCACTTCCTCGGGACTAAAAAATATTTCGCAAATCTGATTCCCTTTGAAAATTTTAAGTAAAAATTGGAGCCAAGTGTTATCATTAATTACACAGGCCTGCGATGAAAAAAATACAAGGGATGTGACATCTAAACTTAACGTATTTTTTAGTACTAATTTTGAAAAGAATCATTAAAAATGTCTATCACGTAACATTTTTTTGAAAAATTGAATTTTATGTGGTTTTTTATGAATATTTCTCACGTATTTTCCTTTTAACGAGCATGTTATCTGCATTTTAAGCACAAATATTTCGCATTCATTTTTATTTCGAAACTTAATTGGTTTATATACAGTATTCATGGCTTTTAAACAAATCACTACATTATTTTTCTAAACCTTTTCAAAGTTACATTAATATAAAAAAAAAAGTGAAATATCTTTAAATTAAGTTTAAATTAATATTTTAGCATTTACTTTTCATATGTCGTCAGCTAAAGAACATTGTGTACAATTTAGAATTAAATATGTTGCTGCTCTAGACAAATAATTATATTAGCAAAGAATTATCCTTAAGGAAGTGGAAATTCGGATATTATATTAAAAAATAACTTGCTTATTTGCTTAAACAGGTACATTTAATTTTGCTCTGTAGCGTTTTACGGAAATTGAATTTATTTTAAACGGGGATTTCTAAAAACATAATTAAATTTATGATTATAGTTTTTTATTCCATTTACAATGCTTCCGCCATTTTTTTCCGTCATAATTCTTTTCCTGGGTTTCAATTTAATTGTTGTGTGCTCTGTAGCGAAGAAAAAAAAATATTGGAAAATAATTTTTCACGTTTTTTGACTGCTTCGTTATACAAAACACTATTTGTCTTCCATTTGTTTAGAAAAAAAATTATGATAGTTATTGGATTCAAGGAAAATAGTCAACCATTTTTATAATTATGCTATATTTAAATATGTTTCTTACGAAAAGAGAAATATAAGATTTAAAAGAGAAACTATGCTTGATTTCACGAAATGTTTTGCTTCGAATATTGTTTCTGTAATTGTTTTTATGAATGTATGGGATTTCTATTCTGTAAAAATAATCAATTTCTGAGTAATTTAGTTGTATTGTCAGAGTTTAGATCGTTTTTCATTCAGCTAATAGTGGGAAATTTAATTTACATATAAATAAACTAATTTTATTTTCTGGAAAAACTTTGTTTACTTGCATATTGCGTTGTAGAATCACCTTTCATGTTTAGGTAAATACATGTATTTCATTTTAAATCATAGTTAAGAGACTTTTTAAGTTTGAAGGCACACACACACACGTGTATGTGTGTGAGTGTGTGTGTTTGTGCGCAGCCTGTATTTAGATCTTACTAGATTTTTGAAATATCTGATACAGTAGGACATGAAAGACGTAACTACTACTTTATGAATTTATATATTAAAATATGTATTTATTTGTATCCTTATATTTTTATTATTTATATCCTTTTTTAATAAATATATAATTAAATATTAATGTCATTTATTTATAACATTAGTATTTATTTATTTATTAAAAAAATGTTTCTGTATTCTCTTCAACAAATCTGAAGCTTTAAATTTGAAATCACTTAAATAAATAAGAAGTATTACTAAATATAAAAACTATTTGAATAATTATTTTAAAACATTTTTAGTACTTTCATTAGGAACTGTATATGATGTTCAAATAGGCGAGGGACCAGGAAAATAAAATTTTCTTTTCGGAATTTTTATCTTTGATTAACAACTACATCCTGTATCTTATTTCCATGAGTTTAAGTCATGTATCTTTAATTAACATAATAATAAATATAATTTTCATGAATTTAAATGTTAAGAAGGTTTAAAACTATCATGTGTAATAATACCTTCTGTGTCACAGTGTTTATGTACCCGGGAGAAATATTCTGTATTAATTCTCATCCCCATATACAGCATGAACATTACAAATGACAGGAGCCGTATTTTATTTAATTTCTAGAAGTGCATTTTTGTGGTTCTGAAATTCTTCTGAGTTAATGTATAATCTTATTAATGAACCCGCACAAATATTTTGCTTTTCGGAATGTTTCATTTACGGTGGGTGCATAATATATAAAGAAACACATACTAACCTTTAGATTTATCTTACTGCAGAGACCACTTATGAGCTAAGAAAGACCTTAAAATGTCAAAATTTCAATAAAATGTCATGCAAAGTCAAAAGGGAATTCCAAAATAAATTCAAAAGCAATGGAAACTTTAAAAACACTTCAAATTTAGGAACATTCTGAAGTCAAAATGACTTTTCAAGCTGTTTTCTGAAAAATTCTTACTCTAAAATTTTGACCCTCCTATCCGTGCACTACTGAAAACGAAAAGATTTCCTTAACATTAATAATATACATATATATATATATATATATATATATATATATATATATATATATATATATATATATATATATGGAATATATCAAAATTATTTAACTCTAATATTTCCTTAAAAAACCTTCTCTCTCCCATTATAATTCTTTTAAATCTTTTTTCCCAGCCTCTAAGTAGTTTAATCAAAGGAGTGTTTTCCACTTAAAATTCTTCAAAAAGCTTTCTATCCTATAAACGTAAACTTTCTGTATATTCAGCACGTTTCCCAGCTGTCGCCGGGAAATGGCTCCACGTTTTTCATGATCTTGCACTTAAATCGCTGAGGTTTATTTATTTATTTATTTATTTTTATTTATTTATTTATTTATTTATTTTATTTTTATTTTATTTATTTATTTATTTATTTTATTTTATTTATTTATTTATTTATTTTTTGTGGGAAATTGTTTTCTGTTCTTCGCTTTTGGGTGCACCTCTGTTCGAGCAGAGTGATTTTTATGGCTTGTCTTTGTCCGTTGTTAAGTAGAAAAGATGTCTACTGTGGCAGCTCTGGAATAAAGTTTCAATTAGACTGGTGCCGTTCTCTGCAATGTCGTCCCGACTGCATTTTCATTACTGCTAGCTGTTGAGCTCTCTCCTTTTCAAGGAGTTTTATAATTAATGGTTTACACCCCCCATATATATATATATATATATATATATATATATATATATATATAATATATTGATTTTATTTTTTCTTGCAATTAAGGTGATATAGTACTTTTCCAGGCCTAAATTCCTTACTAGAAGGGTTTATATTAGGTTCATTTTAAAATAAAAATTTCTGCTTATTTTAAGGTAATAATTTAAACAAGTTCTTTTATGACACACTACCCTTAAAAATAATTATTTTTTCTTTTGTGATTTGAATAAGTATTTAAAAAAATACGTACAAGTTTACACCTAATAAAACAATGAAATCACCTTATATGAAAGAGGATGTTTTTAAATATGTATATTAGAAACTAAATTTATGTTTCTAATATACATATTCATATTATTAATTCATAAGTATATATTTCGTTCTGTAAACCTAAAATTTAAGATGTCATCTGACATCTCAAAATAAAAAAAAAATAAATAAAAAAAAATCATAAGGTTTTTTTTTTTTAAATTTTCCATTTATTAAACTATAAAATAAAATATATTTCTGATTCCAAAATAGTTGGGGTTCACTGAGTAAGAGAGATAAAAAGCTTCTATTTAATTAGTTTCTAATTTACGAATTCCCAAATATTTGTTGCGTGTAAGTGATAATTTATCGTTTTCAATTAGTTATATATTTTGAATTTCTAAAAAAAATATTACTACTACTAGCAAAACTAAATATTTTTTTAATTAATTAAATTTTAAAATTATATTTTTTATCTTTGTAAGAAATAAAAATATATCTTGTATAATTTGAGTTTCATAGAATTAAGAAAAGGATGATTAACTTTTATTAGTTTCTTATACACAAATTAGTTTCTAATATACAAATTTCAAAAGTAATTTTGCAGGTGAGTGGATTTATTGTTCACTTTGTGTACATAATTTGCATTTATTTTAAATATTGCTTCATGTAACAAAACTAAATGTTTTTTATAAAATTATGCTTTTATTAATGATATAGAATTTTTTTATTATTATTGTTAAAACTAAGCTTTGAAAAGTAGAATGCTATGTTGAAAACTCTTCTGCTCGCGTCTCTTTAATTACTATAATATAACAAAATCAAAACATTTTTTTAAAGACCAGTTTAAAAAAGGATTTTTTAATGATTATCTAGAATTTTTTGTTATTATTATTAAAACTAAGCTTTGGAAACTAGGATGCTTTGTTGAAAACTTTTCTGCTCGTGTCCCCTTAATTACTAAAATAAAACAAAATCAAAACAATTTTATAAAGTCCAATTTAAAAAAAGATATTTTATAATGATTACATTTTTAAACATGTTAATAATTTTTTTGTCTGTTCCATAAATTTTGACGTTAGTACATTATAGGAAAACTCTGTACATTTAAAATTCTTGATTTAGAATTGAGGTTCATTGTTTCAATGAAATTTATTGATCCAACTCTTAAAAAACATTGCGGTACTAGGGCAAATAATTATGAAGACAAAATAGGAATTATATGTAAATATAGTGCCAGTAAACGTTGATTTTTGCAAAACTTGCTAAAAATGTTTTATTGCAATTTCAGTCTTTTGATGCATCCGCATAGATTCACATCTTTGATAAATTATCAAGAACGAGTTCATTTCACAGAAATATTTTTATGAGCTGATTTTCTCCTTTGCACCCTTAAGCATTAATCTACCTTTCAAAAATGAAGCACGGAATTTTTCTAAAACTTAAGCATTTCTCAATTTAAAACATACTCTACCTTTCAACTTTAATCACTTCCTTATGAATTTAGATTTCGTTCTATATCTGAGCATTTAAAGTTATTAACTACCTGCTTTCGAACATATATCACTCCTATTTTTGCATTCTACGGCTATAAAATATTTTTAGGTCTAATGCATCTTTTTATGTCTGCATAACACACCCGTTTTGATTGGTTATGGAGTATGCCTGCTTAGCGTAAAACAAACTGTACTTAAATCATTCATTATAAATATTTTCGTAAATACCCCTTTTCTTTCTTTCTTTCTTATTTTCCTTCGAGATGAATATTTCATGGCGTGTTCGCTCCGCTGCATTCTGAAGTGCATTCGGAAAAAAAAATCGATTCGGATGAATATTTTAAATCTACTGTTTCTGCGATAAATTTGTATTTTTGCGTATGCAATGAATGATTTCTCTTCGCATAGTCAGATACTTAACAGTAATCACATCTCGGATTTATTTCAACTTGCGAAAATATCTCTTACGGGATGTTTCCCCATCTTTTTAAATTATATCCTTCAAGCAAAGTAAATGCGCTGTTATTATTTGTCGAACTCCGAGCTGATTTTGCGTTTATTAGCGTAGAAATTTAAAACTCACGCAAGAGTAAAATAAATTGGAAATAGTAATGGAGCTTCGTGAAAAAGATAACGATGTGATTGGGGGCTTTCGCTTAAAACTGATTTCAAAACTACGCACAAATGCCGATTCTGTTTTGATTATTTCCATTTTGATTCTGCTGACTTCCTTCTCATTTATTGAGATGTAAGCTCTGTTAGACATGGCGAATTATTGTTTAAAATCTGGTTAACATCGCTGCATAAAATTTTTCTGAAGTACTGACATCATTACTAAACCGTAGCGTGCATTTTTATGCTTTTTGGCTAGTCATTCGTCTGGAATTTAATGATATTAATGTCTGAAGTTATGTGCGTATATACATTTACTCTCTCTGTATGTATAGTTTTACATTACAAAAATTTTTAGATGTTAAAAGCTGTGACAGAAACTTCAATGTGCATTTAAAACATACTAGAAGGTATAACCTTTGTGCTGGAATATAGAATAAAAACCAAACCCAGCGTAATATAAAGCACAAATAGTCACTGCTTCTAGCGAGCAGCATTCTCAGTTCGAGAGAAGTTATGTACTTTATATAAATTTACTCTTTCTTCCTCTCTCTGTATGTGTGTATATATATATATATATATATATATATATATATATATATATATATATATATATATATATATATATATATATATATATATATATATAGTTTCATATTCCAAAGTTTTTTGGATGTTAATTGCTGTGACAGAAACTTCAATGTGCATTTAAAACATACAAGAAGGTATAAACTTTGTGCTGGAATATAGAGTAAAATCAAAACCGAACGTAAAGCCCAAATAGACACTTCTTCGAGCGAGAAGCATTCTCAGTTCGAGAGAAGTTATGTGCGTTATATACATTTACTCTCTCTCCCTCTCTCTGTATATATAGTTTTATATTCCAAAATTTTTTGTATGTTAATTGCTGTGACAGAAAATTCAATGAGCATTTAAAACATATTAGAAGGTATAAACTTTGTGCTGGAATATAAAATAAAACCCAAACCCAACGTAAAGCACAAATAGCCACTGCTTCCAGCGAGCAGCATTTTTAGTGCGAGACAATTCAATGGTTTATAAAAGCATTCTGAGCGGGGTAGACAGAAAGCGAACGGTTTAAAAAGCCATACGATGCAAATCCTATAGGAATATGTGTGAACCTGAAAACATCTACAGAGCCTGGAAGAGAGCTAAAAAAACAAAGTGAAATAAGACTAATTAAAACGATGCGCCTGAAAACTAGCTGGACAATTTGCTGTTTCATGCAACCAAATAGAGCAAAACAAAAAGAAACGCATAGCTAATTATGTATTTATATTTATTTATTTATTATTTAGTAACGAACCACAATTAGACAAATGATTTTCAGATCTTAGAAAATTCAGGAGTTCTATTTATATTATTACCTAACATAAGAGCTTTTAGAAAACTTTCCAGAAAACAAGATCAAGATGTGAAAAACATTTTTGATTTGTTTTTGTACTCTTCTGCTCTTTCAAGAGAAATTTAAGATCATGCTTGGTTTGACCAATGTTAAGAAAAGCCGTTCTTTCGAGATATTTAATAGATACCCCAGCTATTTAAGCGTTTGATGGGGTGTTTGCTGACTCATAATATCTGATATTTTATAGGATTAAAAAATATTGTATATTTTGTTTGAAAATGATGACTGACTTTATCCTCTGTACCAATCCTGACATACAGTCTGCATTAAAGTTACTAAATTTGTTTATTCCACTTTGTCCAACTGACAAATCTTCCTGAATGAAAAGAAACCAAATATTAAAATTACGTAAACCGTCTACCGTTAAGTTGAAATGTGGGTTATAGCTTCTTAAATTTTAAATCTCTTTTTTTCTTACTAATTTTTTATGGCATCTCTATTTTAAATTATTAACATTATTTTAGATTTTTATTGTATATTATATTGAATTTTTAATGTAAGAGTGAAAATGCTCTTTATCTTTTTTTTTTTTTCAGTTTTTTTTTCTCTTGCCAAAATTGCTATTTTAATTTTATGTGGTGATAAATACAATCTATTCACGCTCTCCTAACTTTGTGCATTATCCGGAAACCTGTCTAAAATAAACCAGAGACATTTAAACGGCAGCAGATTTACTCCATTGCACATTTTGCATTTATTGTCTTGCCACAATGAACGCAAATGACCAAAGTATCCCATGCTTAGTTTGTTATAATATCCTCGGGGTATCGAAGTCGTCTTCACCCACGATAACCTCATGCAATCCCAGTTTCGTATTTACCCAAGTCTTTATGATGTAAACCGTGCAAAATTGTTGTTCTTAAGTCAAAATGATATAACTTTCATACGAGGACCGCAATCAAGTGAAAAATAGAACTTCGTTATGAAAGGCATCTTCAGTATCCCCGTTATTGATTCCCGTAACTTACGACACGAATGTTGATTACTGTCGACTTGGTCGCTGCATGTTTCGCACTTTATGCTGCCAGAGGCACCTGTGCCTTGTTGTGTCGATAATCTTTCGTCCCAGCTGCGCTGAGTAGTTTGGAGCCGTCCTCGTAATATGCATCATCTAGAGACTTTATGACTACAAACACGGCGCCGAGTTGTGGAGTTAAAGCTACCGAGTTTACGAAAACTTAAGTCACGGATGCAATTTCTGTGTCGAAGTGATGAAGCAGTTAAGGTAGCATATGGATGATATTAAGCCTATGATGCTGGCCTGGCAGTTTTATTTCTGGCGACATGATTAGCGATATCTTGAGACCGGAATAGATTACGGAAAGAAATTAAAGTTTGATGATGTTTGTCCTCTATTTAGGTGGTTGGAAAAAGGAAGTTTTGTATAAAATAACAACTCATACTACTCATTTAAAATAAGTTGTACTGTTAAAATCTACTCTATTGACTTTTAATAATTTTGAAGTATATTTTATCTTTTATGGGAAACATTATTTAACTTTGAATAAAATTTAGGCAATTAAGTTTTTTTTATGTATATTTCTTCACTATTTTAATAGTTTGAAGTATCTTTTCCTTTTATTTTTATTATTATTTTGTACTACTTCAAGTATTCTTCTTTTACACATTGCAGATTTATTCGTAATCGTGTTAAGAGAGTACTAGATTTGCGGCTCACATTGTTTTTTATACTAGAATGTACAAACAAATCCCAGTTTTATTCTTGAATCAAACTTCAAACTTCATTAACCCATTAACGTCCGAATATTTCTGATGACTATATATTAGTAAATGCCTAACATAGAAGCTATTATAGACACCTGGAAGTAAAACAAAATATGAAATTTAAACACCTTTAAATATGACATCAAGTTATCATTAGTGAGGAGGTGTCATTTTAAAATATAATAAGATGTCTTTAAAAAAAAGGAAAACTTCCTGATAAGATATTTATTTGCTATCACATATAAGAAAATTATTGAAAAGAGATGACTAATTACAGATAAGGCTATTCGCCATGATTTTGACCGGTATACGTTCAGAATACCGGTCATAATACGTACCTATTCTAAGCTTGAAAATCATAAAATGCTGATCGAAATGACAAAATTATAGATAAGATCATATTTTAAAACTTGGGAGATTATTCATAAGACTAATATCTATTTCCATTAAAAAAGGAGAATTATTTCAAGGAAATAAAAACTCTACAAACCATTTTTTGACTGTCCTCAAATAAGGACGCTGGGCGTTAACGGGTTAAGTAGTAATTTCATGCGATAATCATAATACAGTGCATGCACACCTTTTATATTTTAAAAAGTAGTTGCATTACAGCTGTCGAAAAAGTGATTTTTAGCTGTATCATTTTGCATTTTATTCAATAGATGCTACATTCTCTAAATAATAATTATAATCATTGATACCAAAAAGGAAGCGTAGCGGGAAATTTTTCATAGAGGGGGGAGTAGCTACCTTTCTATATTTAATATAAATATTAAAACAATCCTTATGGGCAGATTACAATAGCCACATTCGCCCATGGCTACGCCACTGTTACCGGAGTATCAAAAAGTTTGATCTTTTTTTTCTTTTCATATATTCTTTAAACTACCTTATAATAGGTATAAATATTGATACAGGAGCATTATGAATGTTTAATTGTGTTTTATTTTATATATTAAGACTCTAGAATGTTCCGCGGTAGCCCAGTCGGCAAAGGCAGCGATCTTGTAACCGGTTGCTTGATGGATGCTGAAGTCTGCCCAAGATTCGTCGTATTCATTAATAAATAGCGCCTGGGGATATACGTATAATTTCGAAGTGTCATCCAAGTTTCGAAACGATATCCATGAAGGTGGCAGGCCAAGTTTAGGGTTGTTCTGCTTCTTCATTGCTTCTAAATTAGGGGGACCCACTTGAAACAAAGTGGTTCTTTCACCTTAGAGGTGCTATCAAACGAAAGGCGCACTCTTTCATAAGGTTTAGTCAGTCTTGATTTCTTATGGTATCTCTTTAAGGAAAGCTGCATATTAACCTTACTTAGCCATGGACCAGTCGTAATTGTGATGAGGTATATTGGACCGGGTGTAAGGCTACCCTATACCAGGGGGATAAGTTACAACAACATACTTCAGAATTCAGAGTTTGTATATCTACATGATAGTTTCTGATTTAATTTTTTTAAAAAGCACATTTTTCATTTTTTATATTATCACTCCGACATGAAAATAATGTTAATTTCACAGCACCTCTCCCCCAGTGAAGTGATAGTTTAACACTTTCACTGCCAGACGCATTTTCGATGTTTTGCCCAAGAGGCTGACTTGAACTTTTCATTATGCGATGAATATGCTGAAATATTATTTGCAGCAGTTAAAATGAGTTATAAAATTATGCTTGAAGCAGTTTTTGTGGTGGGGGTCACAGTGAATCCCACGGCATGGTAGGAAATTGTTTCGATTGTCCTTTTTTTCAAACAATCGTGATTCGATTGCTACATGAATACTCTCATTCTTTAGCATTCCAAGCAGCTAGGAAGAACTAGAGCAATGAATTTGACGAAAAAAAGTGATGGCATATTGTTCCGATTGCGTTGATTCACCTTTTCTTTGCTTTGCCTTGAATGTTTCAATCTGACTCATCGCAATATGTACTGATAAAATATATATTTTTCATGTACTAATAAAATTACTTTTGTATGTTCTATATTGCATTCATTTCTTCAAACCATTATAATAACAATGGTATTATTGAAAAATTTATCAGTATCCATATTTACTATAATTATTTACTTTTATTATTTGCTGCTTCGCCGGTCACCGATGATCCCCATGGCAGTCAACGCGTTATGAAATACTTTTACTCTAGTCCTCACTGGATTGTTTTATATGTACTAATGCCAAAATTTCTTATATTGTACTGTCATGTTTTATCTTTTTATAATAATATCTTCGCATCCTAAAACGAATGGTAAATTTTCAAAGCCGTCCTAATACTTAACAAAAACTTGAAATTTTGGTTTAGATGACTGTTCTAAATTTGTATTTAGATCTCTAATATTTTTTTCGAAATTTCCCATTGCATGATTGCATATTCATGACTGGCATGTTATCGTAATTCCCGTTTCTGAACCAGTTACACAGCATCGTTTTATCTCGATGCCTCGTAAATTGTTACCTATTTGGAAATTTATGTTCGAGGAATAAAATCTCGAGTTAAAAATGAAGTAGAGATTCTTTCTATATAAGTACTATGCTGAATCCTCGAATCCATTTAGAAAATAATGACTGATAGTGCCTAGAAACAAAATATTACCAGGTCTTTTGTAAGTGATGTATGTAATTTGCTGCTGCACTCTCGTTCCAATCAATTTCTTTTCTGTCATAAGATGCAGAAAGTAACCTATAATTTTTTCAACTTTTACAACGAGTTTTGGGCTATCGTAGCATTGTTGAAAAGGATCTATTTGATTTTTAATCCTTTTTTTTTCTTTTAAAGTATAATTTTCCCTCGCGTTAAAAGGAAGAATAAGGAGCGTAAAGAATATAAGGTTTCTAATTATGATTCTTCCAAATACTATTTTTAATTTTATTAGTTTTTAATGATTCATGATATTTTTCTGTTAGGTAAATTTAGTGTCTTCTCCTATGTATAATTTTTGAAGTATCAGACGCATTTTCGATGGTTTGCCCAAGGCACCGACTTGTACTTTTCATTATACGATGCATATGGTGAAATATTATTAGCAGCGTTTTAAATTGTTTATTGAAATATAAACACTTTAAAAATAAACTGAATTGGTTGATCGCAATTTGTCATTGTGTATTCATAACAGTACTTATTTATGCTCTGATTTGGTTTGGTTTTGGAACGCTACAGTCTACTTTTTCCTACACGAAGGCTAATGAGATCGGGACCTGCTGCTTAAAGCCGATTCCGAACGGCTACGAACACCTATGCCATAGTGTGATTCGAACCCACGAAGTCCGATGGCCAGCACCTTAACCATTCGGCCATCATTCGGCTTATCTATGATCTGAAAAAATCTTTAAGTGGTACGTTTTGACTACTTTGAATGACATATGGCATTTTCCCTCTGTAAGCGTGTACTATTGTATAGACAGATTAATTGTTCAGTCTATTTTACAAACCACCGACTTCTCTTGCACTGAGAAGGCTGCTCGCTCGTAGCAGCGAAACAGCTGTCTGCGTGGTTTCTTTCGCTATATGAGCCTTACTTATTTTAGCTTTGCGTGTTATGCAATATTATGGCACAAATCCTTTCGATCAGTCTGATTTATTAAGCCATTCACTTATTCGAGATGGCTACTTCTGCGAAGCTGCGGAACAGCTGTTTACGTACTTTATATCGCTTTGTGTGTCTCACTTACGTTGAGGTTGTCCTTTTTGCTTATTCCGGCACAAAGGTTTTTACCTTCTTGAATAATCTGCTTCTACAAGCCTCTGAATTCCCTTGCATTGAGACTACTACTCGCTCGGATCAGCGAAGCTATTGTTTATGTACTTTTTGTCGCTATTTGTGCCTTAGTTCAGTTTCCTTTGCTTTTTATGCTATAGACTCCCTCTATTTCAATACTTCTGTTTTTATAAAGACAATTTTGATAAGAAATTTTCTTACTACTCTCCTGTGCCTTATTTCAGTTTCCTTTGCTTTTTATGCTATTAACTTCCTCTATGTCAATACTTTTGTTCTTATAAAGATAATTTTGATAAGAAATTTTCTTACTACTCGCTAGGATCAGCGAAGCTATTGTTTGCGTACTTTTGGTCGCTCTTTGTGCCTTATTTCAGTTTCCTTTGCTTTTTATGCTATTAACTTCCTCTATGTCAATACTTTTGCTCTTATAAACATAATTTTGATAAGAAATTTTCTCTGTATTTATGTGATAATTTTGCAAAATATTTTAAAAATTGTAAAAGATTTTTTTTCATTTCTTTTTAAAAGCAAAAAAATTAAAATATCTTTTGTTGATGTTAGAATATTTACTTGACTCATATATCTTCTATAAACTTTATTTGTATTTCAGTTTGTTATGTTATTATGGCATAAGGTTATTTATCCTAAACAGGATAAAAATATAATCTTATTGGTATTTTTGTCCTATTTTACTCTCAAATTTTTTAATCCGTAATATGTATTTGTTAAAATGTAATAAGGGTTCCTATAAAGTCATATAAGATAAATTTGTTTCTTCAGAAAATTTTTTTCTTCCCTAACTCTATTTGATGAAAATCTACGAGATCAATATTATAGATACCCTGTTTCCTTAAATACTCCAAAAAGATTATTTTGCTTTCCATTTACATATTTATTTCTTAGGTTAGGGTAATTTTTCCCTCTCTATCTTAAGCATGTTAATATCTAAGGAACATAAAGAGCGAAGCAGTACTCTCGCTCTCTATCTAGGTATACATAATACATTAAATGACCCGCTACGACGCTATTGCATTTACATAACGTTATTCAAATAAATTTCATTGTGAAACGGAATAAAATATTAGTCTCACGTGCTGTGTTATGCATAATGTTACGCAGAGTGAAAACGTATCCTAAGAAAAGTATTCTACGTAATAGATAGAGTTGGAAATATCTACATCCTGTAGAGAGATTTCTTTTTGCATTTTGAGACTTGAGATTTAGGACTTTTGTGAGGTATGGGAATTATATGTGTTGAAGTATTATGCGTTCAAAGATATTTTAATAGTGAGAAGTTGTAAAAATCGGGCTTTGTTGTTTAGATTTAGTTATGCATTTTTCGTTTCATATATCACCCAGTGAAGTCTTCAGATTATGTAAGAGACTTTTAAGCATATTAATATAGGATGTTTATTTACTTTTTCAAAATCCTTCACACGAAAAGATAAAAATAATCTTTTAAAGAAATTTTAAATTATCTGATAAGAGCATTCCTATTTCTCTGCTATTATTAGCGATGATTTCATTATTGTTATTTTTCTTGTTGTTATTATTGCAAGGTTAACTCAGCCTTTTATCCCTTCAGTGGGTAGATCAACTGAGGACCAAGCATGCTTGGGAACTAAACACTAGGGGTTTTCCGTAAGGTTGACCACCTAACCGGAACATATGCTTAGCACCACAGGGCTGTTTGTCTCGGAAACGGAGATTAGCACGTAGTCCCTGGCCCTCTAGCTGTTGCTCCGAGGAGTTTTAGTTTTTAGTTGTTATTGTTATTAAATCACGTGGAAATTTATGTATCTTCAGTTTTAAACATCATACGTCAGCTTTTCACGAATTAAAATTTTATCAGTATTTTCATGTACTACTTTTTAATATGCTTACAGTACTTTTTTTTCATAAATCGGATGCGTTTATCTCTTTATTCCCTCCATATGTTATGCCGTGGGTTCGAATCCTATAGTAGGCATGGATGTTTATCACCATTCGAAATTGACTTTAAGAAGTAGGTTCCGGTTTAATAAAGCCAATATTAGAAAGTTATTAAAATACTGACTCTTGGTGGTAAACTTAAACTATATGTATGTTCGAATGCCGGCTTTGAAATAGTGGATCTCTTTGTAAGGTATGCTAATACTTAATTATCCAAAGAAAAGGAAAGTTGCTAATATCGGTATGCAACTTATTAGACAAAGTAAAATGTAAAATAGTTTCGTCTTCTCCTTCTAAAATTAATATTAAGAACTCAATTATTGTCTTTGGACATAAAAATGCACTCTATAAAGAAACTCTTTACTTATATACGCACAGACGTACACAAATCCAATCTGTGATAAATTTAACTTATCGCGTGCATTTGAAGATATATCTTTGTATTTTTTGAAGGACTGTAACTCATATTAAAGTTAATATACCTCTGCTGTAAATTCAAGCGCTTTTAAGTTCTGTGAATTAAAAAAAAATTATTTAGAGACATGTGATTATTTAGTTACTTTGTATTCGCAAGAAATCTATTTTCGTTGTGTGCATATAAATTTTTCGGGTTGAGTAAACACCTAAATTTTAAAATTACTCACGCCATTATGTGATTAGATAGAGTGTGCGAGAAAGATCTATTTAAAGCATTGTTACTTAAAAAAATCGTGCCAAGAACTTCTCAATACAAGAACAGGAATTGAACCATTACACTACATTCTGAAACCATTGATTCTCAACCTTTTTAATCTACCGTCCCCTTACTGAACTGAAATGTGCTGAATGCCCCTCTCGCCTTTGTAAAAATCCCGTAATTTAAAAAGCAGGGTTGGAGAAGTACTCAATTATAAGATTAAAAATGTATAATAATTTTCTTCAATAGAGTTAGAAATAAAATTTTTGTTGCTGAGACACGCTGAAGCATCGCTTAAACGAATGCTGTACCTGAATGGTTAGGGTGCTGACTTGCGGTTCCGGAATTCGTGGGTTCGAATCCTACTGGTTCGTAGTTGTTCGGAATCGGCTCTATGTAGTAGGTCCCTGCCTCAGTAGCCCTCGTATTGCAAAAAAGAAAATCGTAGCACTCCAAACGAATGATGCTTATATATATGTATATATATATATGTATATATATATATATATATATATATATATATATATATATATATATATATATATGTATTTATATGTGTGTATATATATATATATATTTATTTATTTATTTATTTATTTATTTATTTAATGTCAGCCAAATTCACGCAGAACATTGGGAATTAAAGTGACTGGTTTTGGAACCACCGTGTAGTTGTTCGGAATCGGCTTTAAGTAGTAGGTCCCTGGCTCAATAGCCCTCGTATTGCAAAAAAGTAAATCATAGCACTCCAAACGAATGCTGCTTATATATATATATATATATATATATATATATATATATATATATATATATATATATATATATATATATATATATATATATATATAATGTCAGCCAAATTCACTGAGAACATTGGGAATTAAATTAACTGGTTTTGGAACCACCACGTAAGTTTGTTTTATTACTGGTAAAAATCGTGTAAATTAGTTTCGGTAATAAGTTTATTTGGTGTTTTAAAATTAATTTTTAAAGTGAAAACCTGTTTACATCGTCCCACTGCCCCTGTTGAGAATCACTGATTTAATTTAATTCTATTCGTTCATGACTATATTTTTTATCCTTTTTTTCCAACTCAAAACAAAACCCCACTTCGGATTAAAATGAAATCTATTTTGAAATTTAGACTAACAATGCCTTTGACGATTGTAATCTTTACTGTTAAATACTTTGGGAATTCTTTTCAATTTTAAATGAGCGGAGGGTAAAGATAATGATTTTACTTAATTGATGTATGAAGATTTACTCTACAATGAATTTCTATTTAACTGAGTTTTATTCCTATGTTTTCTTTTCTCGATATTACATATCTCGTCAATAGAATCAAAACTTGGTACCTTATTATTGATTCTCAATAAATGCCGAAAATGTTTCTTTTTTTTTTTTTTAAACCCTCCCCTCTTTATCTATAAAAAGTGTTTCTTTCAAATGCTTGAGAGCAATATCTATAATATTTGCGATATCTGGTCAACAGTAATTTTTTCTGTAACAATTGAAGTCTGTTCTTTATTTTAATAAGAATTTTCTTTTTTTGTTTTACTGTTGTGTTATTCCCGAATGAGTTTTCAAAACATTTTTTTTCGCTGTGTTATAAAAAAAGATGAAAATTCTTTTTTTAAGTTTTTATTAGTTTTACGTCGTTAATTATTTTTTATTGTTGTCTTGAGAGATGGAAATTTTAAAACATATAGTGGGGCAATAACATTTTTTCTTTTTAAAATATTAAATTGATCTGGAAGTAATTATATCTGGCATTAATATTTTTTTATTTTCGCTCACTCTCTTTGTACTTTATTTTTAAATTGAAACTGTGTAAGGTTCACAAAGATATACTTTGTAACATATTAGCGAATTTAAAAGTGTCTTGATAATTCATTGAAACTGACCAAGCGGGGTTAATTTTTATCGATTGTGAAGTATTTTCTTGGTTGATTTTCCCTGAGTCTTGATCTAAGAACAAGTTATAATAAAAATGCTATAAATAACGAAATACAGTAGAACCTCGGTATAACGACACCCTATGGGACTAACATCATATGGTCGTTGTAACGAATTGAAAAAATAATTTAAAAAAAATTGAGCAAAGAAATGATGCAACCGTCCATACCTATAGAACACTTCTATTTATTTGTATTTCCATTACTGAATTTTTGAAAAAAAGTCTTTGATTGACGACTGTTTCAAGTTCACTTGGGGAATTTTTTATTATCACTGATTCCATATCCGTTAGATTTTGAAGGAAATCTTCAGAATAAATTGTCCTTCAAAATATTGACGCAAGGCATTGATTGTATTGAAGGCATATTTTCCATTCACTTATACAAAAGCTTAGACGATTTCTTCTCCGTCGGCGGAATCAAATTGAAGTTGTACCACAATACAATAATTTTGAAATAGCCCACTTGCTTATGAGTTCTGTGGACTAAAATTTGCGATCGCTCTAACGAAATATTATACGCTTGGGGTCGTTGTAATGATTTAAAATTAACATTATTCCTATGGTAAAATCTTTGGGACTTTTTAAGATGGTCGTTCTAACGAAGGGGTCGTTGTGTCGTGGAGTCGTTAAAAAGAGGTTCTACTGTATATAATTATACACATGTGTGTCACTAAATCCTTGAATTACATTCTAAAGAACACGCTTCAAGAAAGAAAACCCCCCCAAATAAATGCCTGAATAAATAAAAATATCATATGCGCTTTAACAGCAGATAGTACTGTAATCAAGTTTTGAAAGGTGATAATTGCTAATATTCGAGTAAGTAAGTGATACGGATGTACGAATTCTTTTCTCTAAATTTTTTCTATTTATTTCTAAAAAAAATTTTTGAATTTTTGGGAATAATATTAAAAATTTTAAATATTCTCGTATTTCATTCTATATTTGAGGAAATAAAAAAAATGTACCGATACAAACTTTGTGAGATTTATTAATAATGTTAAAAAGAGGTTCTACTGTATATTGTTAGCTTTCTCTAAGCATGGTTATCATAATGTTAATCGATATGGAAATGCATTCTCTTTTGAGTGAAGATAATGTTTGCTTTATTTTATATATTTTTTAATTTTTTTATACTCATCTAAAATTATTAATTTACAAATATTAATTTTATATTCTATATTAATAATATCTTATAGAAGTAATATTGTAGATCATTTTTTTAATCTTTAAAAGCATATATATAGTTAGGAT
The DNA here is from genome assembly GCA_032207245.1 of Pardosa pseudoannulata. Lineage (NCBI taxonomy): Eukaryota > Metazoa > Arthropoda > Arachnida > Araneae > Lycosidae > Pardosa > Pardosa pseudoannulata. The sequence continues at coordinate 152,231,444 of CM063508.1, forward strand.
TAGGCCTTATATAGCCTCTATGATTGCAAATACGCAAATTGCTTTGTATACTTTTTATATTGTTTTCCTTTTGAAAAGATTTATAATTAATCTATAACTTATATTTAATTAATACTTTATTAATTAATGTGCATATTTTAATTTTTATATTGTTAATTAGTCTCAATTATTTATTTTATCTTTCATATGGCGAAAAAATGATTAAGAGATAAATATCATTGCTTTACTTACTCCTGTTTCAACAACAGATAATTTTATGGAATAAATATTCTAATAACCGCTTAATTATAACGCTTGAAATATTCGATACATCGTGTATTATATATTTGATATATTACGTATAAGAATCGGTGTTTTGCTTTTCTGCATTCTTTATTCGAACAACTGAAAAAAGAAAGTATATGAATTGTTAATGTTAGTAGATAGATGCGAATAAATTTAAACAGTGTTGGCATGATTTAAATCAGTTGGGATTTTTTTTTTTTTTGAAAAAATCATTGATTTAAATCATTTTTTTCACTTCTTTTAAAACCTATATTCCAAAGACAGGAGAATTGGGAATCAGTCAACACAGTAATACCAATAAGTAAATAAGAGTAATAGATGGTATGCGCTTTCCAAAAATTTAGGGTTGTTATCAGAAAGTATATAGTAGGGGTAGTACAATGATTGATTATGACTGGTGGAATTCATTTTATGTAATGGGATGTAAAGAGTAGTATTTCTGAACTTGAAATCCAGTTTGTCTACCAAATAACAACAATCGTGGCTTCATTTGCTTTAATAGAAAGACAGTTTTCTTTTGGTATTGTTCATTCTAGACTTCATATCTAATTAGGAGTGGATAAAGCATCAAAGCTAGTATTTTTATTGAAACAATTAAATCCACAATTCATTAAAAAACATTGAAATATTTGAGATTTGTTTTTTAAATAAATAGTTTGCATTAAAAGAACATTTAATTTGTTCTTTAAACTTACATCTTATTTAGTTTGCACTATCCAATTAGAAAATAATGGAATATATTTAGATTAAAATTTATATATTTAATTTTAGGTAATCAGTGTGTAGAATATACTAGATAGATAAGATGTTACTTCTTATAACAAACTATTCTATGTATATTGCAAAAAACATAAAAACAACAATTAAAATTAGTATTCAGAAAAAAATCAAAGAAATCCAATTTAAATAAAAAAAATCTGTTTTAAATCAAATAAATCTGATTTTTTTGATTTAAAAAAATCATGATTTTTTTCCAACCCTGAATTTAAACATTCTGAAAAGATGTACTATATATTTATCTTGCATTTAAACTCCAATCCTTTTTTTTTTCCGATTTAGAACATTTATTTGATTGTTCTTTTTCAGATATTCTTCCTTTCTGGCAAAGAAAAAAAAAATTGAAATGCGGGTTTAAAACCGCTCTCCACGCCCATCATTTCAGTTTAAGATAACGTTCGAAATTAGAAAGTGGGTCAAAATTCTTTATCTAGCCCATTGGATTAAATTCTCCAGAAATTTAACTTGTAGATTTTCCCATACAATCTTCCCTAAGTACCAAAATATTAGAAAGAATCTCGGGACATATCCTTGTCTTCTCTTCCAGAGACATTTTACTCTTAACCACTATTTACTGAGCACTTCTTAAGATTGTATACCCCTAGGCGTAACTGATTAAGTAACAAGGACAAGGGGAAAAAAACAAAACATTCGAAACAATCTCTGCAGAAGGGAAAACAGGGAAAACATCACTATTTAATGAACGCCTGGAGGTATCTTAAGTTGTGATGATAAACCGACTTGGAAGGGTTTTTTTGCTGGGCGCACTGCTCATGCGAAATTCGGAATTGAATGAAGTGTAATGAGGCTTGGATTCCTGTTAAAGCCATTTGGTATAGATCTGCAGCCACTGTTGTCGAGTTGAGGAAGGAATGTTGTTTGTAAAAAGACTTAGAGGGATTTTCCCATAATCTTTCTTTCTTTGAGAAGATTTATTGATGCAATGATACTTAAAGATTCTTTTGTATTCTCTTTGATATTGGGGTTAGTTATTGATGTATATGTTTGGGAGGTAGAATAGCTAATGGATTGAGAAAACTCATTATTTCGTATAGATATATTCGAGTCCCGATGAACATTTTTAGGGAAAATGTATTCACTTTTCTTTAAGTTCCCTCTGGCGCTTTTCGTTTGGTATGTATTACGTCTAACTTTGTGTGATTGGTAGATTAACTAGATTTACACCTTTTTTTTATCCCACAAAATGGAAATTTTCTCCGAAGCTGATTTTTATTTTGAGTTTCGAAATTTTTCTATCTTTATTCTCATAGATAATATCATATATACTAAATATCTTTTTTGCCTTTTGATGTAAAAATACTATTATTTGTCGAATATTGTAATAAATTTAGTTTAAAAAGGTTAAAACAGTTGAGAATTATTAATAATTATTTACCATTTTTGAAAAATTCATACTTTCTACCAATAATTCAAACTAGGGAAAAGAATTGCTCGCTGAAAGTGAAAATAATTTTTAAAATTGCATTCTATTTACTTTAAAAGGTCTCACGCCTATTAAACAAAATGGAAATTTTCTCCGAAGCTGATTTTTATTTTGAGTTTCGAAAATTTTCTATCTTTATTCTCATAGATAATATCATATATACTAAATATCTTTTTTGCCTTTTGATGTAAAAATACTATTATTTGCCGAATATTGTAATAAATTTAGTTTAAAAAGGTTAAAACAGTTGAGAATTATTAATAATTATTTACCATTTTTGAAAAATTCATACTTTCTACCAATAATTCAAACTAGGTTCGCTGAGAGTGAAATAATATTTTATTGCATCTATTACTTTAATGTGTGCTATTAAATAAAAATTTAACAATTCTAAACTACTAAGCTCATTTTAAAATTTTTTTTTTAAAATACAATATTTTTAGCTAATTAAATTATTTGCTCCGTCTGTCATGTTCATCATTTAATCATGGAAATGTTTTTTTCTCTGATGTCCTATTTTCAAGTTTGTGTATGCGTCTAACTATATTTTAATAGCATCTGAAATTGTGTGTGCTAATGTAAATACGTAGCTATATAACGGAAGTAAAGAGCTCTTTAAAAGACTAAAAATAGCACCTAAAATTGTGTGTACTAATGTAATGCATATCTATATAACGGAAGTAAAGAGTTCCTTGTTTTAAAAAAATGAGGTTTTTGCATATTTGTGTGTGACATATTCTCCTCTTTTATGTGATAAAAACATTATCTCCATTTCTTAAAATTGAGAGATTTAGCGAATTGAAAATGGCACTCTGGAAGAACAGGGTTTTAAAATAACTATCCCCATTTGGACATAAAATTTCTTACTTCTACTATTTTCATATGTTTAAAGGAACTGTCTTTGCCTTTTCCTCGAAGACGTTTATATTTTACAAAAACGATATATAACAAATATTAAAAAATCTTTATATATGCTTTATATAAAATTTGAAATATATATCTGGTGTACAGATATATATTACGACTGATACATCAAATTATTAAATTATTACAATTATATTTAGAAAAAAATAATCGTAATTAGGCCACTTTCATTTTTATTTAAACTTTTAAAAATTTAAAGTTTAATTTATTTAAGCTTTTAAAGTTTAAATGACTATGAACTGTTGTTCTGCGAGTCTCATAGATTTCTAAGTATTTTAAACCTTCTAAATCATAATTGATTCACGATTTTTTATTATCTTATTTCATCGTGATGCCAAGATAAATTACAAATTTTCGATGCAGTTAAAATTTACTTGAATAACTGGACATCACACAAAATCCGTCCAGGGTAGTTAAATGGTAATGTCGTACATGATTTAAATTTAAATTAATAGTTTATGAATGGATTTTGATTATTATATTGTAAGTTGATTCTTACGCTGACCCATCTCGAAGACATACAGCAGCATGCATACTGAAGACCAGAGGTCACGACAATAACTACAATAGCTATTGTTGACCTTCGAGAGTTCCGTCATGGTTCATGTTATACGTATACCCCGAGGTTGTCTCACATTTAGCATTACCCAGAGAACAACACGTGGGGCTTGAGCTCGTGACCACAGACGCGAAAGACGTTGTCCCCCTATTATACTGCAAAGATAAAGTATTAGGAATTATATCTGTGAAAGAACATTTATTGCGAATGTGATATACTTTCTGGTTTTCACTCTTAAGACTTTTCGCATTTTCACATGATTTGAATTTAAATAAATAGTTTATATATGGATTTTGAATTATTATACTGTAAGTTAATTCTTACGCTGACCCATCTCGAAGATATGCAGCAGCATGCATACTGAAGACCAGAAGTCAGGACAGCAACCACTGTAGCTACTGAGCTGCTGCTGACCTACGAGAGTTCCATCATGGTACTTGTTATTGTTGTCAAACCCGATAATGAGTAGACACTACAAAGGTAGGGTCGTCTATCAGGTATAACTGAAGACCCAGATCACTAAGATGAACCCCGATTGGGTGAAACCCGGGTATACCTGAGTTAATTCATACGCTGACCATCTTAAATCTTAAAGACATACAGCAGCATACATACTGAAAACCAGAGGTCACGACAGCAACCACAATATTTATTCAGCTATTGCTGACCTACGAGAGTTCCGTCATGGTCCGCGTTAATGTTGTCAAATGCGCTAACACTTCAAAGGTAAACTCAGAATAACAGAATACCCAGATCACTCAGGTAAACCCCGGTTGCGTGAAACCCGTGTATACCTAAAGGTTGTATACCCCTGAGGCTGTCTCACATTTAGCAATACCCAGAGAATATGTGGGGCTTGAGTTCGTGGCCACGGACGAGAAAGACGTTGTCCCCCTATTATACTGCAAAAATAAAGTGTCCTGAATTATATCTATGAAGGAATTTTTATTACGAATGTGATATACGAGGGTTGGAACTTTAATAGTGACAACAATACTGTAAAAGCGCTATGTAACAAAACCAAAGAATATTGCGTATACCACACGTGAGTTACATACCTACCTTACCTTTCAGCAAAAGAAATCGTCTTTCCTACTTCATGCGTATGCAGAGTGCGCGAAGAACTGATCCTTGTATTAGCTTGCGGTCTAAAGTGTTGTCAGGATGCTTTCAAAACAAGAAAAACAAAGTTGGATAAAAATTCAATGTGTCAGAGGTCTTACAACAGGACAGTGTCATCTAAGGCTTTACCATCTACCTTACTCTCCAGTTCTAAACCCTTGTGACTTTGTCTTAATTCCTGCTTCAGAACTGTTCCAGAGATTCTTGTGTCAATAGACTGGTGCATTCGAACTTTCAACAGAACAGGCTCTGCTACAGGTGTTCTGCGACTTCCAGATCGTTGGAAACGGGTTATACATAATGTGTGCTAATATACTGACTATAAAAAATGGGGACATGAAACATTATCGTATTTCATATAAATAAATAGTTGCCACTATTAAAGTTCCAACACTCGTACTTTCTGATTCTCACTCTTACGACTTTTCTCATTCTGATATATATGGTAAAAAAGCAGCTCATTATAAAAGGAATTGTTTAAATAACGAATATTATATATTTTTTAATGAAATTTATATATATGCGGAAAAAATACAATTTGAAAGGGAGTCTGAAAGATTTAAAAGGAAAAAAAGTTATTTCCTATTTATTTTTTGATTCATCAGTAGTCCCCTTAATGGAGTTTGTCAACTTAATGCATATTTCTTCCATTTGCAGTCATCTGGAAAATCGGCGACCAAGACCACGCCTGATAAATCAGCGTATCATTGCGCTTCAATAAAAGAATTTGATATAAAAAAAAAATACATTTTTATCTTAATGATGTGTTAGAGAGAGAGCGAGCGAGTGATATTTCTACATTGCATTTGCCATGCCTTGTTTCTGTGCAGTTTTTACCCTCCTTGTTGTCTGAGGAGAAATGCCCCTTCAATCATTTTTTATTGGTTCGTTGGTCTGCGGAAACTTCCAACCGCATCGTTTGTCTTCGAATGGGAAAATGGATGGCAAAGAGTGCTCGGAGGGATATATGTGCCTCGGACGCCGCTTCGTCTCGGTAGTTTTTTTCTTATTTATTCCTTTAAACACTTCTGGGAAGGAGAGAGGGCTTTCAGTGTTTCAGGGAACGTATTATTCAAAGTAAGATTGAATTTGTTCGCGTGTTATATGTTTGCTTCAACCCTCCCGCTCCTTTTTGCCGTTTCGTGATGCTTTACCAAACCAGGTTGTTGGTCGGAACGGGATAGAACTGGGATGAGCAACCTTTTGATTATGGAACCCGTATCTAGAAATTGATTTTTATTTATTTATTTTGTTTTATATATTTTTTTCTTCGGGGGATGCATATTACAACTGTCGTAGAAAAAGTAGTTTCTTCAGTTTAGAATTACCGCTTGGGAAACACTAAAGAATACGGTTACCAATTTTATTCCCCCTATTTAACCCTGATAATTTTTTTTAGATTTAATGGAACTCCTTTATAAATGGTATTTATAACTCGTATCAATGTGAAATGTATGAAAAAAAAAAAAAGTTTTTACATCCCTCGGAGACGGGATTGTGGGATGATTTAACTCCGAAAGCACACCGTTGCACTGGGTGAAAATTATAGTTTTTTAATACTTAAAAATACTTTTTTTAAATCAAATAAAACAATATGTTATTAATTTTAAAGGGAAATACTAATAGGCTAAAAATAATTGGGAACAAGTAATATATATATATAATATATATATATATATATATATATATAATATATATATATATATAAATATATAATATAAATACATATATACATATATATATACATATAAAATACATATATACATATATACATATATAATATAAATATATATATATATACATAAATTTATACATAAATATATACATATATATATATATAAAAACATATATATAATATTATATAAATATACATATATATAAACATATATATATGTATATATACATATATATACAAATATACATATAAATATATATATATATAATACATATATATATATATACATATATATATACATATATTATATATATATATATATATATATATAAAAACATATACATATATATACATATATACATATATATATATATATATACATATACATATATATACATATACATATATATATATATACATATACATATATACATATAATATATATACATATATATATATATACATATATATATATATATATATATAATATAATATATATATACATATATATATACATAATATATATATATATATATATATATATATATATATATATATATATTATTTCAGAATAAGGAGTAATTATCATTTAAATGAAGTATTAAGAATATAACTAAATAAATTATAAGTGTTGTTATTACTTTTATTTGGGGTTATAAGCGTGAAAATATTAATTCGATATAAAACAAGTTTAAAGGAGTATATTTTAAAGTAGATAAAGCGATTAAGTAAAACCCTGTTGTCTGTTGTTATTTTAAAGCTTTGAGAACAAAGAAAATTTTTAAAAAAAATTAAAGATTTAACATATTGTTTTACTGCTTAACCATCACACGCCAAAACCGTGTTTAAGTGTTGATATAATTGTTTTACATTTATAAAATCATTTAAGATAAATAATAAAGATACCACGAGAAGAAAAATTAGTAATTATTAGAATCGTTTCAATCCAAAACTAACGGAAAATTTATTTAAATAAGGATTGAAAACTATATAGGGAAAAATAATGCTCTCTTTTTTTTATGATGAAGGAGGAACAAATATTTTATAGTGATGCACCATCTTTTTGTCTACAAACAACACTTTTTCAGGCACATCTAAACTCTTCATTCTTTCCCAGCAATTTATTAAGAAAGCAGTATTTTTTCCTTCGTGATGAAAAAAGTATTTATAAGGAGAAAAAAGATCATTTCTTGAAAGTTTAAAACATCTATAATAGTATAATAAGAAAATTATAATGATATATTTAAAATTCAAGAAAAAAATCTTGGGAGGGAACATGTCATTTGCACCTCCTCTGGGTACACTACTCACCCCTCTCCTTTTAAAATACAGGTTTTTTTTTTTTTTGTGTGTGTGTGACATTTTTCTGAGTACTGTGTATAAACAGATACAATGAAACTATCTGACATATTGCCTATTTAAAGAAATTACTTCCCATAAGAATATTTTTTCTAGTCTATATTTTTAGGCTATATTATTTTTTTCCATCTTTAAAGAATCCTTGTCGGGCACCTTATCTCTGAAGTTCACTTTTTAACTTGTTTATTCGACAGGAAGGAACATACTTTCTTTGGAGAATCTGGAATTTCTAGAATTTAAAATTATGGATAAATCTGAAATGATACATATAGGCGTGTTCACTTCAGAACATCACGATGACAAAACCGAAAAATTTTAAATCAAATAAAACATTGTTATTAATTTTAAAGGGAAATATTAAGATGCTGAAAATAATTGGGAACGAGTAGAATATATATATATATATATATATATATATATATATATATATATATATATATATATATATATATATATTATAAAACGAAGAAGCTAAACATAGGAATGTCAGACACAGGGCCGTGTTAGTTTCCCGAAAGAGGGGAGTGTTGGGAGACTCGAATTAGATTGAACGAATTACATATTTCTTCATTTTTAATTAAAATGTATAAAATTTATTAAAAGATATGTTTAAAATTTAATTAAACATGCATCTGAAGTCTGCGTAAATCTTATACAAAATATTTTAGTAAACGTATGAAAATATTTAAAGCAACAATATTGAAAAAAAATAGACAAAATATTTATATAATATTTAGATTTTTATTAAATATGAAGTTTTAATAAATTAAATTTTAAAATAGGCTTTTATATCAATTTTAAAATACAACAGATTAAATCCAAAAAATTTTCTATCTCATGGGTGGATGGGGGAGGGAATCGATTCCGTTGAACCTCTCCTCCGGGAAAACAATTCGTCACAAAAATATTTTTTTATCCTTTTTAAAAGGGCACTAAATAATACCTTAGAACAACGGAGTTCAAGTTATTTTCATTTGCAATCTTTCCCCCCCTTTCCTCAATTTTGTCAGGAACCATGGGTAGGGAAATAAAAGTTCTATTTTTTATAAATAATCTATTAATCAGGCTTGCAATTCCGTCACTTTTCTCACCTTTAGTCATTTTTTTTACAATTGATCACTTTTAGTCACTTTTTTAAGTAAACAGTCATTTTTAGTCACTTTTTTCATGGTGTATCACAGCAAAAGTCTATTGTTGAAAAAAGAAAATCTAAATTAGTATCAAAATATTTGAATAGAAAACCAAAAATGTGATGCTCTTATCTTATTTTTCTTATTAAAATGTAATTAGTCATATGGTTCCCAGAATTTAGTGATTTTAAAAAGTCGTAAAGAAGTTCCTGAAATCTAGATTTGTACTGTAATGTACATTTAATACATTAAAGTAATTTACATCAAAGCACACATTTCTCTTTTTCTTTTTCTTCACAATTTTTGTTTAGACACTCTAAATCTAGCAATGTACATATTGCAAAACATCATTAATATATGCAGAAAATTGTGATTATAAAATTAATGTTTTGTATGTATCTAATTTATAGATTTTCTTGAATAAAAATCAGTATTGAGTTGTGTTAAACAAAATTTTTAACTTTTTTGTATTTGATGCTAAAATCATGCCTTGCATGAATCATTTGATTTAGATATAAAATAAATAGAAAATTCTTAATAATAGCATCTGTAATCAAGAGGAGAAAAATATTGCTTTTTTTTTTCAATGTTTAGTCACTTTTTAGTCACTTATTCTGTATTATTTGTCACTTTTCTCACCTTTTTGAAAGTACCTCAGCAGTTGCAAGCCTGATTAATGTAAAACGTGTAGTTATGCGGCAGCAAAATCAACGATATTTCTACATTTTGAATTGCAACAGCTGTAATACCAATACCTGATGTAAAAATTAGCGGCTTTCCGCGATTTGCAAGCGAGTGTATTATTAGCAGCCCTGTGCTTTAAATTTTAATTCTATGTATTTAATTGCTTAGATACACAATAATATATTAAATAAGTAATTATTTACCCAATTTTCTTTAACGTTTCTTGGAATACGTAGTAATAATTTCTGTTGTATAAGAAGTACAGTCAAACCTGTCTATCTCTAATCTCTTGGGAGTAAAAAAATAATTCGAGATAAACAGGTTTCGAGATACACAGGTTTTATGAAAATAGACTAAGAAAATTTTTTTACGCTATACAAAAGATTGAAAATTTGAAGTACTTTTAGTTTTATATACAGGCACGGCTCTTTTTCATTGTTTTGCAGCCGTTTTCGAAGTTCTTTTGTACGATATCTTTATTTTTCATGATAGTAAAATACTGGGTGGAATTCCAAATTTAACGGCGACTACGCTTTTCTTCATAGAAGGGTTTTCCTTCAAAAATGACAGAGTTTTCATTTTTTTTCCGATGGTTAAAACATTCAATTTTCTTTTAACACCTGCCATTTTTAGCTCTAAAATTGAAACAGCAAGTTGCGAGATGATACTTTAGTCATTAAGCTATAGACTGAGAACCAGTTCTATGTCCAAATAGAAATTTCTCCCGTCTTTTATTCCCCCCCTCCTCAACCCCGATCACTTATTATTCCAGAGCAGAGAACCCGATTTTAGGAAAATTCCTACCGAGTCCCTGACCAAATAACCCTCCGAGAGAGAAAACTAGAAGTGTATTTTCTGGAAATGGGAACTTGTGCGATTGTCAACACAATAAGGCTCACAGTGTTCTTACGAAAATTCGAGATAGACAGGTTGGGGAAAAAATAATTTGAGATAGGTTTGGAAAATACGTTAAATTTTTATTGAAAATGTAGGGAAATTGAAAAAATTCGACATAGACAGGTTTTCGAGATAAGCAGGTTTCGAGATAGACAGGTTTGACTGTATTCACATTTTATAATCGTGATGTTTTCGAATTAGCATTGTGTAAAATTTAGCAATGGTTGTAAAATTTTTGGCTGAGTTCCTTCTATTCATTAATAACAAGCATTTATGATAACAGATAATAGTAATTTTTTTTTTACATCTATTTTCAGTTGATTTATCCGGAAAAAAGTATAAAGCTAGAAACCATGAAAATTATAAATGGTTGTAAAATTTTTGGTATTTTACTATCTATAACACATTTATGTACAGATAGTAATTACATCTGCTATTTTCAGTTGATTTGTCCAACTATAAGCTAAAGACATATGGTCACACAGTAAAATTTTTTACTGTAAATTTTACTTATCTAAAAAAAAAGTATATTTTTTGTCCAAAAAATTTCATTAATTAGCAACCCCTTTAGTCAGCACCCACAGACACTCTTAGAAATAAAATCTCTGACCTTCTCAACTGCCTTTTAAGAAAAATATAATTTTTTCTATTTATCCTAATTGAACCCCTAAAAAGAAAGTAACTCTCTCCTTTGATAAAAAGGAAAGGAAAAAAAATTAATATTGTTACTAGTTTAAGAAAGTTCAGCGAAAATTCTCAAAAATCAGAAACTCGATCAGATGTTTAAAGATGGCTTGAAAGCGTGACAAAAATGAACGAGTGACGAATTTTTATTCAGGGGAGCAGAGGGACGCATGTGTTCTGAATATCAAGAAATGACATCCCACGCCATCTAATAGTGCATGAGGAGTTGAGCAAATATATTATTTCTTTGAAAAAAGCTGTCTTTCCGGGTTTTTTTTTTTTTTTATTGGTGTGAAATAGCTTGTGTATATTGCCAGCTATATTCATAAAACGAGGCATGTTATATCTCCAACATTTCCAGAACCTTCGGCAAACCAATATATTTGCATTTTATTGGAGCCGTAAGTTGTTTACTGAGCTAGACGTTATTGTTTGGTATCGAAATTTTGAAAAATATTTTTCTGGTGAAATGCTATTGCACCTATCTACCTATTTATCTCTATCTATATATGGCTGTGTATGCATATCTATGTAAGGAATAACAATATATGTTTTAATACATAATATATGCCTGTGTAACAATATATTTATATGTAACAATATATGTAGAAAATATAAATATATATGAAAATATATATGTACTGGCATGTCGCCCGTCATATCACGAGATTAGTAAAATTTTTAATTTCCCAGAATTGTAAAATACCTTATGAGGCAGGTAAATAAATGGTTTGTTTTTTGGCTCAGAATTATCTGGTACACGTTCAATATTTTTTTTTTATCTTCACACTCCTCTAAAGTCTCCCGATTCTGTGAATTCATTTTAGAATCACGTTTAATTCATTTAGTCAAATCGTGAGGTTATGTATAAAAAACAAACACAGCAACGAACAAACTTCTTAATTTTCAAAGATATATAACTTAAACGCTAGATATTTATTAGTCCGTGAAATAGACTCCTAGACTTTTATGAAAATAATTTGTTGTTAATTCCGGTGATAAAATTTTCATTGCAACAATAAATAATCGATGATTCATTTTAAAATTATCACATGTGTACCTAATCTATTATTTAATCCAAATATAAAAGAAAATTATTTAGGTGATATCTAAGTTTAGTGATAAAACGTATGAAAATATTGCAGACGATATTTAAATAATTTAAGATAAGAAATGATTAAAGGAGATGGTTAAAGGAATGACGTCATAATGCTAGCAAAAAATATTATTTTTACCTATTTATTATGTGATAAACTGAATCGCCTGCTCTTAACCGGTGAACGTAGTGATTGATATAATTCCATTAAACGCTCAAAAAGGGGGGATTTCGAATGTTTTAAAGACTCGCTTTGAATTTTGCTAACCCTAACGTGTGAAGAATCCAATATGGATGTCCGTATCCATTCCAGGTCCAACCGCTTCATAAATTCGAGGACAGACCGACAGACAACTTAGGCTATTATTATATAGGGGATGGGATATATATATATATATTATATATATATATGTATGAAAACTAATACCCACCTGAAAAACCCCGTCTCTCCTTGAAAAAAGCACAGTTCTAGATGAACATGGCACTAACTAACCAATCAACCAACCAACATACTGAACTACTTTAAATATTATTTTAAGATAGCGTATACTTTTCGAAGAAGGTGATAGGGGTTTCTCTGTAAAATCTTATAGTTCTAAAGGTTTCATGAGTTGACAGTGTTCGAAGACCTTTTAAGTTAGTAGTACCTGAAGGCTTAATCAGTCCTCGTTGAAAAATTGTGCATTTGAAATTTGTCACAAACATTTCGTACTTGTCATCGATGACTTGGAAAGTAACTCCCGCATGCAAAATCATCGTTTCTGAAACAGTTGGAATCTCCTATGTAGCAAAACTTTTTCTTCTCAACGAATGAACACGTTACTTGTTATTTACGTTTTTTCTCTCATGTAAACACAATCCAATATTTTTTTTCACACATGTTAATAATTGAATATCTTGTAACATACAAAAGAGAAGCAGATTTTCTTTTAATTGAAGTAGAGAACGTTCAATAAGTTTTCTTTTTCTACATTGAGTTTAAGGTATAACTTCTTTTAATTGAACTAATGACTTAAAATCTGTAAAGAACAAAGAAAAAAAAACAATGTTTGACATCAATTGTATATCAATAACAAGAACTTTATTAATTTGTACTACTACGTTTCTTTTTCCGTACTGTTTAAAAAATTTAAACCACAAGTTGTTTTAATTAAAGGTTAAACTGAGCTGTGTATAAAATGTGGTTATTTTTATTATTCCTTTACAATTTAAATGAAGTATAATAATAATAATAATAAAGGTTCAAAAACTAAAAAACACGGTGAAATGAATTTAATTACGTTGTATGAATATGAATTTTTTTTCCGTCTGTGTCCTTATTAGAAGAAACATCTTGTAATTTATTTTGCTATGTACTCTGTTAGAAAGTCTGAAAAAAAATGACAGATAAAATTACATTTCTTGATTATTTTCGTAAAATAAGAAATAATTCGAGTTGCTAATTTATGAGCACAATTTAAAGGGCACTCCAAAAGAAAAAAATATATATACGCTTTTTCCTTAGAAAGCCGTGAAGTAACACTTACTCGCTTGGAATAAATGATCTTACTTTTAATAAAAGAAAGAAGTGAATTCAGTTAGTAAGAAACTAATTGCGAAAAGTTAAAGAGACGATTGAGTTTTTTAAGTGACAAAAAGTGAAAGATATTAAAAATAACCATTTTGCACTTGGGCGATACTTTTTGATCGCATGGGTTAATTTTCTTTGTTGCAAAGAAGCGTTTTATTAGCTAATTACATGAAATAGTCATAATGCGGCATTATTTCTCCTTTATTTGCAAATCATGAGTTATTTTTAAACTATATATTAACACATTGTGTGCGGGTACATTTCGCAGCGGAATTGTACCGGGAGCGGGCGTTTTGCTCGTAAATTTAGTTATTCAGTTAAATCTCAATAGATTGAAAATTATTTAATTTTTTAAACAACTCTTCATATTTTAAATTGAAATATTTAAACAAATATATAAATAGAAATATATAAATAACAACCATAAGAGTTTTGTAAACAAAAAATATATTTTTTAGTGGATAAATTTATATTAGTATCGTAAATATGAAAATAGAAATAGTAGTATATAGTTTTAATTTTTTTCGAATTATGTTATATATAAACATTTTTACTGTTGTAATGTACATACAACCTATACACCAGTGTTCGTTACAAGGGGGAAACACAGAATGAATATAATACCTTATATAGATTCAGACATTTATTCTATACATTTATTTACAAAAATACTTGGTTAACATAATCAATCATTTATATTTTCTATTTACAGACTAATTATCCCACATCACTTTATAAGGAATTGTTATTATTCACAGAGGCCTAAGTCAAAGGACTGTAAATATTATTTATAAATTACCTCCATTAAGTCGCCGGGGAGCAAGCAGGCAGGGGCTTTTCTCACGGGCATACGGGACGAGTTGGTGATGTTGAGCGGGGCGGTGTCAGTCCGGGCGCACGGGACGAGCTCGTGCTAGTGGATTCTTGTTCCACTTCTCTCGACTGCCCACTTCTAACTCTCAGCTCTCAGCCTTCAGCTCTCACCCCGTTTCCAAAAACTTCACCTAGGTCCCAACGCCCCTCCTTTTCTTGTCATCCAATCCCTTCTCTTTGGGAAATTTTCCCACATCACATGCCCTTCGGGAGTGCAGGTGGGCTCATTAAAGTAGCCCCTTTTTGTTCAAGCTGACATTACATTTTAGCCCCTGCTCCCATAATTCACGCTTACAGTTCTGTGCGAGCTTGACCGTTATGCTGCCATTCCGTGAAGTATCCTCTCTGCAGGGGTCCCTAAACTTGACGTAAATAATTGGGGTCTTAAATTCGTCAAGGAAAATCCTCCCACGGCTATGCATGCACGTGCAACTCACCGTGAGAAAGTACCTCGGTACATTTACATTATAAAAAAAATGAAAAGAGCAATCATAAAACTAATAATATTTTACAGTGTGGTAATGTTCAAAGCACTTTCCTCTATGAAGAGGTACACGGCAAAACTTGCATATGTAAGATGTTTCACTCCGCACTCTTTTCACAGCCTTGTGTTTGAGGCTCTTTCTTCTTCCCAGTAGTAACAATTTTCTCTAAAATATGTTAAATTATTTGTCTAAATTTTTCAAGAATCTATGTAGTAGACAAGAACATTTGGCTTCGTTTTCCTGTATGCACCGTTATTTTTGTACCAACAACATAACCATAAACAAACAATTTTGTTATACTAACCCTTACTAGTATGTGTCCCGCGCTCAAGTATCAATCGTCAGAAAACGTACAAGTACGTGTCCCGCATACAATGTGTTAACTGTACATTGATTTTGTTTTAAAGTTAAT
>CM063508.1:152254919-152289919 GCA_032207245.1 Pardosa pseudoannulata
TTTTATAAAGTTAGAATCTATTCAATGATAACGTGTTAAAAAAATATAAGAAAATAGTTATTCTCAACAGAACAGAACTTTTTATTTTACATCGAATCAAAAATAGGCTGTTTGAATGCAGACTTTTCAGATCTAAAAAGCCTTATATGTCCTTAAGTAAGCTTTACTTTAATGTTAATCTGTCAAATCCCGTGTTTTTGTTTACAATTTTATTCGGTTCCTTTTTATTAGTTCTGAAATAATATTTTAGTCGTCGCCCACTTTCTCTTCGTCCCCGGTGAGAGCGTTTTCGTCTGGAAAAGCTAGACTCCAAACTTCGCTCGCGGTGGCACCTTGGCGATCTTGACTCACGATCATTTTGGGTCCCATGTGCCTGTTACCATCCATCATTTTGCGAACTTAATTACCAGATGTTGTGACGGATTCTGTAGATTATCGACAATTTTTCCGCATTGGGGTTAGTCTCAGTTAATACGGGGAGATTCATTAAGGAATCTCTTGGGAACTGTTTTCTGCAATGCTTCTTTTAGCTGCTGAAATTTTATCTTCCATTCGTCGTCTTGGAGCTTACTTATCTAGTACAGATAAGAAAAGCTTTTTTTTCTATTTTTCTTAGCGAATATGTAATAATTGAATTTTAATTGGCTCTGAATGTTAAGGTGCAGGAAGAATTTTTCTTTTGATTAAAAGAAAAAGGGAATTCTATAGATAACTAATAGGTAAAACAACTAATGATATGGTAGTTGAATGTTTTCATTCTTTTCAATAACTTATAATGTTGGTAGTATTTTCTGAAGTATTTGAAACTAACAGGAAGTGTTACGTTTAAACATAACGTGTTTAAAAGCCTTTGTGTAATTACGTAACTTGCCTAGAAGTCCAACCATTTAGACAATAGTTGGCTTCATGGTATATTTCCATAACATAGTTTTGCTTGTAACGGTTCGACTTTTGAGAATTTTATATCTTTGGACTGTTTTCAGCAATGCTTTTTTTAGCTGTTGAAATTTTATCTTCGATTTGTCGTCTTGGAGCTTACTTATGTAGTACAGATAAGAAAAGCTTTTTTTTTCCTATTTTCCGTAGGGAATATGTAATAATTGCATTTTAATTGGCTCTGTATTTTATGGTGCAGAAAGAATTTTTCTCTTTGACGAAAAGAAAAAAGGAATTCTTTAGATAACTAATAAATAAAAACAACTAATGATGATAGTAGAATGATTTCATTGTTGTACAGTAACTTATAATGTCGATAGTATTTTCTAAATTTCCTTATATATGAAATTATTTACTAAAAGAAAAGTTTACGTTTGTATATAATGTGCTTAAAAAGCCTTTGTGTAATTACCTAACTTGTCGAGATAAAGTTTCGACAATTTAAACGGTAGATTGCTACATGATAATTTTCCATAACATAATTTTACTTGCAAATTTTCGACTTTTGCGAATTTTATATTTTTAGCTTGTATTTAATTATCTTTTTTTCACTACAATTGAAAAAAGTTTGTTTAAAACAAACAATTATTTTATTAATATAAAGATGACAGAAAAATAATTATGAAATTCCAAGTTTATGTTTAATTTATATTTATTATGTAAACTATTTGAAATTTTCTATATGTAACCTATACTTTTTTTTCTCTTTTCAGATATGTTGTCCTGACCCTGAGCTTTCAAATGGCTAAATACCGGCTTAACCAGGGCTTTTTCATAGCCCTGGTTATCGCATTCCTTGTGTTTCCACCAACGTCTGCGACTTCGGAAGAGCTAGAATTCACCAGATTACAGTACAATGTGACCATCCCCGAAAATTCTGTGGCTAAAACTCAAGCGATTTCCACGGAGAAAATGGGAATCTTCGTCTCTGATCCTTCTCTTATTATCCGCTACAAAATAGTCTCTGGGGATCCTGACAGATTTTTCAAAGCGGAAACCCGTCTCGTTGGTGATTTCTGGTTCCTCATCATTAGAGTTCGCACTGGAAATCGGGCTGTCTTGAATCGTGAGTATCAAGATACATATCGTCTGGTAGTTCGTGCAACAATTACCTCTGACTTGAGACGCTCAGTGAAGTTTAAGGCTCAAACTCAAGTCAATGTTCATGTTACTGACACAAATGACATCAATCCTGCGTTTTATCCATCTTCTTATGATGTGAGTGTTCCCGAAGATAAGCCTTTACATAGCAGTATCTTGAAGATTAGTGCTCATGATCCAGACCTTGGAATAAATGGAGAAATTTATTACAGTTTGGCTGAACCGAGCTTACAATTTGCTGTGCATCCCACTCGAGGTGTTTTGACTCTCACAAGGCGCCTTGATTATCAAAAACAACCTTTTCACCAACTGACAATTCTTGCCGAAGACAGAGGCATAAAGTTTCGTGCTGTTGAACTGACCTCTCTCTCAGCTACTGTAAGGATCAAAGTTACTCCTGTAAATCTATATCCTCCTGAAATTTTTGTTAACCAATTTTCTACTTTATTATCCCCTTCAGATCCAAATATTTATGCTGTAGTCACAGTCATCGATAAAGATCTTGGTGTTCACGGAGAACTTGACTCATTAGACATTATTGATGGTGATTCTATGAATATGTTCCAAGTTACTCCTGGTAATAAAATTAACGAGTACAATATTGAGCTTGTGCACCCATTATCTCGAGATAACTCCATATCTCAAGAGTTTACCATTACATTGAGAGCCAAAGACAAAGGTACACCTCCTCGTTCTTCTACACAAAGAGTAACGGTTCGTCTAGCAGACACATCAGATACCACACCAACTTTTTCTCAAGCAGATTATGATGTAGAGCTTCAAGAAATTTCACCTCCAGGTTTTAGAGTCCTTCATTTAAAAACATCAGCACAAGAAGGGAGACCAATTGTGTATAGAATAGAAAGCGGTAATTCTAATGGTACTTTTTCCGTTCATAGTAAATCTGGTCTTTTAACTCTTGCGACGCCGTTAGACAAAGAAACTAAACCTTATTATTCTTTAACTGTTAGTGCATTTGATCCTTCTGCCCGAGGTCAGAAAAGAAAAACAACTGCAATCGTAAATGTAAGAGTTCTTGATAATAACGATAATGATCCAGTTTTTAACAGCACTCAAGATTCTGTAGTTTTCGATGAAAACAAACCAGCGGGTAGTGTTGTATATACTGCATATGCTATTGATAAAGACGAAGGTGACAACGGATATCTAACCTATAGTCTCGCAAATTTGAACCATGTTCCCTTTACTATGGACCCGTTCACCGGAGAAATCCGAGCAACAGAAGTTTTGGACTATGAGACAATGCGAAGAGAATATATTTTAAAAGTCAGAGCTTCAGATTGGGGAACACCGTATAGACGTCAGGCGGAAATGACTCTTAAAGTTCGACTAAGAGATGTGAACGATCATCGACCCCTCTTCGAAAAAGTTGGGTGTAAAGGCTATGTATCGCAGTCTGCACCGATTAACACTGAAATAATCACCCTATCAGCCATAGATTTTGATAGTGGTAGTACAGTTAAATATCGAATGGTGCCGTCAAACGACGATCCTTGTTTTAAATTGGAACCTATATCTGGAGTACTTAGAATTACGTGCGATTTGAGTAAGCTAAATATACGTGAAAGAACTATTAATGTTTCTGCAACTGATGGTACACATTTTGCTGATGTTATGTCTATAAACTTAAAGGTTACTAGTAGTGGAAGCAATCAAAGATTGGCCGATAGAGGAGCTTTAATGGAATGCCGTGATGTTGGTGTTACAGAGCGTTATAAAAAGCAATTAAATCTTGCAAAAGCGAACAATCGAAATAATGATATAACAGAACCAACTCCAACTAGTTTT
This sequence comes from Pardosa pseudoannulata, assembly GCA_032207245.1. Lineage (NCBI taxonomy): Eukaryota > Metazoa > Arthropoda > Arachnida > Araneae > Lycosidae > Pardosa > Pardosa pseudoannulata. Next base: position 152,258,766 of record CM063508.1, read on the forward strand.
TCTGGTAATAAGTATTCTCCGGAATTTCCGCTGGGTTTGCCGACGGAAGTATGGATAAATGAAAGCTTACCTGCTGGATCAGAAGTTGCTACTGTAAAAGCCAGAGATAAAGACAAGGGGTATAGTGGATTACTGGTATATGTTATTACCTCGGGAGATGAATATAGCTCATTCCGAATAGACATGCAAACCGGCAAATTGTACGTTGAATCAGAATTAGACCGAGAGTTCATATCCGAGTATAATTTAAACATATCTGCGTATGACTTGGGAAACCCCCAGCGATCTGCATCCAGAGCACTCCTTGTGCATGTAGAGGATGTGAATGATAATCAACCGGTTTTCGAGAAGAGTTCGTATAATTTTGTAATAACAGAAAACGCCAAAAATGGAACTAGTATAGTTCGGTTGAGAGCGAATGATCGGGATGAAGGTATGAATTCTGTTTTGAGTTTCCATTTAGAGACTGATAATGAAGAGTTTCACATTGATTCTGGTACTGGTCTGCTCACAGTGTATGGTAACCTGGATCGCGAACGGACTGATTCGTATCAGTTGAAAGCTCGTGTTACGGATGGCTCACTGGACAACCCCTTGTCTTCGACAACTATTGTTAATATTAGAGTATTGGATGTCAATGACAATGCACCTTTCTTTAGTCTGAAACAGTACTGGGTGAAAGTGCGGGAAGATTTACCCCTAGGTGTTGTTGTGATAGTGATGGTAGCCAATGACCCAGATCTAGACGAAGGTGGAAAAATTACTTACGCTCTCTCGGGAGACGATTCTTTTTCGATCGATCCACTGATGGGAGTTGTAAGGTTAGCGAAACCCCTTGATTTTGAAACGACTCAACTTTACAATGTTACTATCACTGCTAGAGATGGCGGAGACCCACCTCTTGAATCACAGGCTGCCCTTGTTGTTGAAGTTGAGGATGTCAATGAAAATATGTATCCACCTACGTTCGAGGATGTTGTTGTTGTTGGCACAGTTGCTGAAAATCAACCAAAGGGTACTTTAGTGACTACAGTGACTGCGCATGACGCAGATCCTCCAGGAATGAACAGCAAGTTTACATATTCTATATTAGATGGTGATGGAATGGGATTCTTCTCCATTGACGACCAAGGTAAGCTTTTAACCTATCCGATTTAATTCAGTTCAAGGTTCATGATTTGGGGCATGTTAAGATTTCCTTAAATAATTTAGTAGAACATACCTAAACGGTCACTATTTATGTATGCGTACATAATAATTAATATTTCATACTAATTTCCAGTAGATTTATAATATTTTGCGATAGATTTCGGAATAGCACTTGTTATATTCTACAAATTCATGCCTTATTCATAAACATTAACTCCTCTTTTCCTTAGTTGTTAATTTCCAAAAGTCTATTAAAGCAATGAATTTTTCTAATAAGATTTATCTAATTCCATGCATTTAATTGTATATTATTTTGAATTATTAGAAAATTTGATCCACTGAGAATGAATTAAAATACTCTTTCCCCATATAATTCTTTCTCCCCTAAACCCTAGAACTCTATCTTGTTGTTGAACTTTTTTAAATTTTTATGTCTTCAAGGCAGTTTCTAAAAGTTTATTTTAAAGTTAACAAACGCAAGTACTACATCCAGTTTCATTAAGAAAATTTTTATTGTACATTAATATTATTTTCAGCTTTTAACAGTTTATTATTTTAAATACAAAAGTTTCCAAGACGTAAGGATAGTTTTGTAGGGTTACTGTAAACATTCTTTTTCGTATTTATTTGATAATAAAAATATTAAAAAATTACCGATTCATGTTCCCAATACAATAACACACTATAGGGGCAAGATTTTTACTTGCTTATTGTTTACTAATTAAATTACTAATAAAGAAATTACACTAGTACTTTTTATAATTATGACTAATATGGACAATTTATCTCTGGTGGAATACAATGATTGTATACAAGAGATATTACGTACATTTTGAATCTCTGAATAGATTTGGATTTGTTTATTTTTATGCTCTGCATAGTTTTTTTTAATGTTATGGAAAGTTTTCTGGGTATGCTTTTCATAGCTTGCATTTATCAAATAGGCGATTAATGCAATCCTGTCTAAAATTCAAAATAAACTAGAAAATGTGTATTTTTCAACGTTCTTATCATATTTTTATTATCCACTAATAAAATAGATTGCTCAGTATTCAATATTAAAAGAGTTATTTATTGGTAATTTTATTATTATTTAGTAGAACTATCAAAGGGAGTATTTTTCCAACGCTTTTATATATTTATTATTCATTAAAATAGATTGCTCAGTATTCAATATTGAAACAGCTATTTATTGATGATTTTATTATTATTTAGTAGAACTAACAAAGGGAGTATTTTTCCAACGTTCTTATCGTATTTTTATTATTCACTAAAATAGATTGCTCAGTATTCAATATTAAAACAATTATTTATCGATAATTTTATTATTATTTATTAGAACTAACAAAGGGAGTATTTTTCCAACGTTCTTATCATATTTTTATTATTCATTAATATAGATTGCTCAGTATTCATTATTAAAACAGTTATTTATTGATGATTTTATTATTATTTGGTAGAACTAACAAAGGGAGTATTTTTCCAACGCTCTTATATTTTTATTATTCACTGAAATAGATTGCTCAGTATTCAATATTAAAACAGTTATTTATTGATGATTTATTAAAATAATAATAATAATAGTAGAACTAACAAAGGGAGTATTTTTCCAACGTTCTTATCATATTTTTATTATTCACCAAAATAGATTGCTCAGTATTCAATATTAAAACAGTAATTCATTGATGATTTTATTATTATTTAGTAGAACTAATAAAGGTAGTATTTTTCTAACGTTATCATATTTTTATTATTCACTAAAATAGATTGCTCAGTATTCAATATTAAACAGTTATTTATTTATGATTTTATTATTATTTAGTAGAACTAACAAAGGGAGTATTTTTCCAACGTTCTTATCATATTTTTACTATTCACTAAAATAGATTGCTCAGTATTAAATATTAAAACAGTTATTTATTGATAATTTTATTATTTAGTACAACTAATAAAGGGAGTATTTTTCCAACGTTCTTATCATATTTTTATTATGCACTAAAATAGATTTCTCAGTATTCGATATTAAAAAGTTATTTATTGATGATTTTATTATTATTTAGTAGAACTAACAAAGGGACAGACTATTTATAAAGAATAATGCGTTTCCCATGCATTTTTCCCTTCTTTCCACCATATGGGAGTAATCTGAATAGTAAAAACTGGGACTCTCTTTTTGGAACTTGCAGTGGGATGAATTATGACTTCAAATATAGAAACATAATGCTTCCCTCCAGTTATTTCTTATTCCTTGTCTTCGCTGCTCTGCGAAACATTTTTAGAATCTTCTTCATTTTTTAAAAAAAGAAAGAAAGTTTTCTGTTTGTGGGTTTACTAAGTTAATTAGATCTTGCTTATTTTTGAAAATTATTTTTCTTAAAGTTCATTGTGAAAAATATGTTCTAACTGCTGCGAAATTTCGTTCTATTTTTAGGGAGGCCTTTTTCGCTTGTATTTTCTTGCCTCCCCCCTTTTTTTTTGTCGTCAATATCTTTTATTGCGTGTGTCATTATCCTGCCGTGAAATTTTTACTGCTTAGATTTTCTTTTTTCGGAATTCCCCCGTCTTTTAGAAGTTTAGCAATTATTCCGTCTATGATTGAAGAGATTTTCCTCTGAATAGCATTTCATAATGGAGGAATTTCCCCGAATTCTTCATTTTTATGTATTTGTTAATGTAGGTGTAGAGGAACGGTGGTGAAGTAATAGTAGAAAGACAAAATAGATGATTATTTTATATTTTCTTTTTGACAAAGTATTTTCACTCGTTTGTATATGGTTAATTTGCAAGGGAATTTTATAATAACAGTCCTCAAGCTGTTATTATAAAATTCCCTTGCAAATTAACCATACAGATATTATCGTGTTGTTAAAAGAAGAATGAGTATAAAAGAGCCTACTCTTAATAAGGCTCTTTTATATTCATTCTTCTTTTAACAACACGATAATATCTGACAGCATTTAATTGAAAAAAAGTTCACTAGCTTATATATGGTCTATTTCTAAAAGAACTTTATATTAATAGTTCTGTAGCCATACTCTGAATATAATTTTTATAGCCATTCTCCCAGATTCTTTCAACAACAAGATACAATTTCATCTTAATTTAAAAAAAAAATTGAAATGTTATTGAATTAATTTGAAAGTTTTAATGTTCGCCGTAATAACAAAGCACCTTTGAGAATTTAGGTTGATAAACAAGGAAAGATAATACTTGAGAGGTTTAAAAATTAGAATATTTGATTCTGATTTTCAGTTGTATTTTGTATGCTATATTGTTGGTAATAAGAGATAATACTTTTTGGGTTAATATGGATACTTTAAACAGTTTTGATGATCATACGTGATCTTGTTTTATAGTACCTTAAAGGCTAGAGGTAAACTATACATATACATCGGATGTAAAGGACATTATACCCATTAAAAAACCGGGTATTGTTGCATATTCCGATATTCTCCCCTTTTTAGTGATGAAATCATTACTTCCGTGTTAGTAATAATGCTTTTATCACTGAAATTTAATTAAAACTGAGTTGTAAAAGGCACTACGATTCGAACAGGATATCGAGATAAACACCTCATTACATGACATAAAACATCTATTTTCTGCCATTTTTTTATGTATTTATAATCACTATATCTTCACTCTTACTCCAAAATTCCTGTATTCTCCTCTATTTGGTGATAAAAGCATTACCTCAGTGTTAGTATTAATGCTTTTATCACTGAAATTTAATTAAAACTGAGTTGTAAAAGGCACTAAGGACCCAACAGGATTTCGATATAAACAACTCATTATATGACATAAAACTTCTATTTTCAGCTATTTTTATATGTTTATAGGCATTATATCTTCCCTCTTACTTCAAAGACGGTTATAGAGCTTTTTTTTCTACAAGTGGCCCAACAGACAAACTGTGAAAATTTTTTATTATGCTCTCCTATATCTTCCCTCTTACTTCAAAATTCCTATATTCTCCTGTAATTGGTGATACAACAATTACCTCCGTGATAGTAACAATACTTTTAACACTGAAATTTAAAGAAAACTGAGTTGTAAAAGGCACTTCAAACTCAACAGGATTTTGAAATAAGCACCTAATTTTCTAACATAAAACTTCTATTTTCTGCTATTTTTATATGTTTACAGGCACTATATCTTCCCTCTTACTTCAAAGACGTTTATAAAGCTTTTCACTAGATGTGGCCCAAATCTGACAAACTGTGAAATTTGAGACATAGTGCATTCCGATGACATAGATACATATATATATAAGTTAATATCTCACAACAGAATCCCTAAGAACAGCTGGAGCACACAGCATTTCTTATCCTCTACTGCGAGAAATGATTGACTAAGATGGGTTCATCAAGAAATCAAATTTTAAGTAACCAAGAGTGCTATGAGATGACCATCTCGTTTTCAGATTGCTTTGAAATCATTGAGTATGCTTTGAAATCATCGAGCATGCTTTGAAATCATCGAGTATTTAAAACTGCTCATTCAAGTTTTTTTCCGATGTATAAAATTATACACGAAAGTTTGTGTGAATTCATGTGTCTTCATGGAATTCTGAAGTGAGATTAAAAGTTTTCATGCTTGGAAATTAAACAGTCTTAACATATATGTTTGACGTCTGCATTTATTGATTATTATTATTTTTAAATTAAAAGTTATACTGGTCTGTCTATAATTTAAAAATAATTATTTCATGATTAAAACATTAGATGATGAAATGATCCACATACTAAACGAAAGAAAAAACGTATGATTTGTTTTCACTGTGAATAATATTTCTTCCCTTTATTACAAGCAGTTTATTTCTTGTTGTGTTACATGCTTTTATAATTGAACTTTCTATAATTAGCAATTTACATTTCGTAAAATAAAAGTATCTATATCACTTTATTTTCTTTTATCTGATAGTTTAACTTACAAAAATTATGAAAAGGGAAGGAAATATTTATAACTGAGTGGGAAACATTTACTTTTTTTTCTTCAAGTGGCAGAAAAATATTTTTTGGATATCTTCCAACGACGAAATGGTCTTATATTCTGTTTAGGAGTGTAATATTACTTTTCTTTTGGTACGACTCATCCCTGTAAGCATTTACGGCAACAACTTATGGTAATAAAATGTTAAAGGCGCTTTACTGACACGTATCCCTTCTCCACTTTATCTTTTCTTCTAAAAATTACTTAATAATACTTCTACTAGAATCACCTTAGTATTGTTTACGTATACGGCTATATATATACCATACACATATCTCGTACGTATACTATAGTAATACAATTTTTATATGTATGGTTCAGTAAGATGGGAGTTTAACTTTTTAGGGTGGTTAACAGTTGAGAAAGTCGAATGAGATTTAAATTTTAAACTGAAGGGGGTTAACAGTTGAGAAAGTCAAATGAGATTTAAATTTTAAACTGAAGGGTGGTTAACAGTTGAGAAAGTCAAATGAGATTTAAATTTTAAACTGAAGGGTGGTTAACAGTTGAGAAAGTCAAATGACATTTAAATTTTAAACTGCAAGGTGGTTAACAGTTGAGAAAGTCAAATGAGATTTAAATTTTAAACTGAAAGGTGGTTAACAGTTGAGAAAGTCAATTGAGATCTAAATTTTAAACTGATTGATGTTGCGTAGAAAATATTATATATAACTATGCAATTTGATGAAATCATTTTTATGCTTTTTAACTCTCTCGTTCGTGAATTATATAAAAATCACAGAAAAATTATTTTGCTCTTTGTTCTGCTATAGCGGTTTCTGCCCGATTGTAACTCGTGTTGGTAGTTCCGTAGAAGGGAACTAACCCGAGTTTCTCTCAGGGTCAACTTGTAACTCTCGGAATTTACCTACATATATATGCTCTTGTCTGTTCAGATGATATCTAACAACCTTCTGTTTTAAAATAAACCGTACAAGAATTTGTAAAATTCCTACCACTAATTTGAATAAAGAAACTGGATAAAGATTGAGGAAAGAAATTAATCGAAGTTAAAAAAGAAAGGAACTGGCAAATAAAATTAACTAATTAATGGAGTAAATCTAGTCAAAAAGTCATGAAACTTGTATTATCTTAAAGTATATTTTAAACATGCTAATGAATTAAGCTATTTAAAGATTTTTAATTTATCTAGCCTACAATTATAAGGAAAATATATCTATTGGTGGCAATATACAATCGTCATATCTAGTTTAGATAAAAAATATATATATAAATAAATAAAAGCTTTTTATATCCCCACCTCTTTGATCTCCAAACAGTTTGACCCGCCTAAAATCTTCCCAGAATCTACATGAATCTCTCCATAAAATTTCAGCAGGATCGATTCAACCATTTTGAAATGTCTAGCAAACATACATATAAATACATTACACAAAATATTATATATGGCTGGTTTTAGGGTACTAACCACCTAGGTAATATTTGGTCACCCCCTATCAATGCGTATACCTAGTAGATATTCTATCGGCTGCCCTAGAAATTTGACTCTAGAAAGAACTGTAGCACAGGGCATTTCTTATCCAGAACTGCGTGAAATCATTGACAAAGTTTGGTTTATTAAGAAATCAAAACTTAGGTAACCAAGAGTGCTATGAGATGCCTCTCTCGTTTTCAGATTGCTTTGAAATCGTCAAGTATTTTAAACTCCTCATACAAGTTTTTTTTACGGTACATCTAATCATGCACGAAAATTTATGATTTCACGTGAAAATCTGAAATGATATAGGTTTATCGTAGCGCAAGCAAGAACTGCACACCTAGCCCCGGTCCTGTATGTATACATTTGTGTGTGTGTGTGTATATATATATATATATATATATATATATATATATATATATATATATATATATATATATATAATAGATTATTTCTTCTAGTTATAATAATTGCGTAGCCCCTATTGTTTTTACTTGCCCAAGCTACTGGGCAAGGAGAAGCCTTAATCAGCTAGCACTAATAACGAACGCTGCAGTCTGGCCACATTGAAGGGAACGGCACAAGTTTAATTAAAACTTTATTTTAGAGCTGCTAAAACGGACATCTTTACCAGTCAACGGCAGACAAAGGAAATACACAAAATGACTCTGCTCGAGCAGAGGTGCACCCAAGAGCGAAGACAGAAAGAATTTTTCACAATTACTCAGCGAATTTTAAGTGTAACATCAGAAAAAACGCGGAGCCATTTGCCGACGATAGCTGGGAAACGTGTTGAATATTTTGAAATTTTTCATCTATAGGATAGCAAGCTTTCGGAAATGGATCGAAAGAATTTTAAGACCAGAACGCTACTTTAAGACATTTAGAGACTGGGAAAAAGATTTTAAGAAATTAAAATGGGAGAGAGGAGGTTTTTAAGGAAATATTAAAGTTTAATAATTATATTTATATATATTATATTTATATTTATATATATTAATTATATTTATATATGTGTGTGTGTGTGTAATATTAAAATCCCTTATTTACGTATTTTAATATTAATCTAACTTTTGTTCATAAAATACGTTCGGCGTTTGCGCGGTAATTCCGATTTTTACAACCAGACACGTTATAGACTTAATTCAGCTTCTGTCTGTACTACTTTAGCCAATAGTTAGCGCGTTCTCTTTAAACATGGGTATTTTGTATCACGTGATCAATTGTGTTTAGGGGTTATTCGTAGTCTTTTCACCTTAGGAATCCCTACTTCAAAAGTGTATGTGCGGGATCACATTGTCTATGTGCACGAGGTTTGCCTGTTGTATAGATTTCATGTTTCTTGCCAGAAATAAACTGTGTTGTGATTTTGAATGAGTCTCGCCCATATTAATTGCATATATATAAGATGCAATTAATCCAACTTTCTCCACAAATGTAAGGCATCAACTTTTCAATCGTATGCAACAATCAGTTATCGAGAACGCTTCCAATTTAAAAACCCCACACGAGAACTATATTTGTAAGAGATGTAAATGAAGATAGTTTATTTTATACCTATTTGAAACTATTTTTTTTTAATAATTGAATTAGTATCATATGATGTTCAAGTAATAATGAGGTTTAAGCTCCCAAATGATCATATGTAGCCACAGTTAGTTGATAATTAATGTACTGCAATAACAGGAAGCTCTCGTAACTGTAGTACAATTTAATTACCCCATTGTATGTAAATAGACGCACGCGACTTACTGGTATCACTCATGCACTGTCCGTTTCCCTGAAGAGATGTATTGTTCAATTTACATGAAATTGTTTATAAATTTCACAAGATGTGGTTTAAAATCATTTTAAATACTGATTACCAGGATTAGTAGGGCACCATGGGAAATTTTTACCTCATTATAAATCTAAAATTAACTCATTGCAATTTAAAAAAATGATTAATTTTAACTAGAATACTCTTTTTTTATTTTAAATATGAGTTTTTAATGTATGACTAGAGGATATCACAAGAAATTCAAAAGTTTTATAATAACTCAAACTTATAATAATGACAATTTACTAATTAAAAATAAGGTTTAATAATTTTTTTAATCTGACATAATATTGATAAAATTATATCATCAATATTTGTTCTTGTGTTTATTTTAATAATAGTTCTTTAAAAACTGATTTGATACATAAATAGCTTTATATTTGTAAACAATATAAACACGTGAACAGCTTTTAAGAGTTAGTTTCTTAAGGAAGGATTTAAAAAATCATTTTTCATTAATACTCTTTATTCTTATGTAAATATTACACGCCATAATTGTGAAAATAAGTTGGATAATGAATATTTAATAATTAATCATTATATATTCAGAGTTATCTTAAACCATTTCTTCCGTAATGTTTAATTTGCAAAATATAATTTTAAAAACATAAAAAATCTGATTTAAAGTCAAAAACCTAATTTAAATTAAAAAAAAAAATACCCAATTGATATGATTGACAGATCTTTATATTATACCATCTCATGTTGAAAAGACAGTTTGCAAATATTGCTGCGATAAAAGTTGTTAATTAGAAATTTTATTTTGAGTCTCGTTTAATTTAAGTTTAAATTTGGAATTATTAAGAATTTAATTTTTTTTTTCTTTTTCCAACTGTAAAAGAAAAATTAAATGTGGAGATTTTCTTATCGCATTTTCAATCGTAGTTTTTTTTTTTCTTTTTTTTTTTTTTTTCCCCCGCTTATACAAGCCAAAATGTTTGTTTCCTTTTTTAACCAAATGAAATACATTTTCCTTGTTTGTTGTCGCACTATTGCCGATGTATTTCAACTGCTTAGATTATAATCAAGATGATATCTGTGATCTTCTAAACTACAAATTTGCATAAAATTAAGAGAGAGTTTAGATAGTGTGTTTACCAATTATCTGTAAATATAAATGGATCATTTAATGTCAAGTAAAGGATAATACATATTTTAATGACAAGATCATGTTTGGACTCGCTCATATTAGGAATATTGTTTAAGGAGTTCTTGCATGGAAAATATGTAACGGAATTTTTATCATTATCTTCCTTTTACAGTTCATTTTGTTTCAAACTGATATTTTTTGACCAAATGACCTTTTGTATTCAAAGTACTAGAAAGAAAAATCTTAGAGTGTGCAGAGGGTCATTTCCCCCGCCAAGGTGTGCAGCGGGTATATATATATATATGTATGTATGAATATGTATATGTATGTATATATATATATATATATGCATGTATATATATATTATATGTATATATATACACATATATATTTACATGTATATATTATATATAGATATATAATATATACATATGAATATATACATGTATATACATATGTATATGGATATATATTGTATGCATATATATATACACATATGTAAATATACATATATATGTATATATATATTAATTATATGTATATATATGTATATTATATGTATATATATATGTATATATATATATGTGTATATATGTGTAATATATGTGTATAAAAATATGTATATATATATATGTATTTATTTTCATATATATGTATATTGTATATATATGTATATATTTGTATATATATATGTATATATATATAGTATATATATGTATATATGTATATATATGTATATATATATATGTATATTTTATATTATATATATATGTATATATATATGTATTTATATATATGTATATATGTATATATATGTATATATATATGTATATATGTAAATATATGTATTTATATGTATATATGTATATATGTATTTATAATATATGTAAATATGTATATATATATGTATATATATATGTATATATATATATGTATATATGTAAATATATGTATATATATATATGTATAATATATATATACACATATATATGTGTATGTGTAAATGTATAATATATATACACATGCATATATATATATATATAAATATATATATATACATATATATATATAGTATGTATAATATATATATATGCGTGTGTATTTATATAGATACAAACACGCAAAACGCCTGTTAAAACAGACTAAAATACTAATTCAATAGATAAATAAATGTATACTTTTATTAAAATACATTAATGCAGTAGTTGTATTATTAAGCTGTGTAGTTCAAAAATATAAAACAATTTATGTATTAGGTATGTATGTATGTATGTATGTATGTGTGTGTGTGTGTGCGCGGTAGAGAGAGAAGGATAGAAAGAGAGTGAGAAATGTATGTGTGCGTGCATAAGTTGGAAACTTACTTAAAATTAGCTATGCATATCTTATATCACGAAGACTGCAAACATAATCTTTACACTTGTATCATAAAATCCCATATAGTAAAGTGCAGATATATTTAATTTTGAATATCAATTGAAAGCTATATGTAGATTTTTGAAATATTTCAGAAACTATCAAAAAAGGATTTGTTTTGTTTCACTGTTATACTTTGTTAAAAAGTAAATCCTCATGCATCCGAAAAAGTTTGTCATTACTATATATCCCAACGGAGTAGATTTAATTATTCCACATCCTCTCATTCAAAATTCGATAGCTACGGCACGACTCCAGTCGCTGTTTAAAAACGTCTTGATTAAGTCTGGTGTGAAGCTAGAGGCAAGATGAAATAGGCATTATCTCCCTTAACGAACTGAAAGATTTTCCCCTGGTGTCTAAATAATGGCTGGCGACGGGAATTTCTTAGAGCTTAATTTCCTAGGGGCAGGCTCTTGATAAACCAAGAAGCTATTTTAAACTTTAATAAAAAAATATCAATTCATTTCACAATGAGAGGTTTAGGGAGAAAACTCTTTATATCGCTATTTATTTATCGACTAGTATTTCGGGTTTAGATGTGGCAGCAGTGTGTTGTTTTTTTTTTTTTTTTTTCATTCTACGGGACTGAGAAATGTTAAAGATTAATGATGATAATTAAAAATAGTAATCGCAACAATACCTATTACTTTAACTCCGTGTTAACTAATGGGAGAAATATTTATACCGACTGACGACTTATATTTATTGGATTAATATTTATTGTGTGATGGGAGTTGATATTGATGATATAAATACTGTCTAAGAAGGATGAAATAATGTCATTTGAAATGAAAATATAATAGGAAGTATATTTTAATTTTAAATTAGTCAAAACATCTGGCGTTGCAGGAATTATATATTTTATGCTTATAAATATATTTATATGTACTTATGTATATATATATATATATATATATATATATATATATATATATATATATATATATATATATATATATACAAATATACGTATGTGTGTGTGTGTATTTATAGTGTAGAAATTTATTCCGGGTCAAGAATAGATAACGCAGTATACAGAAGTTTACCTTCAAGCTTATGCCCGTGTGTATTGTAGAGGTATATTATATAACTCCAGAGCATAACCTTTTAGAAGTCTGTATTAGGCTTTGTAGTCCTGAGAAAACTATTATTACTTGTACATGATTATGCCGTTTCTGTTCAGCCGTTTAGGACGAGTTCTGTTACAAACACACACACACGGGAAGAAGAATTATATATCTGTATATATATATATATATATATATATATATTTATATATATATATATATATATATATACATACATACATACATATATATATATCTACATACATATATATATATATATATACATATATATATATATATATATATATATATATATATATATATATATATATATATATATATGTATATGTGTGTGTGTGTGTGTGTGTGTATCCATGTATGTATGTTTGTAATATGGGCGAGACGCATTCAAAATCACAACACAGTTTATTTCTGGTAAAAAACACGAAATCCATACAACAGGCAAACATTTTTACAACCTCGTTAAAGTAGACAATGTGCGCCATTTTTCACTTTTCAAGTAGGGAGCTCAGCGTAAATGTACGAATAATCCCTAACCACAATGATCACTCGCTGATAAAAAAACTCATTTGTTTGAAGAGAACGCGCTAACTATTGGCTAAAGTAGTTCACACAGAGGCTGAATTAAGTCTTCCGCGTGTCTGGAGGGAAAAATCAGAATTATCGCGCAAACCCGCGAACTTGGACTTTATCACAAGTTATTAAATTAATATTAAAATACGTAAATAAGTCATTTTTAATATTACATGTATGTATGTATATATATATATATATATATATATATATATATATATATATATTTTTATATATGTATATATATGTATATATATATATATATATATATATATATATGTATATGTATATATATATATGTATATATATACTATATATATATATGTATGTTATATGTGTGTGTATGTATATATATATACATATATATTATATATAGAAACTATAGATTTCAAAATATATAATTCACCCTCAAAACCTGAAAATAGGGAACTATGTGATACATGATTAAGACTTTATTGTTGTACTCCTATACAAATAAACAAGAACAAAAATAAGTGTCGTTTCATTTTCCATTTATACTATGTATAAAATATATTTCTAAAATTTAATAATTTTTCCGTTTCATACCTGTTGTGCATGCAAGAGAATATTTATTTCAAAACTTAAGGTTTTCAGTAGCTTCTTACATTGAGTATATCTACTCCAGCCGTTTCAGTAACTGACACGAACAGGGTGACTTCAAACAGAAAAAGTTCAAACCTTCCTCGGCGTTTTGTGAGTGTCTAGCAGCATTAATGTCGAGTCTGCATTAAGAGCAACATCTATATGCCATCATCACTGTGATTAGCTCCTATTTTACGGTAAAGAGTTTTTCCTTTTTATTTCAGCTTTCAGCTGGACGCGAACATTGTATTTCGTAAGAGGATAGCTTTTGATTCCCATGTTTTAAGAATTCTTGAATTTCTAATATCTTTCGCTTCTTTTGTATTTTTGATTCCGTTAGTTCTAGTTTTACTCTCCCATACATGGATTATTTTTCAGGGGAAAATATACATTCGCGAGTGTTGTTGAAAGGACGATAATGCAAATATTCTGAATTCGATAGTTCTTCACTGGATTTTCTTACAGATTTACTTTGCATCATATAGAATTCTACACCGAATAAATTTTCCTTCGACTGAAAGGACTAATGCCTTTGTACTATTTTGTCTCGGTAATGAATAGTTATTTAGAGAAATAATGCATGGATGTTATTAGATTTTTTTCTCTATAGCTTAAAACTTTCTTGTCAAGTCATGGCTAAATATGTATTATAAGTAGCAGTGTTGTTTGTATCTGTTCTACGAACCTTTTCTATATAAAACTAGCATATAACCTGTCATATGACGGGATCAGTAAAATTTTTAATTTTCCAAAATTGTAAAGTACCCTATTAGGCAGGTAAAATAATGATTTGTTTTTTGGCTGAGAATTATCTTGCAACACAAAATAATCTATGATTAATTTAAAATTATCACATATGCTCCTAATCCATTATTTAATCCAAATATAAAAGAAAATTATTTATGTAATATCTAAGTTCAGAGAAAACATTAATAAACGTTCCAAAATAATAAGTCGATATTTAAATAATTTTAAATACGAAATGATTAAATGAGATAGTTAAAGGAATAAAGGAATGAAGTCATAATGCTAGAAAAAAAAATGTTAACCTATTTATTATTTGATAAATTGATAAATTTATTCGCCTGCTCTTAACCGAGAAAAATAGGGCTTGAAATAATGGCATTAAACGCTTGAAAAGGGGAATGGGTGGATTTCGACGACAGTATTTTCCACTGTCATATGAATCATATTTATACCAACTTATTTTAGAATCGAATCGATAGTTTATGAGAATATAAACTTTACTCGCTTTGAATTTTGCTAACCCTAACTCATCAAGAATCCAATATGGATGCCTCTATCCAGTCCAGGTCCAACCGCTTCATAAATTCAAGGACAGACGAACAGATAACTTAGACTATTATTATACAGGGAATGAACCGGTGCTGTCAATTTAATAGAAGACCTGATTCTTCTCAAATGTACAAATTCCGGCCCACACACATCGTTTTACCTCTTATTGATTATCTGAGTGCATTTAGCCATTTAATTTTAAAAGTACCAGCTTAAATAAAGAAAAATATCCCATTGTCATCAGAAAGTTAAGTGTACTACGAAAAGAGTCTTGAATCAACTCCTAGAATACTTAAGTGATGTTCTTTTACTTTTACAACTTTCTGCATTGAACCGTGTTGACGTTTCGCGCGAATCCTTAATAGCACTTATCTTAACAGTAATTTTCTAGAAAAAGGCATTATATTAATTTTTTCCTAATATTCCCAGTTAATATTTGACTGTAAAATGAACGAATGAATTTTAGTCCTGAACTAAATCTCTATATCTGGAGTTTTATAGTCGATATGATGTGGAATTTAATAACTGTGAATTTTCAAGAAGATTTCATTGGGTGGTAATGCATATAAAACATTGTACATAATCATAACTGAACCTACAGCAGAATGCTTTTCAATGTTCTGCAAGAAGCTTTCAGATAATCAAAAATATTCTACCTCAAATACGTTTATTATATCAGTCTTTACTTTTTCATAATATTACTACCATTGTGTGGTACACATATACAAGTAAAAAAGTATACAAATATATTTTTTATCTTAAACAATAAAGAGTCAAAATATTTAATAAAATAATGTTAAAAACAATGAATTTAGGAAAATGTTTTTATTTAAACCGGAGGATTTACAGTCTTGTTAATTACTTTGTGAAATATTTTAGAAACATCACCACGATGATGAAATAGGAATAGTCATTTTGGCCAAAACGTTAAAAGAAAGGAAATTTTTTAGTACTTTTTGGACTTATATGTGTACTGGTGGTGCAAAATAAACATTCTTTTATCAGTTGTTCCGACATTGGTTTCATCGCCATCATTTATATTATGCCTATTTCAAAAAGGTCCATTTATGCCTTTTTTTTTATCTTTTGCTGATTCCCAAATTTCAAAAATGGTTTTTGGTAAGGAAACCGATAAATCGTCTATTAACCCCTTCCGGTATGATTTAATAATGAAAAACTGTGTATGAAAATAACCATTTAATTTTTATTTAAAAAACTTGTTTCATTTTACAATTCTTACATATTCTTAATTAAAATCCACTTTTTACACAGTGTTAAATAATATCAGAAACAGTAAAATTAAGAAAATATCAAAGCAAAACATTAATAAGGTATACAGATAATAGTCTTCAAGCTAGTGGTACTTTTCAAAACAAAGTGCAAAGGAATTCTTAATTGTTTACACCGCCAAGTAGTCTCACTTTTAATTTGATTCTTGTAACACACACGGCATTTCTTAATAGGTTTTCTTTTATTCTTACTCATTAATTTGGCAATGACATGTACCAAGAAATTCTAAGTAAACAATATGCAATAGTGACTTGTGATTTTCACAAGTGATAAAAGTGTTGCCAAATTCAGTACACTAGAAATTTTAAACTAAATTATCATATTTAACAGTAACTTTAATCGCATGACGAGTGTAGCTCGTCATTGTGCGGTATGGAATGAAAAACTAATGACAAATTAGACTCGTGATTTTACCGGAAGGGGTTAAAAAACTGATAAATGTAGGTGCCTCAGTTTTTTATGCATTTATAGCTTGCGCTTAATAAAGATTTGATTTCAATAAACATTGCATTCCCTCTTGAATGCCACCTTTGCCGCAATTCATTGCTTCTTTCTGTATGTTAAAAAAATGTAGATTTTTTTTTTCAGTTAATTTCGCAAGTCACGAATGTTCTGCAACGGAGCCTATTGTTCTGCGACAAGTGTGGCACATTTTGACACATTCTGCGTTGGGGCATAACTGGTACAGTATTCCAATCATTTCGGTCCTGAATTATGACTATTTTGCATCTTTGAGATTCACACATTCCTCATTTAGACCTTATCTTCAATCTTTCTCTCATTAGAGGAGAAATAAAACAGAAAATCGTTACAATTATCCCTTCTGTATCCATGCACGAAGCTAAAAGTAAGATTTTCAATCAAAACGAGTCGGTTTCTCGCTTCGAATGAGTTCAGATCCTTGATTACTTTCAATTCAACTAATGTTATCTTTATTGCTGTTTAATTTGGAAGCCGATGGTTAGATGAAAAGAGAATGATGAATGCTGGAAGTTATGTCCAAAGCGAGTCGTTACGTTTTCTCTTTAATTCGTGTTCGATAGATAACCTCGGGACATAACGACATTCCAGGGCGTAAGGATACTTTGGGAATCATTCAATAGATAAAAGGTATTTCTGGAGTTTTTAACAGAAATAAGTTCCACAGCTATTTCTGAAAGGTAAACTAGAGTTAATCCTTTGCTTGGCTACTTTCAGAAGATGATAGTTTAATGGAACTTCTTATTTCTATTTGGTCTAGACTGGGAATCGGCAATGTTGAAAATCTTACATCGCAGTATATAACTAGATTTTTATCGTGATTAAATTATATATAGATATAAAAATTACATTTTGATAATTTGTAAGCTTGTTTTAAGGTTTATGACATCATATCATTATACAATAAGCTTAAAATAAAAACATTTAACAAAATTGTTTTCAAAAGTATTTTACTTCGATGGGAATTGATTTAATATAAAATAATTTAAAATTATTCATCATGAAGTGTTACGAAGAAGCAAAATATATAAACGAGTAAAATATTTAATTATTATTCTATAAGCAATTAAGTAATAATATGGAAGAAAATACTTATATGTATTTTTTTATTTTGCGACAAAAATGCAAATAACTCTGCATTTTGAGGTAGTAATTAAAGCTCTATGTTCAGTAAGCATTTTGAGGTAGTAATTAAGCTCTATGTTCAGTAATTAGGTTTAATTAAAAAAATTTCATGCCTTATGGTAAAATTTTTATTAACGGCTGCACGTTCCCGAAGCTGGAAAAACGATTTCACAGTGTAAATAAATCGGTGATCACTTATATTCCGTATGCGCTGTTGAAAACGAGGAATCGAAAAGACGGTGTTAGGAGTTCGTGGGTTCGAATCCCGCTGCTGGCATGGATGTTTGTAGCCGTTCGGAATCGGCTTTAAACTGTAGGTCCCGGTCTCATTAGCCCTCGTGTGCAAAACAGTAGACCGTAGCGCTCCAAACCAAACCAAACCAAAAGACGGTGTTATATATATCAGGACGCTATATTGCGCATGGGCTGTTTACTCCATACTGAGATCAGGATTTTGGAAAGAGGGTTTACATCGAAGATCAGCGGTGAGGCTTAAATCAATTTGCTAATCGGTGTTCGCTACACGACGCGTTACATTGTGGAATTGAAAATTTGGAAATCGTTTATCACAATTCATAGTGTTATACCTATATTCGCTCAATGCTTTGTTGTTTAAGTGTTACACACATTGGGCCCATTTTAAAGAAATGTGATGTTTAATTCATTATATATTTTAGTATGAATTTATATAATATACAGGGTGTCCCAAAAGGTCGTTTACAAACTTAACATGCTGATCTGTCTATCATGATGAACAAGATTTACATTGGAACTTGTGTCCGAAAATGCAAACTGTGACCGCTAGAGGGCAATAATTGCAGGAAAATCGCTGGATCGGTAGAGGCAGACCGCCGCGATCCCCCGACCTGACTCCCCTGGATTTCTACCTGTGGGGACACATGAAATCCATGGTGTACGAGACACCCTAACATCGGACATGGATCTTATCGCCAGGATCGCGGAAGCGGCAGCACATGTCCGTGACACTCCTGGTCAAATTGAACGGGTTCGTGAATCCATGTGCCTACGTTGTGAAAAGTGCATTGTGGCGAAAGGAAACAATTTTGAGCATTTGCTGTGATGTAAACCTCATCTATAGTAAAAATCATATCAACACCGCTGTCGATATCATTTTTTTTTATCCTGCTCCACACTCGTGATCACAGCGCTCTAGCGGTCGCAGTTTGCATTTTCAGATACAAGTTCTTATGTAAATCTTGTTCATCGTGACATGACAGACTAGCATGTTAAGTTTGTAAACAACCTTTTGGGACACCCTGTAAATGTCTTATTAATATATATATATATATATATATATATATATATATATATATATATATATATATATATATATATATATATATGAATGTAGTCGTGCTATGTACTAAAATGGATTTACTGATTACGTTTTACGACGCTGCGTAAGTGTTGATTATTAGGGAATCATTCTAAGGAAAGGGGACATTTGATCCGTTATATATTTTAGTATTAATTTATATGGGATGTATATATATATATGTTTATATATATATGCATATATATGTATATATATGTATATATATATGCATATATATGTGTGTATATATGTATATATATATATATATATATGTATATATATGTATATATATGTATATATATGTATATATATGTATGTATATATATGTATATATATATGTATATATATATATATATATATATATATATATATATGTATATATATATATATATATATATATATATGTATATATATGTATATATTGTGTATATATATGTATATATATGTATATATATATATATATATGTATATATATGTGTGTGTGTATATGTGTATATATATATATATATATGCATATATATATGTGTATATATATATATATATATATATGTGTATATATATATATATATATATATGCATATATATATATATATATGTGTCTATATATGTATATATATATATATGTATATATATGTATATATATATATGTGTATATGTGTATGTATATATATATATATATATATATATATATATATATATATATATATATATATATATATATCTGTGTGTGTGTATTGAAATGTTTTTTGTGCTATTTTTAAAACATATTTACAGATTACATTTTCTACGATATTGACTTGAACTACACCTTCGATAAGGTTTTAATATTTGCTTTAAAATACCTAATAAGCAATTTTTTAATACAAGTATATTCCATTTTTGAAATTTTATTGAGTGATTGGAGAGGAAAAATATTAATGAAATGTATATCACAACTCATACCATTCTATTCATGTTTGCACCTATGTAGTAGCAACATTTACGGATAAAAAAAAACAGCATTTTCTGTTAGAAAAGAAAATTTCAAAGAACATTTCTTTTCCAGATACATTTTAATGGCATTATGTTTCATAGTTTAATTTCTTCGCACTTCTATTTCCTCGGGCCTTTTCTTTTTCTTCAGATATTTCATTTTTTCCCCTAAATTTTTAAATGCAAGGCATCGTGGTAGAATATTATTAGAATGACATTTGGCATCTCTCCCAGTGTACGGCAAGGAAAAAAAAAATAAGGGATAAAAAAAAAACAACGTCCCAAAGAGGGTTCGAAAAAATCGATTTTTTTTTCCTATCCAGACCCCAGATGCAGAGTTTTCTCTTCGATAGCGAAACGTTCTATCATTTTCTTGTAGTAACTTTTCCGCTTTCTTAACGGTCTCTCTTTCCCGGATGTAATCCCAAATTTTCTTTTCAGATCTTATGATCGTTTTTCGGTGGTTAGGAGAAAGGGTGGTAGCAGTATGTTTCCAATGACATTCATAGTTGAGTTTTTTTTCTGCTCCAGTACGCATGCGTGCGTCTTTCTATGGTTATCTAACTGTCAGAATATTTTTTAACAATTTGTTTTTTATGTATTTATTTTGAGTACTCATGTCAAAGCTGTACTTCAATATGTATATGCTAATTTTAACCCTGAAAGCTGTTGTTAAAGATAGTGTTAGTCTATTAACAGTAATAATAGCTATTAACATTTAACTATTATAAAATGCAATAGTATCCCAAAATTACACAATGTGTGGTTTCATCAAAAACTGTACAGTTTGTATTTCAATATTTGAATATAGATGCATACATTTTGTGTAATTGAACCTTGGACTGACAAAAACTTTGGCTGAGGAAGAAAAATGTTAAGTCAAATTGAAGGGTTTTTTTAGCATTTTAACATCAGTAAGCGTGTAAAAAATGAATGAGTTGTGACAAGTCATTGTGACAATCTTTTTTGACGTTGATAACATCATAAAATCTTAAAAATACGTCTGACGACCCAGTACTTACTTTTTCTTTATACGCAGAAATTCTTGGTTGAAGCGTAGTAATTTTTATTTTTAAATTCTTTTATTTGTAATTTTAGTGTAATATTAATTAACTTACTTGAGTTTTCTAGAATTTTTAAATCCTTTACAATATAGCTTAGATCATCTTTCAATATTGTAGTTCTTTTTTTTTTTTCGAGGGAGGGGGGTGTAACTGGGTTAAGTGAAGGATACTTCGCTGATCCATGTATAAACTCATCAAATTGTGAAGCAATCGTTAAATCAACAAATTTTTTATATCATCACCCTTTCTGACTTTCAAGTCATTTTGATGTTAATTTTAAGTCCTTTGCAATATATCTAAGATCTTCTATCAATATTGTACTTCTATTTTTCTTTCGGGGGGGGGAGTAACTGTGTTTAGTGAAGGACACTTTGCTGACGCATCTATCAGTTCATCAAATTGTGAAGCAATTGTTAAATCAACAAAATTTTTTATATCATCACCCTCTCTGGCTTCTAGTATATTTTGATGTTAACAACATAATAAAATCTTATAAATTCGTCTGAGGACGCAGTTCTTACTTTTTATTTATACCAAATTTCTTCAGCGTTGTAATTTTTAAAATTCCTTTCTTTGTAATTTTAGAGTCAAATTTCGTTGCAGACTTGCTAGTGTTTCCAAAACTCTTTTCAATAGACCTAAAATCCTCTGTCAAACTTCTAGTTAGCATTTTATTTTTCTGAAGTAACAGGGTGTTAAGTGGCGGATACTTCGTTAACGTTTTGCCTCCAGGAACTCATCCGATATCATATTATTGAACAATTGATAAATCTACAAATTGTTGACATCACAACGACTAACTCCAAAATTAATTACCTGGTAAGATTAACAAATCTATCAAAGAGCGACACAAGTCTCTTCTAGCATTGTTTCCATTCGATATGAACAAAATTTCGAAGCACATTTTTTATGGAAAAGGATGGCAGTGTTGCCAAGCGGAAAAACAAATCTAAAACCGCGTTACTCTGAATGAAATTATGAATTTTATGAGGTCATTAATTTTTAGCATCTGATTATGGGTAGCGAACGAACAGTTAATACCATCATTATTGAGTTCTAAATCTCATTATCTGGTAACAACTTTTATGTTTACAAATATCTTTAAAAAAGTCAAGAACCGTATAACTACAAGACCGTGTAAATATTACTTTATAAAAAAGTTGTATGAATTCTAAATGCTTCCTAAGCATTTTTTAACCTTTTATTCTTGTTCTATTACTTTTTGAAAATTAACGTAAGACCGCACTTTACATGCATACTAAAAATGTGTTGAACTTGAAAAATATTTTAACCCAAAACTAACTTAATTGTATTATAAAATAAATATATGGTGATTTTATCCTTAAAATTGCAACCTATGTTTTTCTTTGGATTGTGGTAACCTTTAAAACCCAAAATAACCCAAAATAATCGACCAAGAAGGGTCAAATCACCTCATTTTTCGTTATTTTTTCCCTTATAAAAAATGTCCGGTAGTTTTAGTGTTAAGTCCTGCTTAACTCAACTAATCTTAACTAGCTCATTTACATAACTTAGTTTCACTTCTTAAGCGTAATAATGTGATTAATATTAGCATTTTCATTGGCTGGCTCAATAGCAGCCCCCCCCCCCACACACACATATACACCAATATAATCAAATGTTACACGTTTTGGCGAGAAGACTGTAAGGACAACTAATCTCTATTAAGTCCATATTTTTAATTTTGTATTTTGATATTGCTCTTCTAAGCCAATGATTGCACTGTAACAAGCATAAATGCTATTTTTCTTTTGTTATGGGTCTGAAACATTCATTACATGCATATAGTAATAAAACCATAATAAATTGATAAAATATTTTCTCTCATTTTCTTTAGTTACTCAGATTTTGAATAAATTAGTAAGGGAGATTTCAGTAGAATGATAATAAATTGGTTAACTGTTTTCATCCTTCTTAATTCTTTTATTACTGTAATACAAATATAATTTTCCACTTAAATGAGTCACACAGTAAGAAATTACCGAATATTCTTTTGTAGTTTCTACATGTTCTTTGTCGCCTAGTAACATTTATCGCCATATCTCCTTTCTTTTTTTCTTCCATACATGTCCGTCATTTTCACGGGGGTGGATACATATTAACGCTGCCATCAGCATTTTACGAAAAATAGCCTATAAATGTATTCCGTTGCCAGCTGTATTTCTACACATTGATCTGCTCTCAGGGCATATTCTTTTATCGCTGCCAACGGGTCTTAAAATAAAATGACAGTAGAAAACGATATGTCCCATCAGCAGTTTAGAAAAGAATCATTGTAAATTAAATTGGTATCTCGTCTCTCGACTGGCAGTGAAAAGAAACACAGATAATTCCCTTAGAGTTCAAATTAGGAAACTAATAAAGTCCAAATTTTGTTAATTACATGACGTGATATTAGCTTAATGTGCTGGTGAGTTTTTTCTTTATAAGAGACATTAAAATTAAGAGCTCAGATATTTGTTATTGTTTCAATCTCTAATTTTCAGCAAATTAAATTGGTATATTGCCTTACGCCTAGCAGTTAAAAAGAAGCTTAGGTGATTCCGTTAGGGTTTAGATTAAAAAACTAATAAAGTCAAAATTGTGTTAATTATGTGACTTAATATTAGTTTTAGAGAGATGATGGGTCTTTTCTTTTAACATACATTAAAATTATTTTAGAGCTAACAGCTAACAATTTTTTACTTTTTGCGCTTTAATTTTAAAATAATTCTTTGACATTACCTTAGCTATATTAATACATTGTGTGAGGGAACATTTCGTAGCGGAATTGTACCGGGAGCGGGCGTTTTGAGCAAAAATGTAGTTATTCAGTTAAATCTCAATAGATCGAAAATTATTTAATTTTTTAACCAACTTTTCGTATTTTATATTGAAATATATAAACAAATATATAAATAGAAATATATAAATAACAACCATAAGATTTTTGTAAACAAAAAGTATATTTTTTAGTGAGTAAATTTATAATAGTATCTTAAATATGAAAAATCAAATAGAAATAGTAGTGTATAGTTTTAATTTTTCCCGTTCTGTGGTTCCGCATCGACTGATGTAAAAACTAGTTTTTATTTGTCTAAATTTTTCCAGAATCTATGTAGTAGACAAGAACATTCGGCTTTGTTTTCCTGTATATACCGTTATTTTTGTACCCACAAACAAACCATGTTGTTACACTAACCCGTACTAGTACGTGGCCCTCGCTCAAGTATCAATTGTCAGAAAATGTACTAGTACGTGTCCCGCATACAATATGTTAAGATAAAAAATATATTTGGTTAAAACGAATTAGAGCATTAGAGGAAAAACAAGTTTTCGAACCTTTAATGGTTTAAAACCTTGTATATTTAATTCGTATTCCTTTCCAATCTAAAATAAAAGGATTATGATATGTGTGGAGATACTAACAAATACTTATTTATGTTGGTTTTCGATTCATTGCATGTTTTTAATGCTTAGCCTTTCATGAAATTTAATCGCGTAATGCACAAATTTTTGTTTTCTATTTAAGTGATTTCAAAAGCGTAAACTTTACTTTTTTGGAATGCCTATTGAAGTCAACCCCCTTCATATGACAAAACCCCTTGTACTCATTCAGACACGAACTCTTTTTGTCGAAAACCTTATTTGTAAATTTCTCGCACTGTAAATGCTCTTAAAAGCGAGTAATCCCTTACATAAGCTAATATAGGGAATATACCTAAAAGCTATGGAAGATAATTATATTTGCAGATACTAACAAAGAATTATTTAAATGTCTATTGTTCGATCATTGCAACATTAAATTGCCTTTCTGGTAAATTTAATCTATTGATGCTTATGTTTTCTTTTATCTAATTTATCTTATTTAAAGAGAAGTTTTTCTCTATTTTAACGGTATTGAATTCAATTTTACATTTACTTTCAATAGTTATTTACTCATTTCATAGAAAAATCCTTATCGATGATTGTAAACTATTTAGCAAATTTACCACTGTAAGTCTTTACTACATATTGTCCCTTGCAAACTTGCAGCAAGTTCGGCATGACAAGTCTGCAAGTTTGAAACAAGACTGCAGCAAGTCTAAAAATTTTCGCTTGCTTCAAGGTTGATATGAGAAGGTTGCCACAGTTTTGCAGCAGAATAGCGCTTTATGTTCCGGCTAATATGCAGAAGTTTTGCTGCAAGTTTGTCGCGTCAAATTTGTAATGACAAGATATTACCCAGAAAAAAAAAATCAAACTTGCTGCAAGTATGCATGCTATCTGGTAATACCCGTAGATTCGTAATCATTCAAACTCAATTATCTCTTTTCATCGAAAACAATATTTGTAAATTTTTCTCACCGTATACGCACTAAAAAGCTAGTAGACCCTTGCATAATATCCGGAATACACATAAAGATTTCGAAGATAATTATATGTGCGGAGACTAACAAAGAATTATTTAATATGTGTCTTTATTGCTGGGTTAAATTGCCTTTTCGTTAAATTTAATCCTTTGATGTACAGATGTTTCCTTTTTTTAAGTTTAACTTATTTTAATAGTTACGTATTTTACTTTGTTGAAACTCCTGCTGAATTCATTCCTTTGCATA
Organism: Pardosa pseudoannulata; assembly: GCA_032207245.1. Lineage (NCBI taxonomy): Eukaryota > Metazoa > Arthropoda > Arachnida > Araneae > Lycosidae > Pardosa > Pardosa pseudoannulata. Next base: position 152,285,098 of record CM063508.1, read on the forward strand.
ATACATTTCAATACCTCAGACACATACTCAATGAAACTCAAATACTCCTTATCGTTGAAAACCTTATTTGTAAATTTCTCGCAGGGTAAACACCTTAAAAAGCGAGTTTCTCCCATATATTGTCCCTCGCAACCGCTGCCAAGTTTTTCATCTCCCTGTCATTTTTAAGTATCTCGAGGAATGACAATTATACGAAAGATGTCCTGAGCCCACTCTTCATTAAGTACAGATTTGGATGCACATGTGAACTCGGATACTTTGCAAGAATATATCATATCTTCGGTTCTTTAGTAAATTTAATCTTGTAATGGAAAAATATTTCCTTTTTCCTAATTAATTTATTTCAATATTCGAATTTTACGCCTGTTAGTTGTTAGTACGCCTGTTAAAGTCGATTTCTTGCATATGTCTAATACCCCTAGATTCGTAGTCATTTAAACGCAAATATCCCTTTTCGTTGAAAGCCTTATTTGTGAATTTCTTTAACCTTATACGCATTAAAAGGGAAGTAGTCCCTTGCAGATGCTAATATACGGAATATACATAAAGATTTCGAAGATAATTATACGTGCGGAAACTAACAAAGAATTATTTAAATATCTATTGTGTCCTTATTGCTGGATTAAATTTAAATTGCCTTTTCTGTAAATTTAATCCTTTTAAGGACAGATGTTTAACTTATTTTAATAGTTACGCATTTTACTTTGTTGAAACGCCTGTTGAATTCAATCCTTTGCATATCACATTCCAATACCTCACACACGTACTCAATGAAACACAAATACTCCTTATCGTTGAAAACCTTATTTGTAAATTTCTCGCAGGGTAAACACCTTAAAAAGCGAGTTTCTCCCATATATTGTCCCTCGCAACCGCTGCCAAGTTTTTCATCTCCCTGTCATTTTTAAGTATCTCGAGGAATGACAATTATACGAAAGATGTCCTGAGCCCACTCTTCATTAAGTACAGATTTGGATGCACATGTGAACTCGGATACTTTGCAAGAATATAGCTTGTCTCTGGTCTTTCGGTAAATATAATCCTGTAATAGAGAAATATTTCCTTTCTCCTAATTTATTTCAATAGTTCGAATTTTACATTGTTAGTACGCCTGTTGAAGTCGATTTCTTGCATATATCAACCCACATAGCAAATTTAGTTTGCATCAAACTTACAGCAGTCTTGCTTTGCAAACCTGCAAACTTGCAGCAAGTTCGGCATGACAAGTCTGCAAGTTTGAAACAAGACTGCAGCAAGTCTAAAAATTTTCGCTTGCTTCAAGGTTGCCACAGTTTTGCAGCAGAAAGCAGAATAGCGCTTTATGTTCCGGCTAATATGCAGAAGTTTTGCTGCAAGTTTGTCGCGTCAAATTTGTAATGACAAGATATTACCCAGAAAAAAAAAATCAAACTTGCTGCAAGTATGCATGCTATCTGGGAATACCCCTAGATACTTAATCATTCAAACTCAAATATCCCTTTTCACCGAAAACAATATTTGTAAATTTCTCTCACCGTATACCCACTAAAAAGCTAGTAGACCCTTGCATATGCTAATATCCAGAATACACATAAAGATTTCGAAGATAATTATATGTGCGGAGACTAACAAAGAATTATTTAAATATCTATTGTGTCTTCATTGCCTTTTCGGTAAATTTAATTCCTTAAAGGACAGATAAGATTTAAAGGACAGATGTTTTGTTTAAGTTTAACTTATTTTAATAGTTACGCATTTTACTTTGTTAAAACGCCTGTTGAATTCAATCCTTTGCATATCACATTCCAATACCTCACACACGTTATCAATGAAACGAAAATACTCTTTATCGTTGAAAACCTTATTTGTAAATTTCTCGCATCGTAAACACTTTAAAAAGCGAGTTTCTCGTATATATTGTCCCTCGCAGCCGCTGCCAAGTTTTTCATCTCCCTGTCATTTTTAAATATCTCGAGGGCTGTAAATTATATGAATTATTAGAATTATATAGATGTCCTGAGCCCCCTCTTCATTAAGTACAAATTTGGATACGCATTTTAACTGAGAATCCTTTGCAAGAGTATAGCTTGTCTCGGGTCTTTTGGTAAATTTAATCCTGTAATGGAGAAATATTTCTTTTCCCCTAACTAATTTATTTCAATAGTTCTAATTTTGCATTGTTAATACGCCTGTTGAAGTCGATCTCTTGCATATGTCAACCCACATAGCAAATTAAGAGTGCAGTAAACTTACAGTAGTCTTGGTTTGCAAACCTGCAAACTTGCAGCAAGTTCAGCATGACAAGTCTGCAAGTTTGAAATAAGACTGCAGCAAGTCTAAGAATTTTCGCTTGCTTCAAGGTTTCCACAGTTTTGCAGCAGAATGGCGTTGCAAAAGATTGGTCGCTTTGTGTTCCGTCTAATTTGCAAGAGTTTTGCTGCAAGTTTGTCGCGTCAAATTTGTAATGACAAGATATTATCCAGAAAAAAAATCAAACTTGCTGCAAGTATGCATGCTATCTGGGAATACCCCTAGATACTTAATCATTCAAACTCAAATATCCCTTTTCACCGAAAACAATATTTGTAAATTTTTTTTAAATAAAACACCGTATACGCACTAAAAATCTAGTACACATATGCTAATTTAAGGAATGCACATAAAGATTTCGAAGATAATTATATGTGCGGAGACTAACAAAGAATTATTTAAATATCTATTGTGTCTTCATTGCCTTTTCGGTAAATTTAATTCCTTAAAGGACAGATAAGATTTAAAGGACAGATGTTTTGTTTAAGTTTAACTTATTTTAATAGTTACGCATTTTACTTTGTTGAAACGCCTGTTGAATTCAATCCTTTGCATATCACATTCCAATACCTCACACACGTACTCAATGAAACACAAATACTCCTTATCGTTGAAAACCTTATTTGTAAATTTCTCGCACCGTAAACACTTTAAAAAGCGAGTTTCTCCTATATATTGTCCCTCGCAGCCGCTGCCAAGTTTTTCATCTCCCTGTCATTTTTAAGTATCTTGAGGGCTGAAAATTATATGAATTATTAGAATTAAGATGCCCTGAGCCCCCTCTTCATTAAGTACGATTTGGATACGCATTTTAACTCAGATCCTTTGCAAGAGTATAGCTTGTCTCGGGTCTTTTGGTAAATTTAATCCTGTAATGGAGAAATATTTCTTTTCCCCTAACTAATTTATTTCAATAGTTCTAATTTTGCATTGTTAATACGCCTGTTGAAGTCGATCTCTTGCATATGTCAACCCACATAGCAAATTAAGAGTGCAGTAAACTTACAGTAGTCTTGCTTTGCAAGCCTGCAAACTTGCAGCAAGTTCAGCATGACAAGTCTGCAAGTTTGAAACAAGACTGCAGCAAGTCTAAGAATTTTCGCTTGCTTCAAGGTTGCCACAGTTTTGCAGCAAAATAGCGTTGCAAAGGAGTGGTCGCTTTATGTTCCGTCTAATTTGCAGGAGTTTTGCTGCAAGTTTGTCGCGTCAAATTTGTTATGACAAGATATTATCCAGAAAAAAATCAAACTTGCTGCAAGTATGCATGCTATCTGGGAATACCTCTAGATACTTAATCATTCAAACTGAAATATCCTTTTTCATCGAAAACAATATTTGTAAATTTCTCTCACCGTAGACCCACTAAAAAGCTAGTAGACCCTTGCTAATATCCGGAATACACATAAAGATTTCGAAGATAATTATATGTGCGGAGACTAACAAAGAATTATTTAAATATCTATTGTGTCTTCATTGCCTTTTCGGTAAATTTAATTCCTTAAAGGACAGATAAGATTTAAAGGACAGATGTTTTGTTTAAGTTTAACTTATTTTAATAGTTACGCATTTTACTTTGTTAAAACGCCTGTTGAATTCAATCCTTTGCATATCACATTCCAATACCTCACACACGTTATCAATGAAACGAAAATACTCCTTATCGTTGAAAACCTTATTTGTAAATTTCTCGCACCGTAAACACTTTAAAAAGCGAGTTTCTCCTATATATTTTCCCTCACAGCCGCTGCCAAGTTTTTTTCATCTCCCTGTCATTTTTAAGTATCTTGAGGGCTGAAAATTATATGAATTATTAGAATTAAGATGCCCTGAGCCCCCTCTTCATTAAGTACGATTTGGATACGCATTTTAACTCAGATCCTTTGCAAGAGTATAGCTTGTCTCGGGTCTTTTGGTAAATTTAATCCTGTAATGGAGAAATATTTCTTTTCCCCTAACTAATTTATTTCAATAGTTCTAATTTTGCATTGTTAATACGCCTGTTGAAGTCGATCTCTTGCATATGTCAACCCACATAGCAAATTAAGTTTGCAGTAAACTTACAGTAGTCTTGCTTTGCAAACCTGCAAACTTGCAGCAAGTTCAGCATGACAAGTCTGCAAGTTTGAAACAAGACTGCAGCAAGTCTAAGAATTTTCGCTTGCTTCAAGGTTGCCACAGTTTTGCAGCAGAATAGCGTTGCAAAGGAGTGGTCGCGTTATGTTCCGTCTAATTTGCAGGAGTTTTGCTGCAAGTTTGTCGCGTCAAATTTGTAATGACAAGATATTATCCAGAAAAAAAATCAAACTTGCTGCAAGTATGCATGCTATCTGGGAATACCCCTAGATTCTTAATCATTCAAACTCAAAAATCCCTTATTATTGAAAACAATATTTGTAAATTTTTTTTAAATAAAACACCGTATACGCACTAAAAATCTAGTACACATATGCTAATTTAAGGAATGCACATAAAGATTTCGAAGATAATTATATGTGCGGAGACTAACAAAGAATTATTTAAATATCTATTGTGT
>CM063508.1:152294919-152334919 GCA_032207245.1 Pardosa pseudoannulata
AATTTTTCATACTCGAATGCAATCGAGAATTGAAAATAACAATGTGAATGAAAAAAACAATCGTTTTATTGATATTTATCATTTACACGGGGTTGTAAAGCTATAACACTTACATATATATATATATATATATATATATATATATATATATATATATATATATATATATATATATATATATATATATATTCTTCTTATCACTTACGACACTTATCTGTGTCTTATGTAAGAGTAGTCGAATATTACAATAGTCGACTAATATCTGCGATGTTATAAAATTCCAAAATTCCCCCCAAAAAATTAATTATTTTTGTAATTTTCTTGACATGAAACGTTCTAAATTGTGTTTTTTTACATTAAAAATTGATTTTTTTTGCCAAGCTTTTTTAAAAAATCTCTGCATTAAGGAGTTAACGTAAAATGAAAGCGTGGATACGACGCGAACAGATATTGTGTGCAGTATAAATAAAATACTACGTGAATAGAATTTAAAGCCAAAATGAAAATATCCAACATAAATATATAAACTATTAATTACAGTTATAGATTTTTCTTATAAAAACGAATTTACTTAAAATGTAATGAATACTGTAAATAAGATATAAAGTGCTTAATATGAAATTAAATAGTATAAAAGAGAATTAAAGGTATGCCAACTGGGAAGCACTGAAGATCGTATACAGGTTAAGAAACTCTTACCCTTCTATGAAAACCGGAATGAAATCGACTGCTGAAATTCAAAATCGAATTCAATGTGCAGAGCAGAAACATATAAACTCGACGGAAGTGAAGGTCTCATCAATCTTGAATTACCTCTGATATAGTGTTGTATTACGACAAATCGTTTTTCTTCCCCAGCATTTATCTTCATTATAAATCAATTTATGCTCACGAGTTCAGATTTCTCTTTTGCACATCCATAATTCATGAATTAAGAATATCTAACTTTATAGGCTGGAGTAACTGGAGTGAATAGTTAAATATTTTTTATCAACTTGGTTCTTTTCAATGTGTTTTACCTGATCTCCCACTATTTCCTCTTGTAAAGTGAATTGATCTATATACACTTTCATATTTGTGTGTATGAATATGTCTTTCGCTTGACAAAATACGACGTTATCATTTTTTACACAGTGAAAATAATACTACATTTCTTTTCTATACATGTTTTTTTTTTATTTTCTTTAATCCGACCTTATGTAAGAGAAACTTTCTAGAACTTTCAAGTTCTTTTCGAATGGTAAAAGGTTTTCGGCGACAATTTTTTCGTAAACACGTTCCCAAGTTAAAAAGGAAATTGGTTTATTTTTTTAAATTTACAGATAGATCGTATTGAGTTTATTCAATTGTTGCATAACTGTAATATATGCCAATTTGTCTCAAAGAAGATATATTAGCCTAAAGGACTGTATTATCAAACAATAAATGTAATGGTAGATTAAGATTTCTATGTGATATATTTTTATGTGGACTTATTGCATCTTATTTTATGGCCGTTACATGTAAGGACGAGTTTTTATGTAACATGATAAATCTGATGATCACTTTCACTCAATTATGTATATCTAGATTAAGCACCATAAAGGAGAGAAACATCATAATGCAATCTTTCTATATATAAACCATTATGCATTCCATAATTTAATACTTTCCCTCGTTCCTTCCGTTAAATGGAATTTAGCAGGGTCTAGCATATATTATATATTTATTTAAGTAAATTATTTCTTATTCAGGTTCAATAGTCTATGCATTAGATATCCAAAATATTTCGAAACATTTGTCGTAGTTAGGAAAAGCCTTTATTTGCTGTTTTTTAACTACTATAGGTGCAATTAGTCCAAGGTTTATAAATATAGCCCTCCAGGCTGAGAACCCATTCTGTAAAAGGCTTTGTATTTCGATATCCTAAAGTTTTGAAAGTGACTTGGAGAACGTTGTAAGTACTTCAATGTTGGATGCTGAAATCCATTACCATTATGGCTGAAGCTATCCAAGCCCTTATCAAGCAAACGAATTTTCTGTTGACATTTATCTAATAGAGATCTTCACATTGACTTGTAACGTGGTTGGGTAATGGTCACATTACATATCTCTAACTTTCACATGATCTCACAGGAAGATTTCACAACAGTACTCCCTAGGCCAAGCCCTCTAGTACTAGATAACTATTAATGGTAATACATCAGACTAAGTGTAATGAGTTGGTATGACATAAACAGAAAAGTTAAATATGGGTACGGGGTTAGAAACGGAGAGAAGATGCTTGAGTTTCGGTGAAAAGTAAAGATCTCTAACTCAATGTACGCCAATAGAGGAAATATATTTAATTTAAAATTATTTCTGGAAATTCTTGTTGGAGTCTTCTTTAAATGCAAATAATTGAATTTTACCAACGTAAATTTCAAAAACAAATGGTCACGCGTAACCATGGAAATTTTTTAGCTTGATTTCGTGGTAAAGTTTGTTTGCAAACCTGCGGAAAATTAAATAATTTTTCCCAAAGTTTAACATAGAAATAAAGCTGGTACCCAACCCCTTTAAAGCCATAAGCCGTAGATACACAGGAGGATCACAAAGCTTAGAATTGTTTGTAAACCTGCGGAAAGTAAAACAGTTTTTTTCCCAAAGTTTAACATAGAAGTAATGCTGGTACCCAACCCCCTTAAAGCCTTAAATCGTAGATACACAGAAGGATCTCAAAGCTTAGATAGGGGTAGGCACAAATTAAGATGGAACGTTTCTTTGGACGAGTACTTTCAAAATGTTAAAAGTTTAGTTACAGATAATCTATAAGAAGAAAACAAAATGGGGAGTGATGTTGGGATACCTCTAACTCGAAGTTAGCCAATAGAGGAAGTATATTTAATTTCAAATTATTTCTGGTCGTAGTCTTCTTTAAACGCAAATAATTGAATTTTACCAACGTAAATTTCAAAAATAAATGGTCACACGTAACCATGGAAATTTTTTAGCCTTATTTCGTGGTAAAATTTGTTTGCAAATTTGCGAAAAGTAAAACAATTTTCAAAAAGTTTATCATAGAAGTAAAGCTGGTACCCAACCCCCTTAAAGCCATAAACCGTAGATACACAGGAGAATCTCAAAGGGTAGACTTGTTTGTAAACCTGCGAAAAGTAAAACAATTTTTCCCAAAGTTTAACATAGAAGTAAAGCTAGTACCCAACCATATTAAAGCCATAAACCGTAGATACACGGGATGATCACAAAGCGTAGATAGGGGAAGCCACAAATTGAGATGGAACTATTCTTTGGATGAACACTTTAAAATGTTAAAAGTTTAGTAAGAGACAATCTATAAGAAGAAAACAAAATGGGGTGGGTCGGTTTTGGGGAAGTAGTCTACACTGCACTGGCTATATTTGCCACGTTTGATACATTGCGGACTAAACAACAATCTCCTACAATCCATGATATATTTAAATCTGTATTTTATAAATTTGTAAAATCTGTGTATTTTGCAGCGTGCTTAGTTTCCTGAAGTGGTATATTCACCAGGGATACAGAAAAACTTAATTTCCTCAAATTCTAGGTTAAGTTTGATTTCAAATATGAGTGGTCATAAAACATATGAACACGCAGGGTATTCGTCCGTTCCTTTAGATTCTGAGACCCCCGAGAAGCTTTTATGTCGTAAGACTGACTTTTAGCAATAAATCTTCGCCTGAACCTTCATTTTCCTAGATTATCTTTTAAAACTAACATTACATTCGGTTCGGGTAGGTTGATTTCAAATATGAGTGATCATTAAACATATGAAAACGCAGAGTATTCGTCCGTTCCTTTAGATTTTGAGACCCCTGAGAAAGGTTTTATGTCGTAAGAGTGACTTTTAGCAATAAATCCTCGCCTGAACCTTCATTTTCCTAGATTATCTTATAGAAATAACATTATATTCTGTTGGGGTTCACCTTATGGATTTTCCAATAGTGTCTTATGTATGATTTCCTAATAAGTATGAAGTAATATGCATTCCTATGCATGAAGTTCCTAAATATGCTCCAAAATTTTTACATGTGTAATTTTACTGTGTGTTAATATTTTTCTATACTAGTTTATGCACTTATAAATATTTGTTGTATGTAATTGGTTTATAACTCTACGATTATTCTTTTAAAAATTTCGGTCGTAAGAAATGAAAGGATATTAACTTATATTACTTAAAATTGGAAAACAGTAGGTCTTTTCTGTGGAAATAGAATCATGATAACAAATAAGAACTCTACTTACTTTATTCACTATACCCTTATTGTGCAATTGTATCTCGGTGTTTTTGTAATCCTATTTGTTGCAGTATTCCATTCTGTAAGCTCCTTAAAGAAATCATGTTTTTAAAATAAATTATGTGAATTCCGGTTAAAACAAGATAAAATTCGAGGCATCACTTTCCATCACTTATTTCCGGAACGCAGAAATACATTTTCCACGTAGAAAATATATGAAAGTAGGGGCATAATTGGCTTCGTTTCAAAAGCATTCAGCTATATTTTAAGAGAAGAAAAACTTCTTTTCAATTTCTCCGAAGTTTTCATCTTGTTTAACGTGATAAACGTCGCTTTGGAACCAAAGAGTGTCTCGGCCAAATGCTCGCTTTGTTTTGCCTAACATTCTGATGTGACTTCTGGAAGGGAAACAAAAGGGATTTGTGAAGAATCGCCTGAAATAGGCGAACAATGCGCATTCTTTATCAATAAAGCGGAACACAGTTTTTGACGCTTCGGATAGGAATTCGATTCACTCTCGGGACTGACCCAGAAAATTGCGTGATTATTAGAGGTGTCCCGTCGAGATGGAGTGGAAAAGATTTCTCTCGATGAAAGTGAAAATATGTCTCGATTTCGATAAAAACAGAATTCGGAGATTAATTTTTATCATTTCGATTATTTTATTGTAGTCCCGATTTCGAGTGTGATATATTTCTATTGGTGAAACTTATTTTTAAATGTGACTTTTATAGATTATTTTCAGACTCCCTCCCCCTCTCTCTTTTTTTAAGAAAAAAATAACCTTTGGAAAAACTTTATTTAGCAACTTGCGTCATTAGTTGTATATTTTTTTATATAAGAATGTAAAATATTTTGACTCTAATATTTCCCCATTACATTATATTTTGTGATTGGTCACTATAGTTACTAGTTGTGATTATATTATTTATGTTTTTTAAAAGTTTGTGTTTTAAAAAATGGCATCTTTATTATTTTTTTTTTGTTGTTGTTGTCTTTTTAGAATTAAGAATTTTTTTCTGAAGTTGATTTTATAATAAAAATGGCTTTTATTTGTCGGTAAAAGAGAGTTTTTTATTTAGAGTAAAAAGAGAGTGATTTGTTTTAACAAGAGCTTAAATTTATTTATACATAGGAAATTCTGTGATTATTAGTAATATGTAGCCAATGAAAGCTTTCCTTCACTGATCTCTCAGGATATTTAAATAGCCTATATTTTTTAGTTGCCAGAGTTGGCTTGTCAGTGCAACTTTACTGTGGTTATGTCATAGAAAGCAACTCAATAAGCAATAATGGAGCAAAAATCCCAGGCCGATATTTAATAAAAATCCTTTATTTTCGTCCGCTATTCCGAGAACTGTTGACCACGTTTGACTCAAGGATTAAAGAACTGTCAAATCAAGACGAAATGTTATGCGATACATAGTAAAAGAGTTCCAGGTATAACTGACCGGGATACATCCTGAATATGCCGGATATCCGTGACATATCTCCGATAATCCTTTCTCCCTTTGTTTTCCCTTTATACATAGTAAAAGACTTCCAGGAATACCTAACGGGGATATATCCCGGATATCTGGTATATATCTTTGATAATCCTTTTTCCCTTTGCTTTCCCTTGATACATAATAAAAGAGTTCCAGGAATACCTGACCGAGATATATCCCGTATATCCGGGATATATCTTCGATAATCTTTTTTCCCTTTTCCAGATCGGGTTATTTTCGTACCAGAATCCTCATGGTTCTTTAAAATCTTGTTTTTGGCAATTGCTTAATATTTTACTCGAAATGAGAACTATCACAACATTTCTATGAGGTATGAGGAAATAACTATGTGGAGATAACTATTGGAAAGAGATGGTAAGCAATACACTAGTATGTATAAATATTTTCCTCCACAGGGTTAACTGCGTTGTGGTTACAGTTAGTTGCGGTTTCCTGGCAACAACCGTTATCTGGTAATTTTTGAAAATGCCACCTGTAGGTCAAGAAAATAACTAATAATTTCTCATGAGAAAGAGTTTTAAACAAGCGTTTCTTTTGTAGTTTAAGTAATCTAGGCAGCAAAAATGTACACAACGAATAAAGAATCTTCAGTTTTTCTTAGGAGGTTTGACATCTGGTTTATAAAAGGAGTATGCAGTCTGCAACCAGCAATTTTTAATTTATTATTTAGTTTTGAGAAGTGTGGAAGGAATGCAATTTTAAAGAATCCAGTCTTTAATTTTAATTTAAATGACTGGGAAAGTTAAGATTGAGAAAGGCAGAACTTGATTTTTGAAGAACTTTAGGGAATTAATTTTTGATAAATTACAAATAATCATAAATAGAAAATTGCGTGATTATTAGAGGCGTCTCGTGGAGATGAAGTGAAAATATTTTCTGAAGATGAGAAAACAGAAATTAGTGATAGCCTTTTATGATCTCGTACATTATATCGTAATTTAAAATTTCTGGTAATATATTGTGTGTGTGTGTGTTTTAATATTTTAACCAAGCTAAACAACTTAATTATAATTGTATTCTAAAATAAATTTCTAGCTGTTCTGTTCCTAATATTACGACCTTTGGCGAGACTAAAAACGAGATTTTACAAGCGAATTCTCATAAGAAAATAGCCAGATAATACTCTTGTTTCACCTTTAACTGTGTTAATCTTTGACGATTTCAGAGAACACCAAAATTTAATTTTGTTTAGTTCAACTATTTTTATATAACTCTTACGTAACTTAATTTTGCTTCTAGAGCTCCACGTGGCAAACTCTTAACACATTCATTGGCTAGCTAACTTGCTCCCTCACAGCACTATAAAAGTAAAAATTTCTGCCCGGAGAGCGCCAAAGGTGGAATGTCTGAGTAAACTTAGTATTGTTATTTCCAATTTTTCGTGTCTTTAAAAAAAAAAGAAAAAAAAAGAGGCCACTGTAAATTATCTAGCATTGATACCATTTTAACTTATTAGTTCATCAAAAACACTCATTATATATATATATATATATATATATATATATATATATATATATATATATATATATAATGAAGCCTTTTTAAAAAAATTAACTTTCGAAAATAGAATTGATTTTAGGATATTCCATGTTGTTTTACTGGATGCAAGATTTTAAAGGGGTCGTTACATGTTTGTACTCTTGTAGTACAGTTGTTTAAATTTGTTCATACAGAAAAAATTGCGAGATTATTTGAGGTGTTCTATCGAAATAAAAAGGAAAAGGTTTCTGTCGATAAAAAAGAGAGAATATATCCCAATTTCAAATTCGGAGATTAATTTTTACACAATAATTTTACATTTTGCAGCATGCTGAGCACGTGTCTGCAGTGCTGATACATAGACTACTACTACTTTTAAAATATGTAAAATCAGTCGATCTGGCCACTCAATTTAAAGGATATATACGCATTATTAGCGAATTTTCTTTCGTAGAAAACTTGCTCCCGGTATCTAAAATTCCTAACCTGACTTATCCAGTCATTGCATTCTACTAGAAAGAGCATTTATAAACCCCAGTAAAGTAATACACGAAGCGTTATGTATCAATTTATTTAATTTTTAGAAATGTTTTAAAACTATTCGCTGTTAACAGTGAAACAGCAGGAGAGAAAAAGCTATTTTTTCTTTAAGCCTCGTTTTAGATGTGCCAAGTGCTTTGAAACTTTCCGAATCCTACATGCATTTATCTTCATTTTCGAACCCGGCCCATCCTATGTGCTTATAAAATCCGCACCTTTTGGAGGAAATAAAAGTCGAAAGAAAACATCTAAAAAGCAGCTGCTATATTGTTTTTTCTGACACAGAGAAGGATGCGAGGAGAAAATAAAAACAAGCGAGGAAAGAAATAAGATTGAAGTGGGTCTGGAGCAGAACAAAAGGAGTTACTGTTACATTTGAGTAACGTTTTAACTGAAAAACGAGACTCACGGAATAAGGATCTTGGGGTCGGACAACTAATGAAAAGGTCTCTTATTTATTTTTTTTTTCCTTTTCTTTTTTTGCACGTGACCGCACTTTTGCTGTCACCAAGTTTTCATTTTCAGATGAACAAAAGAAGCTAAAAGAAGGAAAGAATGTTACATCCTAAAGCGTCCAGTTGAAAGATCCTAATGGATTTCAATCTGTTTTTTAAACGATACACATGTAGAGCTGCATTTGCATGTAAAACTAAGCAAATGCATTTCCTTGACATAAACCTATGAAAAACTGTATGGACGTTAGAAAGCTTTTTTGTAAAGAGATTAACTTAAAGTTATGAAACATTGCCCAGTTGAAGCCCAGTGGCGTTCGGGTAGCTCTTCGCGCTCCCACAACACAGGTCAGAGGTTCAATCCCCGGGCTGGGCTAGGTTGACTTTGCCTTTCATCCCTTCAGAGAGATGAAATGAGGATCAAGCGTGCTTGGGAAATAAACACTGGGGGTTCCGCGTAAGATTGACCACCTAACCGGAACATATGCTTCGCACCCCAGGGCCCTTGGGTCACGTAAACGGAGATTGGCACCATAGGCCCTGTCCCCCTAGGGGCTGTTGCTTCAAGGAATTTAGTTTATGACACAATGCACACTTATTAATTAAAGTATAACTAAATTAATCATAATAATAAATTTTTAAATTTATATTTCTTTGAAAAACTCAATATCTAAAATATCTGTTAACACGTGTGCGGGTACATTTCGAAGCGGAACTGTACCGGGAGCGGGTGTTTTGCGCATAAGTTTAGTTATTCAGTTAAATCTCAATAGATCGAAAATTATTTAATTTTTAACCAACTTTTCGTATTTTATATTGAAATATATAAACAAATATATAAATAGAAATATATAAATAACAACCATAAGATTTTTGTAAACAAAAATATATTTTTAAGCGGTTAAGTTTATAATAGTATCGTAAATATGAAAAAGCAAATAGAAATAGTAGTATATAGTTTTAATTTTTTCCCGTTCTGTGGTTCCGCATCGACTGATGTAAAAACTAGTTTTTATTTGTTTAAATATTTTCAGAATCTCTGTAGTAGACAAAAACATTCGGCTCCGTTTTTTTGTATATACCGTTAGTTTTCTACACACAAACAAACCATGTTGTTACACTAACCCGTACTAGTACATGACCCGCGCTCAAGTATCAATCGTCAGAAAACGTACTAGTACGTGTCCCACATATAAATTAATTTATAAAATATTTTTTTGCGCTTTATTGTTCAATATTTAGTTCCCTTATTTTTGACGTATTAGTACTTAAAAATATGTTTTGAACATTTTTGGGTATTATTTTGTTCTTTAATTAAATAGCGAGTTTTAAGGAAATGTGTTAACATTCATTTGCATGTTGAATCTTCATGAAGAATTTGAACTTTCCCAAAATTTAAATTGAGTTATGATAACCTTAAGGAAGTCGAAACTTAAAATGGATATACGGATTTGTCTTAATCTATATTAGAACCATTTGGTAAAATTCTTGTAAGAATCCACAAAAGGAAATGTTGTAAAAATTCCAAAAATTTGAAATAATTAAAAAAAAATCCTTTTTTTAAGTTACAGTTAAAATGTGATTAATTTAGTTATGTCTCAATATATATGCAAGAAGTTTAATATAACACTAATTTAAGAGTTCACACATTATTTGTAAGTCTTTTATTTTTTTATATTGTTTAATATATATTTATGATTTATTTTTCTGAAATGTATACGAATGTAAAGATCGCTTTGTATATGAAAAATTGTTGCCAGTTTTGAAGCTTTATTTTTTTAAATTAAACCCTATATGAATAATTAAGAAATTCTTGAACCAATAGTTCATTAAATTTTTTTGTTTTATTTTTGAGTAATGAAACATTTTAAATTGATTTATCTTTGGATTTGTCAGAATATTGTTCTAAACTTTTTTAATAATTTTTTAAGGGAAAAAAAAGAACCAACTTCATAAAAATATTTTGCTGTTACGGGAAAAAATACTTAAAATACTAAAAATTTCCTCGTAATTCAGTCGATTACTTTTATTATCAAACGTACGCAGTAGCATTGTTTAAAAATCAGTGGATTGCATAAAACTCTTATTATATAAATTATTCTAACGAAGGTTTAATTAATTGATGGGCAAATGATTTAGATTAATTTGTATTAACCCACAACCGACGCTAATAAAAATTAAAAAGTTTAATTTGTCTCTAATGTGTAAATGGGATACAATTATTTACTATAACATAAAAGAAGTAATTACTAGAATAAACTTCAAAAGACTTATTTTATTTCGTGGTATCCATTAAAAATCCTCAAAAAATTTTGACGGGAATTCAAGAAATTTGATAAAAAAATCAACAGAAATTAATTAGCACTTTATAAATTAGTTTTAATAAACAGTAAGATATAGTTTAAAATATTGCTAATAGTTCAGGCATACTAATGAAATGTTTCATTGAACATAAAGTCATTTAATACTAATTAAACTCCCAACTCGTTCTACTTCTTTAAAAACTCCTTTACCTAATTCCCTCTTCCTTCCTGCAAAGACATCCCCAATTTTTCCCCGTTCTTCACAAAATTCCTGTGTGCTAATTTGTAAATCATAACTCGACGAATGAAAAGGGAAGCTTTTAAAAATAAGTCATTTTTATTAAAAAAGAGAAAAATCTCTCAAACTCATTTAAACGGCATTTTGTCCTTATCCTATGGACAGGGGCATTAGCCGCATCTTTTCGCTCTCAGACTCTTGTCAATTTTTTATCCGCGTATCTCGCAGGATTTTTCTTTTCCCTTTCCCTCATTAGGTGCCAGTGCATATTCATAAATTCGCATTCTCCTGTGCTGGTATTGGCATTTTTGAGCGTTGCTCCAGAACTATGATAGATAGAGCTCATAAACGAAGAATAGATAGCTTTCGAAGTTTTGAAAAGAGTATGAGCGTTTGGGATTTATTAAAATCTGTTTATCTTGGAGATGGTAACACATCAGATGCAATTTCCATATCATATTTCCTTTCGCTGTTTTAAAACGAAGTTGGTTTTGGCAGTGACATCTATGTTCTTAAAGTGAGCTCAAAGTTGCCACAGAAAAATCTAAAACAAAGCCATTTTATTTTTAGTTCATTTATGCCTGGTTCATTGCGTTAAACTTGTGCATTTATTGAGGTGTTTGCTTAAACAATGAGCTTATTTTAACCCATTGGAAAACAACCGTTTAATCGGGTTAGCTATTATCCGTTAGTCAGCAACAAAAGACTAGCCAAGTGGTTATCTTTGAACGTGAATAACTTCCAGTAAAAGACTACGACTACGGTAAAGATATTTACTTCTTTAGTTAGAAATCTTCCTATCTCTTTCACATACAAATGAAATAGAATTTGATGCTTCCCCAAAATACTAATTAGTTTGGCTCAGCTGAAAAAGAGAACTTTTCTTTCGCAATTTGGATTGTTATGTAACATTTAATCGATTCAATCATTGTCTTTCTGTTATTTGTCACTATATTTGAGTCTGTCAGGCTCAAACATTGTCTAGTATGCCTTTAACCCTTCCTAGATTACTTATATTGAATACTGCTTTTAGCGTCCTTCTCTCTGATTTACTGCCTAGTGGATGCAACTCTGTTAATGGTACTGTTGAGAAGGTAGGAGTGCGAAACATCTTGACACATTGTTAACAAACCAGAAAAGACGCAGTGTAAAGCAAATGAGTAATAATTAAACGAGATAATTAAAGAAATGACGTCATAGTGCTAGAAATAAATATTATTTTTGCCTATTTATGTGATACATTGTTAAATTCAATCGCCTGCTCTTAACCGGAGAAAATAGGTTTCGATATAATGGCATTAAACGCACAAAAAGGGGGGAAAGGGTGGATTCCGAAACTTTTAAAGACGACAGTATTTTTTGCTATGATATGAATCATATTTATACCAATTTATTTTAGAATCGTATCGTTAGTTTAGGAGATCAGCTTTACTTGTTTTGAATTTTGCTAAACCTAACTCATCAAGAATTCAATATGGCCTCTATCCATTCCAGGTCCAACCGCTTCATAAATGCGAGGACAGACGGACAGATAACTTAGGCTATTATTATATAGGGGATACCGCACAGCATCTGCGAAAGTAACTCTTGCCGGCGGTTAGACTCTCCAAAGTCTACATGGGTACACAGGGCCTGATTACCTACATGGCAAGCGGGACAAGCACCAGGGTCCCCAGTCAAAAGGGGCCCCCCAAATTAACTGCCATTTCAAGTTAAAAATATGATGCGCATATCTAAAATTCACTTTAAATTTTCCACAATTTCTTCTTTTAGTTTTTGACTTATTCAGTATCATTAGAGAGTTTGTTCGCAAATGAAATTGCTGGCAAAAAATGTAGAACACGCAGCTGCATTCTTTTTTGGGCAAGAAAATTCCTCGGGTTAGAACTTACAAAATTCTAATATGCGCTTTACCTTCCATAATTTTTTTATAATTTTACTTATTTCATAATGTTTCCTTTTATTTTAAACTAATCTTATTTTACTAACTACATTGGTAAGTCAACTTTAAAGGCCATAGTTTAAGTGTCATTACATATAACAATCACTACGTAGCTACCACCTGTGTGCAGCAGACTGAGGGGAGCCCCGGATGAATGGGTTTCCCTGGGCTCCGATTTCTGCAAGTCGGGCCCTGGTGGTACATGAAATGAATAACAGCTCCAACACGTCATATCATTGTATGTCAAGGATTTAATCCAAACTGTACTGGTAAACAAACAGTACAGATTTGTTATCCTTTCGAGTATACATGCTTGCTTTTGCTGAAATATATGTTTAACCCTCCGAGTGGAACACATCGAGGATAAAAAAAGTCTCCAAAAATACGCTAAAGGTTTACTGTGTCAGTGGCAAAAACGTTCTATGATTTTTTACTTCACCCTTAGTCGACTAGAATGGAATACATGAAACCCACCCTTTTTATTGTCCCTTTACTTCCGATTATAAATAGATATTATAGATTGTTAAATTTTAATACACATAAGGCTCGTCAAGTCATTTTGATCATCCCTATTCTAAAAGTACAAATAAAAATATTCTTTGAGAGACTTATTTATATTTTTTACTAAAGTCATCCAAGATATTTAAATGGTGGAATTAGAAATACATCTGTTACCGCAAACGAAATACTTCGAAATAGAGATTTACAAAGCCATGAAAAGCTATCAGCGTCTTTGTGCCTCAGGGGATAGAGGTGCATCCCTCAATAAATGTTAGTCAAAGAGGGGTGCAGTTCCTAAACAATCGACCTGACCCTCCTACCGCAAAATTCCATGGGGGAAAGCGCTGGCAGAAATGTACACTGCATCCATTTTCGGAGTGTTTTTGGAGGTCGAAAATTGTACGTGACAACCGCTTTGAAGACATCATCGGTTTGGCAGAATTGTACGTGCGAACCGCTTAGAGGGTTAAGTGTGTGCAATAATCTGCTTTAAAACATCCAATCATATGTTCCACTCATTTAAGGTTAATTGATTTTTTTCTGGTTCATTTGAATAAACAAGCAGTATATCTATTACTTGATGCAAAAGAACGATTTCATAAGCGTTTGTTTTATATACTTTTATAAATACCAAAATATCTTAATTCATTCTTTGAAATATTTTACAATTTTTGCTGTTACAGTTATAAAAAGCTTCAATAATCAAACCAGTCGGATAAACACTATAAACGTTTACCTATTAATACAAAGTTAAATAAGAAATTGAGCTTTTAAATAAATTCCTAATAAAGCACTTTAATTAAGCTGTAACCAAATCATTCTCTCGGTGTTTCCAAATTTTATGTTTATTTCTAACCCAAAACTCTCAAAGGATTATGTTTCGTTTTGCTGTTGAATGGAACTCAAAGAGAAAATTGTCACAAAGTGGGATATCGTTAAGTTTATGATTTTTGAATTTTTTTAATGAATTGTTTTAGCGACTTATGTTGCTTAAAAATTTGTCCTGTCGCAATCTTTTAACATTCTAATCTTTATTAACTAAATTTTGTGACTTTAAGTACTCCCAGTGGAATTACGCAGACTTGTAAAATAGTACATTTAAGAATTATTCCTTATGTTTCATTGAAATTTTCTTAAGTTATAACAAATTTTCCAAATTTGTTGCGTACATAGATTAATAGATTTATATTCCGAGAAATGGAATTTAGTTATTAATTCCTCCTGATGCTTATGTTCCTTTTAGAAAAAATTCTAAATGAAGTTGTTTAGCATTTATTTCGGATACTTTAACACAGGAAGTAAAAGTTGTTCATTTATGGAATAGCAAACACTTTGGTGTACATATAAAATAAAATATCTTCTTCAGTATTATGTGTACATAAAAAAACAAATCTAAAAAAAAATGTTATCGCTGCCATTTTTTTCCAAGCATCCGTAGTTTGAGTTAGCTTTGGAAAAATACAGGAGTATATAGTTCAAGGCAAAATGTGTCTAAAAATTTATTATACAGTGTTCTCTTGCCACTTCGCGCTTCATGTTTTGCAGCTTCAGAGCTTCGGGAATTTTTCAAAATATTCATCAAAAAGTAAAAATGAAAAAATACAACCATGTCGTCAGCCACATTGCGGAAAGGAACGTTGTTTCATGTTGATGTGCAACAGAGAAAGATCCCTTCATGTCAAAGAAAGAGATGAGTTGACTCAAAATACATACCACGCGCTCTTAAGATGATAGTCTGCAAGTGAGGAAGAAAATGAAGAGGAAGACGAAGAACAAACTGAAATGCGGGGCCTTACCCTGGAGAATCTGCAACATAACAAGAATTTGCAAAAGACATTGACGACAATATGGTTCGAGCTGTCGAGTTCCAAAATCGCGTTGACGGGGTTATGCAGTCCTATTATCCTTGTACAGGGGACTTTTGAAGGAAAGGGAAAAACAAAAGACAACTACCCATCACCATGTTTCTCTCCAATTTAACCCTCTAACTGCTCATCCCGCGATTTCCACGGGCATGTGTTTTTCTTCCTTTTTTAAGAAGCACATTTCGCCTTTTCACCGTTTAACCAGTGGAATAAATTATATACAGTATTAGACATTTAATTAGGTAATAAATAGAATTATATGACTAGAACTATAGTTATATTAGATAATAGAATTATAGATAGTATGCTTATATATATAATTAAACTTTGCAACAAGATATATGCAATTTTTAAAGAGATATCAGTTTACTAATTGAGCAGTCAGAAGGTTAAAGCCCCCTGGCTTTACTGTCAGCGTCTCCAGCAGAAGAGTCTCCCATTGAACCTAAAACTTCTACGAGTCAAGTGAGAGCCTCTCTTCAGCTACCAACACAAGACTCTTTGCCTCTCTCAGAAAGCAATGTTGATTAATGTTTATTACTCTATAAGGTTTTGTAATTAACCTGATTAATTAGCACTGACACGTTTAAGTAAATATGTATACCGTTGTAAGTTTTGTCTTAAATGTGCAAATTATAAATACTCTATACATATTTAAAAAATTCGTGTACCCGCATACAAGAAAATTCCTAGGGGCAAATCCTACTTCGCAGTTTTTTAGCTTTCGCGGAAGGTTCTGGTTCCCATTAACCGCGAAAACTAGGGTTCACTGTATTTGCCTCACTGTAGTTTGGAACGTAACTATGAACAAGAATCAAAGAAGGTGTTTTAATATTCATCCTAATCAGTATATTCATTAACTCAACAAACTACTCATTTAATACTCATAATTACTTTAAATAATTTTTAAATGGAAGAATTTTTAATTTTAAAAGTATTTTAAACCTTCCTAGTACATTTCTAATCGTCAGGTATAATTTATTGACAATTTACCTTGTAGAGTATAACTTAAAAGTTAATTATATATAAAATATTTTTAACAGTAAAATTTCTCTCCTTTCTGAAATGATGACTGTTATGCATATTTAGTACGGATGAATATTTTAATTATTATATGTATTTTCTAACTACATTTCCAGTGATTGCAATAACAGCTAAGTTTTATTCTAAGGTTTTAATGAATAAATTAGATCCTATTACAAGTAAAAGGAATGCGCTTCGAAACATTTTCGATAATTCTACTTTTGAAACAATTAATGATTAATAAATGTCAAAGCTATTTAGATTTTACTTTGAAATTGCAAAGAATTTCACAGAAATATATTGCCAGTAATGTATTTTCAAGTACATAAGTCTAAAACGAATTAAATTAATTTTGAAGTCTAATTTCCGAACATAGAATCCAATTTTAGAGAATTTTCTCGAATTGATCAAAAGATAGTTTTCAAGCAAATAAAAAGGAAATATAATTCTGTTTTTATATTAAAAAGAATTAATTTTAATTTTAAATACATTTTAATTAATGGTTAGTCATCTGACATACGTAGTTTAGCAGGAGTGATTATCAACTTGTATCCCGCGAGTAATTTTGGTGTATAAAGTTCTTTGGTATTGTATCGTTAGTATGAAATTTTCTATTTATCATGTATCATTTTCATTGTTCATTCCTTTCATTTTCATTACTGTTTAGTCATATGACATAAGCAGTGTAGTATGAGTGATTCTCAACTTGTATTCTTGTATTCCGTGAGTAATTTAGGTGTATAATTAAAGTTATTTGTTATTGTATCGTTAGTATGAAATTTTCTATTTATCATGTATCATTTTTCTTGTTCACTCCTTTCATTTTCATTACTGTTTAGTCATCTGACATAAGTAATTTAGTATAAGTGATTCTCAACTTGTATTCCGCGAGTAATTTTGGTGTATAATTAAAGTTATTTGGTATTGTATCGTTAGTATGAAATTTTCTATTTATCATGTATCATTTTCCTTGTTCACTCCTTTCATTTTCATTACTGTTTAGTCATCTGACATAAGTAGTTTAGCATGAGTGATTCTCAACTTGTATCCCGCCAGTAATTTTGGTGTATAATTAAAGTTATTTGTTATTGTATCATTAGTATGAAATTTTCTATTTATCATGTATCATTTTCCTTGTTCACTCCTTTCTCTATATCAGTGTTTCGTGCATGTTTTTTTTTACTTACGATATCACGATGTGCAGTTTTCTGCTCACTGTTCTAAAACGAGAAAATATTGCATGTCACTGTTACATGGAGAAATCGAAGCAAAGTTCTTGGTTTTCACTTTTCCGAATTAAAGAAAACTCAGATTAAAAAAAAAAAAAAACTCTGCAGGCATAGTTGTGCAAGATTTTTAGTGAAAAAAATTACAAAATATATCTTTGAACATTCGTAGGTTAATTGAGGTCCATCTTTGTTTTTTTTAGTAATCCACTTTACAAAATAAAATCCTTTAAACAGGAATATTAACAGCATAACTGCGTACTCATTGGGTTTGTTATTGTGGAATAATATTTGTAATAACGCCAAAAGTTTTAAAAGAATTTCAAATATACTTTACGTTTTTATTATATAATTTTTTATGTACATCGCAAATGATTTCAGATATTTTTAGAGTGCCGTCAGCCATAAAAGGTTGAGAAAATCTACTCTATGTCCTTAGTCCCCTGAGAAAGTGTCCCTTGCCTTAAAATAGTGCTCATAAAATGACAAGCTGAATTTTCCTTTTTCTGTGTTGTATATATTTCAGTTATATTAATCGAACTCTTTGATTTAACCTTATTTTAAACCAGTGTTTCTTAACCTTATTGGACAATGGACCACTTTAAAAATTTTAAATATGTCACGGACCCCTCTGTGAAAAAAAAAATTTCTTAAACATCATTTATTACCAAAAAAATTCTGTTTAATTATTTAATTATTTTAATATTTTTATTTCAAAAATATAAAAAATTTGAAGAAATTAAATTTTTAATGTGAATGCTGTTGCTGCTTTTTGTTGATTGACAGATTGAATTGAGGGATGTTTTTCGACAAAGCAACGCGCATATCATGTTCGGTATTCGGTCGATTTCGATGTTTTGTTTTTATTGTGACAAGACAAACATTAAGAATTCAAATGAAAAAGTAAAACAAATATTTTGTTTTAAAAATTTGCAAGAACTTTGCGTAACTGGTTTTAACGTCACTTTATTTCTAAGTGAAGTAAAATTCAAAGGCTTCTAAAAATTTCAAATTTTATATGGTTTGCGAATGTTCTTTTCCTCGTATTGTAGAGGTCTCTATTGGAAATGGAAGACAGACGGCTTACAGAGGTTTTTTTTTTTTTTTAATATTGATGCAAACATTTTAAAAATTAGGAGCAGTCGGCAGACCCCCAAAATATGACCCATGGACCCCCAAGGGGTTCATGAACCACAGGTTAAGAAACCCTGTTTTAAACGGTTAACGAAGCTGGGAAAGATTTCATTTTCTGTTCAATACTAAATTAGGAATCAAAACGTAAGTTTAAAAAATTCCGTTGATTTCAAAGTTATAAGTGCATTAAATAATAGTAAAAAAAAGTTTTTTTTTTTGTAGCATTTATTTAAAAGAACTTTTTTCATTCTAGGGAAAAAGCTGTTTTACATAATGGCCTCCCTCTTTTTTGAGAGAAAAAAAAGCCTTAGATTGTACTGTTATGTATCGAAAACTGGGTTACTTCCTAATAATGGCGATTCTGATATTCGAATTCTTCACAAGTATCGATTATTGGGATTCTGACAAAGTTTTCTTTTTCAAAATTTCTGTGATTTTAGATCGTGTGAATTTAAAATATTTCTTTTTTTTTTCTTTTTTTACTCCAAAAACGGAGAACTGATCGTTGATTACTTTTTTTTTTTCCTCCTTAGGTAAGATTTCCATATGTGATTCTACAAATTTACTGTGTCTCTCTTAAATTCCTCTTTTTTTAATTTTTGTCAGTTATTTTTTTTCTCTTTCTGTACTTTGTTACATTTTGCTAAATTTTTTTTTCTCATGAGCTGCCGAAACTGATATTTCTCTTATCATTTTGTTCTAATGTATTGCAAAAGAACATTATTTTTCCTTCAAAGAAATTTTCAAACAGTTTTCTGTAATTTCGCGTAGGCTGTAATGCGATGCATTAATGCTATTTTATTTGCTTTAGCACTGACGTTATTGCAACATTTTTTTTTCTTTTTATGAAATTGAGCCATAATTTAAAAATAATAATTCCCTATACGCACTTCAATGCATGCATCTGCGTGGGTGCACTGTTTTATATGTAATGAAATATAAATATACACGCAAATTCCAAAAACCTACTTGGGATATACGTACTTTTCAAACTGTTTAAGTTGAAAATAGATTATTAGGGTCAAATTGTAGTAAGTCAAATATAATGTCTCTCTGTGGCAAATTGTTTACGGCACTGTAAACAATAAATTTCAAATATTTTTGGAACACTTTGTTGACTAAACCAACGCATGACTTGTTAATATATAACAGTCAAAGTCTCGATTTTTTTAAAGTATAATTTAAAACTTAATATTACATATGGTAATAGATAATTAAAATGCTAGCTAAATTACAAATATTATGTCATTTACTTTAATAATTTTTAGCAAAATGTAATGATAGTTAAAGATTGAAATAACGACAGGAGAACATATTATTTAAAAAGAAAACACGTTAATTCTGTATACATTTAACAGCATATTTACTATGGTTTATTTTAAGCAATACATTTAAACCATTTTTAGGACGAAAGGTAACCTATCAAGAGACATACCACTGTATTCGACTTGGGAGTACGTTAATCCTTTATTTCCCACCAATGAAAACGATTAGCCACTTCTTTAATGGTCATTAGATGATTGGTTTAGTTTGGAGCTCTACGGTGTATTGTTTTGCTTCACGCGAGTTGTTGAGACCTGGATATATCGCTTAAAGCCGATTTCGAACTGCTACGAACATCTATGCTAGAAGCCGGGATAGATCTCTCAACTCTGGTACCGAAGAGCAGCGCCTCACCCATTTGTCACTAGTTGATGGAATGTGTGAGTGATTGACATCTAAATGTAGAGGTTGTAGATAGATGGGAGACTGACCAGAATCATAAATAGATAGCTTTGCCTACTTTCTAGCTAAGTCCCTGTAATTCTGATTTTTCTGTCTTCATAAAAGCATAGTATAATCTTTTAGCAATGAGTTAGCGAAGATTAAATATTAATCAAAGTACCGTTTGAAAGACAACAAAATTGAGGATTGAGGGCACAATAAGAGAAATCGAAATTAAATTAACTATAGGTCTATTTCACCTCGGGATTATGTACGCAAACCAGTAGTCAGGCTGCTGTAGTATGGGCTAACCAATGTCCTGGACCGGTCCTAGGGACCAGGATACAAGCTGATTTACAGCACAAGTCCAAATTTAAGAACATAGAAATGATTATCAACCAACGCATAATCAAATATATGATTTGTAAAAATGTAAGGTCAGTTTTAATTTGCACGCGGGTGGCTGATGGTCTAGGATTTGCACCCCCATTATCTGTCCTTCATAAGCACGAGTCCAAATTTAAGAACAGAGAAATGATTATCAATCAACGCATAATCAAATATATGATTTGTAAAAATGTAAGGTCAGTTTTAATTTGCATTGGACCGGCCTGATGTCTAGGATACAAGCTGATTTACAGCACAAGTCCAAATTTAAGAACATAGAAATGATTATCAACCAACGCATAATCAAATATATGATTTGTAAAAATGTAAGGTCAGTTTTAATTTGCACGTGGGCGGCTGATGGTCTAGGATTTGCACCCCCATTATCTGTCCTTCATAAGCACGAGTCCAAATTTAAGAACAGAGAAATGATTATCAATCAACGCATAATCAAATATATGGTTTGTAGAAATGTAAGATGAGTTTTAATTTGCACGTGGGCGGCTGATGATCTAGGATCTGTACCCCCAATATCTGTCCTTCATTTATGTGTGTGAATGGCTATAATTTTTAATAACATACAGTTTAGCCACGAACCCTTCATACATCTATTTGTTTGTCCCATTTTATTATGTCTCTAAGCATTATAAAACTTAATATCTCTGATTTCCTTCACTCTATTTTATATGAGATGCTGGTATATATCATTACATATTCTTAACGTTTGTAGTGCCGAGAACCAATATAGCAAACGCAGGTTTACTGACTCAATGTCGTGTATTAAAAATAAAAAATGAAGAATCTTGTTTGACTGTGAAAAATAGGAACAGCTCAACATCATCCGAGTCGTCAAATCTTATCGCATCAGATGGCTTGGACATATTTTTTAGGTGTGAGAACTCGAACCCTGTGAATAAGGTCACCCTTGCAAAATGTAGAGCGAACCAGGAAAAGGGAAAGACCTCGCAGAAGATGGATAGGTTTTGTAGAGGCAGACCTCAAGACTTGAAAAATCAATAGTTAGCGGACTGTAGTGCCAGATAAGATCCGTTAGAGGAAGCTTGTTGAAACGGCCTTGGCCGGTAGATAGGCTGCAGTGCAGGTGAATAAGAATCATGTCGTGTAGTGGGAGTTTTTAAAAAAATGCGTGTATCTAACGTTCAAAATCTATTTCTTCTATATTCTTCTAATACTTAGTTTCATTTCCTTCTTCTTTCGCTCAGATATTCTGGAATCGTAGAACTAGTAGACAGATTTGTTTACAAAATATTATGTAAAACAGGATTCCCTTTACACTCAAATTCATCTAGTTCCATATATCAATTTCTTTCAACTCCTCATCGTATTGAGAATTTACCAAGTTTTAACCAACTTTCCCCGAGCGCGAAATAAAACGTCTTGTTTAGTCAGCAGTATAGTATGGAACTCTTGTTCCAAACATAACACAAAAATGTCTAGCTTCCTTCCACGCTCTTTGATTTTATTCATCTGGTTTGTTCCCCTGTTCTAAGAGTGTGACTGCAATATATATGATATATGATTTGTGAAGTGTGCTTTATGTATAGCATTCCCTTGTGTGTTCGTAAATGCTACACGAAGTTCGTGTTGCCTTGCACGTAATGGAGAACGAATTTCAGAATAAAAATGGCTCGAAAATTACTTAGTAGCAATATGTTGTATCAGTTTAATAGTCAATGTTCAGACTGTATTTTTAAAAAAAGATATATCATCGAATTTGTAGAGAAATTGAAACTGCTTTTTCTATTCCAGTAATGTAGATTTTCCCTATTGATTTTTGCGGTTGTACAAGAATTTTGATGCTATTTCGAATGTAACTTTTTTTTTCATATTGCCTGCAGGAGAATTTATGTCTAACATATGTAAGAAATTAATTTTGAAAATACAATTTTCTCTCTGGTAAAGAGTCATTGGGGTCACAGATGCAACAAAGATCTGTATAAGTTGTATAAAGAGGCTGATATTATCAACTATATAAGTGAACCACACTAAATTTGCTGGTCTCACTTGCAAATTTGACTTCTCTTCTTCAACATCCCCACTCTTCCAGTTCAAAGCGATAGGTACCCGACTTAGGGGCAGGCCCAGACTAAGGTGGGTTGATTACATTGTCAAGGATTTTGAAGCACTTAGAATGATAAATTGAAAACCCTTGTGAAGAAGAGAGTTGAATGGGAGAAGATTTTGAAGAAGACCGTGACCTCCAAAGGGCTGTAAAGAAGAGGATAAAGAGTTTATCTTGGAAAAGATAATCTCTGAAATATCTTATTATAACTAAAAACAAATTTCATTTTGCAGTGCTGTCAATTATGTATATTTCTTTGTTAAAAATATATAATTAGCAGATCCGAATAATTACCGTTAAAAAATTGGAAGGAACTAATATTTTCTCTCGTGTAAGCAAAGTTTTAATTCTTCTGCTAATTGATTATGCTTCAATAAATATTTATAATACACAAAATTTGATAAATTTAAGGAGAAATGTGAAAGCTATTATGCTGTTGTTGAAGAAACATTAAGGCCTAATTGACATTTCTATTTACTGTGTGTATCCACACAGTAAATAGAATCTATATCTTTAAACGTATCTATATACGTAAATATATATATATATATATATATATATATATATATATATATATGTGTGTGTGTGTGTGTGTGTGTATATGTGTGTATATATATATGTATGTATGTATATATATGTATATATATATATGTATATATATATATATATATATATATATGTATATATATATATATATATATATATATATATATATATATATGTATATATATATATATATATATATATATATATATATATATATATATATATATATATATTGAATTCACCAGACTTCTATATTTTGGTGGATGTTTTAGATTTTATTTTTGAATATTAATTACGTGAGATTTTCAAACTACAACTAGTGTAAAAAAATTTCCTTATCTGTTGAATTATGATAGATTGAGATTGAGTTAATTCTTCTGATCATCGTAGCATACATTTCATTACCACGAAGGGCGTATCCCTCAGAATTTTCTATCTCGAAAACTCTTGTAAAAACTTGTTCAACCATCATCAAAACTTATTCATTCATCTTTTTCCGCAAAAAAATGTTTGTATCAACTACAAAATTTTGATTTATGTTTGCACTGTTGGTTTCCCAAACTTTCCGCTGTCAATAAAACGTGGCAATCACTTACCCCAAGTCGAAACCAATTTTTTTAATATTCATTCACTTTTAAAATTTTTATGGAGATGTTCTCCCCGTTTTACTTTTGTTAATAAAGTGAAATCTTCAGTAATTTTTAAAAACCTTATCTCTTTTAAAAGACTTGCGAACACTTGTGCTTGACAACTAATTCAAAAATAACAAATAACATGTTGTAAGCCATAATGCGTAGCTCTCACTTAAACGCTTCGAGTTTTCACTGAAACTGCTCATTCATCATTTCGTAAATTGCGAGGGCGTCATGAAGCCATCTGTTTGATTGATTCGTTTTTGTCCACGTGTGTGTATGAGTGTATGTAATTCTATACCGAATACTGCAGGATTTTTCTATCTCTTTTTTGAAAAAAAAGTAGCGAATACCGCTTATATGATGCAGTTGACGGAAGACAGGGTTCGAGAAATTCTTCATCTTTTCTTGTAGGGAGTGGGAGATTTGTTATTCTTGGACGGTATTGTTCACCCTGTTCTTTTCAGCTTTGTTCTATAACGGAACTTTTTTTTATTCTTATTCGATATTTTCTCGTGGAATCATTTACTGAATATATCAAAGTAATGCTGCTCAATAATAACTGAGTGCTTATACATTTTTATTTAGCTGGGCTTTCAATTTTAATAATGAACTTTCCCAGAATGAATGTAATCCGTGTTTAAATTGATGTATTTTCTCCCTTCTTATTTGATTCGTTGTTGAGTTAAAGATTTTTCCGTCTTCATAGTTTGTTTACTTGTTTTCAACCTTAAGCATTTCATCAGATTTTCATATTCAGAGAATGGCACGACACAACATAACAGTTTATGTCTTATCGTAAATTCATTCATTAAGCAAGGTTGAATTCAGAAGGATTGTAGATTGTTAGATATTCCTCTTTCTGCAACTTAATATTTTCCTTCGGTTAATGCACCCATGCTGTATTTTTCTTAAGTGCGAGTAATCTGCCTAAATTACCTTCTAAGTAATGGAAGGTAATTTATGGAAGGAACAAGACTGACGCTTTATCTGATCCTAGGGTGTCCTAATTACCATGTGGTTATTTTTAATTGCCATTTGAATTATATTACTATTACAGTCTTTATATGGAATCCTAGAACGTAGTACTACATTATCACATTTTAGTTTCATAGGTTGAAATCATAAAGTTTATATAAATACATGTGTGTATACATATGTGTATGTGTTTACGTATGTATGTCACAATAAAAAAGTATTTAACACTATTGTAGGAACCTTGAAGTAATAAAAAATGTAGAGTTTATTGAGACAACCCATCCAGTACTCTGACTCCAAATCTATTTGGCAATAAAAAATGTAGAGTTTATTGAGACAACCCATCCAGTACTCTGACTCCAAATCTATTTGGCAATAAAAAATGTAGAGTTTATTGAGACAACCCATCCTCAATCCTCAGCACTCTGACTCCAAATCTATTTGGCAATAAAAAATGTAGAGTTTGAGACAACCCATCCTTAGCACTCTGACTCCAAATCTTTGTACATTCGCTTAAGCAGTGCCATGATGGCACAAAAGAGCCAGTGAGAGGTGTTAAGATTATACTACGTGGTAAACGCTTAGAACCGAAACGAAGTTATGAAGTGATATAAGATTAGTTGAGCTAAGCATAAATTGGTATTCTGGTAGTTATGAAATGTTACTAGAATTTAAAGGAACAGAACAAAAATTTCTTTCAAGGTTGTTATTTTAACACAGTATCGCCAGAAATTTATTTTATAATATAATCTTAGTTGGTTAGTTTGGTTAAAATATTATTATGCCACACACACACACACACACACACACACACACACACACACCATGTCTATATTCTTTGTATTTGTTAGTGGCTATGTTTCATTATTACTAAACAAATTCAGCTGTTACTGCTTTCGTGCTCTTTCTCCCTGTATCTAATACGTCTATTATTTGTGGTTTTACTATTGTCTCACACAATTCGAGATTTGAACCCAGGTATCCTAGTCGTAATACTGTGTGTTTGAGATTTACTACAATACGTACTGCTGTATGTAACAACAACAAAATTACCTAGAGTAATATAAAAACCAACCGTATATTTCGCCTTATTATTGAACTAATCTATTTCTCTCATGGGGAGAAGTTTTGCAAGTAAGCATTTTTAGCAATTTTATTTCATACCTTTTATTTCCGTCCACCTTGTCATTTTAAGTGGTTGAACAATAGCCTTTCAAATCCATCGTGTTACTACAATACGTACTGCTGTATGTAACAACAACAAAATTACCTAGAGTAATATAAAAACCAACCGTATATTTCGCTTTATTATTGAACTAATCTATTTCCCTCATGGAAAAAGTTTTGTAAGTAAGCATTTTTAGAAATTTTATTTCATACCTTTTGTTTCGGCCCATCATGTCATTTTAAGTGATTGAACAATAGCCTTTCAAATCCATCGTGTTACTACAATACGTACTGCTGTATGTAACAACAACAAAATTACCTAGAGTAATATAAAAACCAACCGTATATTTCGCCTTATTATTGAACTAATCTATTTCTCTCATGGGGAAAAGTTTTGTAAGTAAGCATTTTTAGCAATTTTATTTCATACCTTTTATTTCCGTCCACCTTGTCATTTTAAGTGGTTGAACAATAGCCTTTCAAATCCATCGTGTTACTACAATACGTACTGCTGTATGTAACAACAACAAAATTACCTAGAGTAAAATAAAATCCAACCGTATATTTCGCTTTATTATTGAACTAATCTATTTCCGTCATAGAAAAAGTTTTGTAAGTAAGCATTTTTAGAAATTTTATTTCATACCTTTTATTTCGGCCCACCATGTCATTTTAAGTGGTTGAACAATAGCCTTTCAAATCCATCGTGATACAGAGGCCCATACGCTGAAGACATATTGATATACACCGGCTGAAAAATGTAAGGGAATGAATAATTCCAAAACCCAGTGTAATTCTAATTAGCTTTTGTCATTTTACCCAGCTCTCTCAAATGGGGCAGAAAGTTCATTAATAACTGTCTTTTTCAATGGTTAATTTAAATTCTTGCGTTAGGTCATTAGTGTCCTCTAAACTATCCCAATTTAGAAAGGTTTTCTCTGCTTATTTTCAGTTCTTTGTTTAGAATATTAGCATAAAATAACAGAATTAAATGCTTGAGGGTAAACTCATCGATTTGATTTTTCATTTTGCATAAATTTATTATGCTGTTATTGGATGGATTTTATTACGTCGTTAATCACTAAATTTGCTTATTTTCGGCTAAATTTCCGTTCAGACGTTTCGTTTTTAATATCGTTAAATGGCGTAAAATGATTTAGAAGTGAGTATTTTTAAAAAATTTTTGCTTAATAGTTTTATTTGTTTTCTAAGTTTGCCTTATTACTATTTTGTTATTCTAGATTAATTAGAACGTCCATAAATGATATATTTGTTAATTGAAAGAATCGGTTATAAATTATTTCAAATATAAAAATATAAAACACAAAACCTAGAATTTTTGAAAAATATTTTGCTTAATAGTTTAGTTTTTGTTCAATGTTTGACTTATTGTTATTCTATAATTCTAGATTAAGTAGAACGTCTATAAATGAGATCTTTGTTAATTTAAAGAAACGGTCATAAAATGTTTTAAAAGTAGAACTATAAAACAATAAACATAGAATGCCTTTTAGAGTGAACTGACTTTTAATTTCTAACCCGCTACCCAACCGCTTTTTTTTATTTTATACTAGTCTTAAATAAAATCATTTGTTAAACAAAGAAACCCTTTAAAACAACCCATAAAAGAAGATGAAGATACCTGCTAATTTAAAGAATCAGTTATAAATTATTTCTAACATAGAAATATAAAACACTAGTATTTTTTTACAAACAATTGCATATAAATCAGTACTAAGTTTACATATTACTAACGCTAGACTCCCGTTTTAAAAAATATTGAAATTGGCGTTGAAATTTTAAAATACCAGGTCAATGTCTGTACAATTCAAATAATTTTATAATGTATGAAACAAAGTCAAAAAGTAGAAATTAATGAAATTGACTCTTCGTATGGGTTTATTCACCTTCTTTTTATGAAATATTTTTCATTGGGTATGCTCAAAATAGAATGGTTATCAGTATTTGGGCTACTCAACATTTAAATTGCATCTTTGAAATTTGTTTAGGCACTTTTCTCTTATAGATGACCGTCAAACATCACAAAGATTGTTATCGCAAATTATTCACTTTGACACTTTGTATCACAGTGTTGGATACTTGCAACATGCAAAAAAATTAAGTTTTTCTGTAGGAATCTTGTAAAGGTTGTTTTGTTGATTGTTGCTATTCTGCACTGCTGCAATTTGCTCATATAATCGTTATTAAATGGTAATTTAAAGTTTACTTTTCATGTCAAAATTTCATTTCTCGCTTCAGCTTTTTCTCATTATTATTACTGAAATAAAATTTGGATCATTTTAATTAAAAAAAGAGGCACACAAATAGGATTTATCATAACAGTAATTTTAATTTCTTTATAAAAGTTAATTTCTGTACAAAGTAATTTAGAACATTTATAAGAAATTGGTACCTTTTTTATATTAAGAAGATTCATTTATTTGCCAATGAACATTATTTTTATGATTTAGATTCTTTTAATTATTTTTCGCATGCTTATTATGACATATTTAACATATGAGGAAATATTTTTGAAAACCATGTTGTTGAGATAAAAAATTTAAAGTTATTTAGCTTACTTCATTCAAGCTGTCTAATATATAACTTTATAAATTTTCATTTCCGAAACAAAACCGAATTTCTCTCTTCTACTATCTATTTTACTTGCATTGTAACACCATTCGTTATATTATTTTTTTTCTCTCTAGAGGAATTTTAAGAAATATATTTTCTTTAAAGTCTCAAAACTTGTTACATGAAATGAAACTCTACCTGTTATTTAAATTAAAGCTGCTTTTATCTGGTACTGTTGGAAATACTGAAAATACTATCTTGTTGAGACGAATATGGATGTATGTTTTCAGATGTTGTGGGAACATTCCGACGTTTGACATAACTCACACCTATGAACTTGAAACATCTTGAGCTTGTTTGGAAAGTTTACCCAACACTCACTAACAGGGTCTCGATTTAAAGAACCCTATGCTTCCATTAACGTGTTAGACAAATACCTCCCCCGTCATAAAAGTTGTTGTATTCATATATTATTTATGTAAGGACTGCTTCATTCTTTATGTGATATACGTTAAAGAGGGATAACAGCTTCTTATGGAAAATATTTCGCTCCTGAATTCAATAATCTCTTCTTCCCCTGCACTACAGTCTATCTACTGACTAAGTCCGTCTTAACAAGATTTCTCCAACGGACTCTATAGGGCACTAAGCTCTGGGTACTCCATCGATTTGATTAGTAAAGTCTTGAGGTCTGCCTCTACACACTCTCTCTTTCTTATGCGAGTTCTTCCTCTTTTCCTTGTTCCCTCTTGCAACTTGAAGAATTTTTTTCAATCCTATACCATACTAAATTATGTTTTAGAACATTTTCAAATGAGAACCTACGACACATAGAACCTATTTTCCCTTGTTGTTAATGTAGTAGTAATGTATGGGTTATGTATGTTAGTTAAAGCAGGGGCGTATCAAGAAATTTTCCATGCAGGATGAAGAGTTATCCCCTTTCAGCTTTATCTCAAACTTACCTCGCTACGCCACTGAGCTAGAGGAATCCAATACCACTGGTTCTCAACCATCTTAATCGATAAATATTTTCAAAATACTACCTTTTATCGGGTGTAACACCGTGAAGAAGTCTCAAGATACACGACTAGAAAAGAGTACTTAGCATTTCAAATCCGAAAGGATAAAACTCGATGTGGCTATCACCAAATCAAATCTCACCCTTCTCTACCGTAAATCAGCTTCATTTATTCATTAAGTGGTGCTGAAGGGAAGTCAATCTCCAAATTTAGTGGTATTCCATCGATTTGATTAGTAAAGTCTTGAGGTCTGCCTCTACACGCTCCCTCTACCTTATGCGAGTTCTTCTTCTTTTTCTTGTTCCCTCTTGCAACCTGAAGAATTTTTCTCCCCTATCCCATACTAAAATTTGATTTAGAACATTTTCAAATGAGAACCTACCACAAATGGAACCTATTTTCCTGTGGATTAACATGTAGTTAGAGCAGGAGCGTATCAAGAAATTTTCCATGCAGGAGGGAGAGTTATTCCCTTTCAGCTTTATCTCAAACTTACTTCGCTAAGCCACTGATCTAGAGGTATCCAATACCGCTGGTGCCCTACCATCTTAATCGATAAATATTTTCAAAATGCTATCTCTTATCGCGTGTAGCACCGTGAAGAAGTCTCAAGATACACAACTGGAAAAGAGTACTTAGCATTTCCAATCCGGAAGAATAAAAATCTTATAAGATGTGGCCATCACCAAATCAAATCTCACCCTTTCCTACCGTAAATCAGCTTCATTTATTCATTAAGCGGTGCTGAAGGGAAGTCAATCTCCAAATTCAGTGGTTACAGCTCTAATTAACGTCGGCCATTCAGAAGCGACCTATTTGAGGTCCCGAGAAGTTCATTAGCAAACCTCCTTGTGATTGGATAATTTGAATTCCCGCCCCAGTAGTGGATCATTAGAGTGAGAGGAACTTTCTCAGATTAGGGCGGTTTCGGCTGCTAATTTCCATTTTGGACTGCAGCAATTTTCGCTTTTAATTTATCTTGAGAGGCTTTTGTTTGTGACTGAAAGAAAGCGAGAGAAATGTAATTGCTTCGCTGCCTTAAAGGATATTCTAATTTGCGCGTTTCATATTTTATGTTTATTCAGACTGTATACCATCTAAATATCATTTGGATAGAGATAAATTTTGCTATCAAATAAATATATGCAATCATATAAGTAATAGCTCAGTACTGAGCTCTGGCTGAGTTTTTAGTTTGAATTTGTAGGATAATCTCTAAATGGGGAAAATATGCAAATACTAATAGAGAAGACTGATTTTAATCAAGTCTGTTCTTTTTGTATTTGTTAAAAATTGATAAATCTACTCTCGTTATTTTTTAAGTTCAAATTTCAACCCACTTGCTTTATAGGAGGTATGAAATGTTACAGCGAATTTATACTTACAGATTTTAAGATAATTCGATTTGCACTTCAATAAAATATAGAAATGATAAATTTAACCCGCAAAATTCTTTTTCGAAACCGATATGGTTAATTAACGAACGGCTGATGCATTGACCTCATTCTTGTTCAATCATATTTTGCTTCTTGGTTTACTACAACTTATGAAAATAATGATTGGTAACTGCTGATTTTCTGCCTGGACATTTTTTTAAACAAGATAATTTTGCATATTAAGACTTATTCATTGCTTTAAAACGAACAAAAATAAAGGATATAAAGTTTATCTTTTTTCTTATTTTTCCTTTTGTCTTTTACTCTATTGGTTTTTAAGCTACTGTTTTCTTTTTTAGTGGGCAAGGATAAGAGTAAATAAGAACCTACTCCCTTTTTCAAGATTCAGATTTATAACTCGCTGCACACCAAAGAATTCATATTATCCCCTTTGTGGGGGAAGAACTTTGATATATGACGAGTTCATAATTTTATCACGGGGGGGGAGAAAGGTTCCATTTATGTTTATTAATCAGTTTCGCTTGGCTGGGTTTTAAACTCGCTGCTATCGTATGAATGTACCAAACACACATACGCATAATTTGTATAACGATATATTCCATTACATTGTTTCTCAAGGAGTGCGGTAACTTTTTTTGTAATATTTAATTTTATTATAAAATATATCTCAAGAATTATTGTGCGCTTTTGATTATTTGTAGGATTTTAAATGTGCCCCAACTTCTGAAATTTTGAAGACCACTCGTTTAAAAGGATAAAACTGCCTATTTTCTTCGATTCTACAGAAATATTTATTTGCTTAAACCAGGATCCTAACGAGAAATTTTTCTGCGGGATTATTTCTCCCTATGCATGTCTTACCTTAAAATTAATACAGTAATCCTTGCATATGTATGTTTACAGCAATCTGCGACTTCTTCATCCTTCCCTTCACTAAGTCACTGACTTAACCCCTTCACACAAAATGACGAGTTGGGGTCGTCATTCATTTTATGTGCAACTGTAGACTTTGGAGAGTCATAACTCGTCAAGACCTATTTTCGGCGGACGCTGTGCAGTATATATTATTAGATTACTTAGGTGCTTCATTCCCGCTTCGATGTTGGTTTGTTTACAGTATTCAAGATGCCCCATCCTCCTACCTTCTGAACTATACCAATAAGAAAGTTGCATTAGTAAATCAGAAAAAAGCACTCTGAAAACAGTATTCATTATAGCAGTAATCTCTCATGGTGAATGTCATTCTAGGCAATGTTTGAATATGATAGATTCAGATATAATGACAATAGAAATGACAATGTTTAAGTCAGTTAATTGTTACATAACAACACAAATTTTAAAAAAGAGCCACCTCTTTCTGATATTGTTCACTTAAGCCAAATTAAATAGTATTTTTCTAAAGTATCAAATTTCTCTTTATTTTTAAATCAAGGTGTTAGTGCAATCCTTATTTATTCAGCGTAATATAACCAAGAGTTTTAAATGGAATATTATTGCTTATTAATTAGTAAATATGTTGTTAATATTTATATTTAAATCATTGAAATCATTAAATTAGATTTCTAAATACCACACACATACACTGATATTCCTCCGCGAATACAGATGTTTCAATTATGGAATTTGTAGCTATAATTTTTGTTCGGAAATTATTATTTCCTGCAGATAGTTCATAGTTAAATGATAAATTGCATTCTTCTAATGGACAGAGTTTCTTCGCTCCAGATAACGACATTGTGTAATCTTCATTTACTAAAAATCTCTCATTACATATAGTTATTTAGAATAAAGGCTGCTGTTACTAATTATACAAGCGTAAAATGTATATAAAATTCATTTTAATGACAAACGCCATTAACACTGTTCTGCCTACTTTAATTATATTTAATGAGTATCTAGGTACGTGGAATATCCGTATCATATTACTGAAAACAATCCATTCCTTTGGATTTTTTAAACTTTTAAATAATGATGAAAGGATATTTAGCGTTAGTTAGAGGGTTGAAGATTTTCAAAAGCGGGCACATCGTTTGTCTTTTCCGCGTAAAAATGTCCTTTGTGCATTAATAATGAACTGCGAATAATGCGCAGAACACCCGAGGAACGTAGAATGGAAAATTACGTTTCATCGTATTTTCTGATCAGCCTTTGTTATGGAATTCTACCTCGCGTTCTTTCTGATGAATATTTGATGCGATGTCTCTCCTTTCACTAGCCAGGCCCATTCTGGGCTTGTCTTGTTTCTGTACAGGCTTTAGTCTCGTAAAGTTTCGCCGTTAGTCGAAATTTCTCGAATCAAATCTGACTAGAGTTTTTGAATTCCCTTCTTTTTACTTTTCGCTCCTGAAAGTTGAAGGTATCTTTTACTTCAATTTACACGTTATATCGCGTAGTTTCTCCTTTGTGCTTTTGCTGCAATATTATTTATGCTATGATTTGTTTTCCAGTTGTACCGAGTTTGCTAAACCTTATTCAGTATAAATGTTTGTTCGTCAGCATTTGTAATGCTCTCAAAGTAATACTTTTTTTTTCTCTGAATCTTGTATTTTTTTTAATCCTTTTTAAAGATTTTTGATTAAATTAACTTTTTCTTTTCATTGAAATATTAATGTATACGTTACTTGGAAATATTTCGAAACTGTGCATCATAATAAATGTTACAAATATAAGCTGAGCATGGGTAAATATGCATATTTTTTCTTTCTTATCTAAATTTTCTTTCCTTGATGAGTATTGTGCCATATTGTGGGAGAAGCTAATAAAGGAGAATAAACCGCGATCAAAAAACATAGTATATGCGAAGCTAAGAATCAGATGTGTTGAGAAACTGTAGAAAATTAGACAGAAGATATAAATGAGCTAAGACTT
Organism: Pardosa pseudoannulata; assembly: GCA_032207245.1. Lineage (NCBI taxonomy): Eukaryota > Metazoa > Arthropoda > Arachnida > Araneae > Lycosidae > Pardosa > Pardosa pseudoannulata. The sequence goes on from CM063508.1 coordinate 152,328,730, forward strand.
ACCATTTGATGAATCTTTATTTTAAACACTTCATTTAAAATTGAAATATCATTAATTGGGAAATTGCAAGTCAGCGTGGTTGTTCAACCTCTGGGTTTTTGAGGTCTGTCAGTATAGCAAGTATAAAACTTAAAAAATGATAATTTAAAAAATTTTAAAAAAGAAGCTTCAGCTACAGATGATTCCTCGACAGTCCTCTGTTGTGCTCGCCTGCTAACTCTGAGGGGGCTAAAAAAGGGGGCTACTTTTACTACCTTCCATGGAGGAAAAAGGGGTAGCAAACTGTTCAGCCGGTTCGAAGGTGAATGTCGCGGGAATCACTTCCACTCTTTGGTCAGTCTCTTCAAACTGGCAGCGACGGTGTTGTAATGTACCTCTTTGTTACGATGAGATACACTTTAAAGGTATTTAGTGTTTATTTCACCGTAAAAGAACTCTTAATGGGCATTTGTCTCTGTTGAAAGACTGTAATAATAAGATCGTATTCTGCATCTGTCTATCATATCGCTGTATCTATCATTTCTGATAGTTGAGAGATTCATTGATGTCGAACCAGGCTATGTCCACCTTTATTATTTACCAGCGTTGTATTTTCAGAAATTTGGATATACTTTTAGATGAGGATTTTAAAATTTGGCACATTTCTTTCCTTCTCCTCTAGGTTTTTTTTTCTTAAATAGCTGTAAACAATTGTAGTTATAAAAGTTTTTGCCTGACCTCTTTCTGCTATTACTTGTTAGTTGTGACTAACACTAAATGGTATATAAGCATGCCCATTTCCTCTTGCTTTGTCTAATATCTGTATAATGGAAAATTCATAATTAAAATTGATTAAAATAGAAATTTCATATTTTAAAATTCTTGATGCAAGATTTTTTTTAACTATTTTTATATAAGATAGTTAATAAATAGTTCCATAATAATTCATTTATTGCATACAGTTGGATATATTGATATTTTAAATGCTGTATAACTTCATATATTTTCTTTAATTACATTTATTAATGCTAGAAACATCAAAGTTAATTGATATGCAGTAATTGAATTATTCTTTGGGAATATTACAGTAGCTGCTAAATTTAAATGAATGAACATTTGATTTTTTTTTCATGTTTTGTAGCAAGAATATGTTATTACCTGTTGTAGTAGTATTAAGCTATACAATAGGACAAAAAAATCTGTCTATTTTTGAAGCAACAATATTTTTCATAATATTATCGGACGTGGTGAAATCTTGTAATATAAATGCGATAGTAGTATCTTCTGTTACATAATTTAAGGATTGGAGCCGTAGTAGCTCAGTCGGCAAAGGCAACGCTGTGGCAACTGGAGGGTTACAGGATCGGAGCCCGAGGCGGCCTAAGATCTGCCATGTCTGTTAAAAGCGACTGGGGCACGTAAAACATGTTCGTGGTCACAATGTCCTTCAAGTTCTCAATCAATACTTCTGGGGGTGGCAGGCCAAGCCTAAGGGTCTCCTGCTTGGTCCCTGCTTCAAAATTACGAGAACCCACATGAGCAAAAGTCGTAATTTCATCCTTGAGGTTTTCTTTAAAACGAAAGGAGCACCCCTTTGTGTTAATACGAGAAACGTATGGTTCAATCGTGCTTGGTTGAACCAAGTGGCATCAGAAGCTACAACAAAATAATTTAAGGAATTAATAGTTTTATAAATCAAAAACTTTTAATTATTAATAAATATTTTTACGTAACTACAACTGATTACTCTGTATTAAGTGATAAATAATGTCGTCAGAGAAATCGGTGCATCCATGAACCTTGACCTTATCCATGATTTTACATTATGCGCACCTAACTGATGTAAACTTTAACCCTTTAGCGGACAGTGGTTTCATAGCAAAACCTTGTCTTAAACCTTTTTTCCCTATTTTATTTTTATAAATATGAATGGTTTTTTCAGTTTTTTATGTTTTTGGCATTTAAAGCTTACAATAAAGGATAGTACTACAATTAATTTATTTTTTCTTTTGAAATATATGCATTTAAACTTGTTATACCTGGAAAGTTAGTAATTCGATTTTTTTTTTCATTTATGACCCCAACAAAAATATCTATTCAAACAACTCTTATTGTTAAACTATTTATTTATTATACTTTTTAAGAGCACTTATTTATTGTTTCTTCCAATATAAATAAAATTTTAAAAAGTATTATGTTCACGCAATATTTATAAACTATGTTCACGTAATATTTATAAACTAATTTCATTAAATTTCAATGAGTTTATGTAGGTGACCTTTAAAGGGTTAAAACTCAAATATCATAGATGACGGCAAGTCATTTTATTTTTAACAATAGAGAATCATTTTTTATAGATCATTCAAGCATACTTTATCGTGCCGGATCTATCCTTTAACAAAATATGCCACTTTGGAAGAGGAAAAAAAAACCATGAACTTAAATATCTTGTTACACATCAACACTCTCATAATCCTAAATTTTAAGACGAGAAAATTGAAATCTCAAGAGTGAAGTGAATACTAATACGTAAGTTTACGCTTTAAAATAAAGTTCAATTTTAACAGCGAAAGGAAAACATTTCAAGCGCCTTGCTCGCAGGGGAAAACTAACGGTTCTCTATTATCCCGGATACTAGAATGAGTGTCGAAAACATTTGAGACACCGTCTTCAATAGAGACGAAGATGGAGGAGTGATGACTTAAGCGATAGAAGAGAATACTAAAGAAGCAAAATCTAAAACTTTTTTAGATGAAGAACGTGCTCAAATATTTTTTTTTCTCCTTTCCACTCGCTAGAGGATGTATGTTTTTCAGAAATATTTTCTGGAAAGAAGTGAGTTGGGTATCTTGTTTCAGATCCTAATTTTACGTAATTATATTTTAAACAAACATTTGAGTTAGTTCTTTATTCACCCAGTGTAATTATAATACTAAGTAGTAAATAAAAATTATTCTTTCGCTTTTATGTATTATGAAAAATGCTGTAACTTAAATTCTGTTGATTTGATTTTAAAAATTCACTCGTGTGCCTCTAGAAACAAGTGTATATGAAATATTCATTTTGCCTAAGGAAACTAATTCATCTTTCATTTCCTCTCGAGAATTAATTGCATTCTTTCCATTTGAAGGTTTCTTCGCTGCTTTCGAATACTCTGATACGTAATAAACTGAATTCTTGCATGCTTTTGGTCCTTCTAATATTCAGGTGATTGATTCTGCTTTCTGTAAGCATTATTCTTGTTCAAGCATCCGTTATACATGTACATTTTAGATGAGATGAGTTACATCATTTTCAATTATATATTCTCGGAAAAAATTTACCATAAGATATAGCCGGATAGTATGAAGTACGAAATAAATTTAATTATTTTGGTTGGATTTATTTTTAATTTTTTAAACTGTACCCTTTTCAGATATTGTATATGCTAAAATATTGCATTATTCTTATAAGCATTATTCTTGTTCAAGCACTCATAATACATGTACATTTTAGATGAGATGAGTTACATCATTTTCGATTATATATTCTCGGAAAAAAAATGACCACAATAAGATATAGCCGGACAATTTGAAGTACAAAATAAAATTTAATTTTTTGGGATAGGATTTATTTTTAATTTTTTAAACTGTCCCCTTTTCAGTTATTGTATATGTTAAAATATTGCATTATTCTTGTAAGCATTATTCTTGTTCAAACATCCGTAACACATGTACATTTTAGAGGAGATGAGTTACATCATTTTCCATTATATATTCTCGGGAAAAAAATGACCACAAAAAGATATAGCCGGATAGTCTGAAGTACAAAAAAAAAAAATTAATTATTTTTGGGTCGGATTTATTTTTAATTTTTTAAACAGTACCCTTTTCAGATATTGTATATGCTAAAATATTGCATTATTCTTGTAAGCATTATTCTTGTTCAAACATCCGTAACATGTACATTTTAGAGGAGATGAGTTACATCATTTTCCATTATATATTCTCGGGAAAAAAATGACCACAAAAAGATATAGCCGGATAGTCTGAAGTACAAAAGAAAAATTAATTATTTTTTGATCGGATTTATTTTTAATTTTTTAAACTGTACCCTTTTCAGATATTGTATATGCTAAAATATTGCATTATTCTTGTTCAAGCATTCTTAATACATGTACATTTTAGATGAGATGAGTTACATCATTTTCGATTATATATTCTCGGGAAAAAATGACCACAACGACATATAGCCGGATAGTCTGAAGTACAAAAAAAAATTAATTTTTGGGGGTTGGGTTTATTTTTATTTTTTTAAACTGTACCCATTTCAGATATTGTATATGCTAAAATATTTTTTGTGATTTTTGTTTAGATTAACCATTATTTTTAGAAAAAAAATGAAAATTGTTTTTTTATATAGATTATATTTAAAAATCAAAATATTTTTAGTCGATACACAAAAAAAAATTAAATTTTTTTGATATTATTTTAAAAATATCGATAATTACATTAAGTACAAAAAAATAATCTATTACATTTAAATTACATATTTATATCTATTATTTAAGCCAAATATAAAAGAAAAGTATTTACGTAATATTTAAGTTTAGTGATAAAACTTATGAAATTAATGCAGACAATATTTAAATAATTTAAAATAAGAAATGGTTAATTGAGATGGTTAAAGGAATGACGTCATAATGCTAGAAAAAAAATGTTATTTTTACCTATTTATTATGTGATAAATTTAATCGCCAGCTCTTAACCGGGGAAAATAGGGCTTGAAATAATGGCATTAAACGCTTAAAAAGGGGGGAAGGTGTGGATTTTGAATCTTGCTAAGCCTAACTCATCAAGAATCCAATATGGATAATCCAATATGGATTTTTTATGAGTTAGGAATAATAAATAAAATATTATTTATATAAATAATATTATTAAAAAATTAAAAATTAATTAAATTATTAAATAATTTAAATATTATTATTATTATATAAATAGTTTTCTATTTTCATAATCCTCTATCCATTCTAGGTCCGACCGCTTCATAAATTCGATTACAGACGGACAGATAACTTAGGCTAATATTATATAGGCGATGTTGACTTAATTTTATACGCTCCGTACACTACTTAAATTAATACAGAAATCCTTCCCGCATCTTTTTTCGATTTGCCGGGAAGATTAAAAACGTTAAATTTTCCAAAAGTCGTAAAGAAAAAAGCATTTTTTTCCCCTTCTTCGAGTGGGTATAATGTATTAGATACTTTTCTCCTTATACAACAGCGGATTTATTTCTAATTTATTCCACCAAAGATTATTCTATCGAATATCCGTCCACGGTTTCATTTGTCGGAGTACGGAGCCATCAAAAGTGCAGTCTTCCAATTTTACGACTCAAGACCGCTGGATGACTCACTGGCATCTTACGTCACAACTCCATCAACTTCTGATACGATCCCGTGAAGCAGAAATGTCTCTCGACGTAGCGGCGCTCCCAGATACATTCTGCAAAAGTCTACTTGCTGATAGCAAATGCATTTATTTATAAAAAGAAAACGCGAGAAAGAAAAGGGGGGCTTATATTTTTATATCCATTCCTTTTGTGTTATTATGTTTTAATACAGATTTTATCCCGAGTCGAAATTTATTTTCTTTTTCCAAATGTGTGAAAAAAGTGTTAGTTTATTCTAGTGTATTATTTCGATGGTTTTGAATGTATTTTTTTAATCTTAATACATGGTGTGCGGGTACATTTCGCAGCTGAATTATACCGGAAGCGGGCGTTATGAGCGTAAATTTGGTTATTCAGTTACATCTCATGTATATCAGATATTATTTAATTTTTTACCAAACTTTTCGTATTTTATATTGAAATATATAGACAAAAAAACAAATATATATATAATATAAAAATATTATAATTATATAAATATATATAATATCATTTTCGCAAGGGTAAATTAAAAGTTAATTTTAAATCTAAACTGATTTTTCAATCAACCTTCCTGTTATGTGTTTCTGCATCGACTGAAATAAAAACTAGTTTTTATTTGTCTAATTTTTTCTAGAATCTATGTAGTAGACAAGAACATTCGGCTTCGTTTTCCTGTATATACCGTTATTTTTGTACCCACAAACAAACCAGGTTGTTACATTAATTTAATGTATATATATATATATATATATACACACACACATATATATATACACACACACACACATATATA
>CM063508.1:152339919-152352419 GCA_032207245.1 Pardosa pseudoannulata
CGCATTTGGGTTTGATTTATAGCATTACGGTCTATGGAGCCTTTGGTAATATTTTGCAATGAAATCAATCTTGAAGACAGTTTGTTAGGATTTAATAAGTCGTTATACATGCAGCACACATATAGACAGGGATATAAACGGTCTCAAATAGAAAAATGAAAAAGAATAGTAAAATCTAAAAATATTCAAGCCATTTTTTAAATTTTCCTGATGTTATCATCAATATTTTGTATTCTTAAATTAACGGATTATTAGAAAATGTTAAAGAAAGTTTAGTATTTTTCAAGCTAGTTATTTCAAACCACCTTAATTATTAAAGTAAGGTAATAGAAAAACCCATCCGTTTATTATTTTTAGGAAAATTTGTCGCATATACTTTGCTGTCTATAACACTCGTCGCGTTATTAATATATTTCCTTAATATCAAACATTTGTCGATAACGGTTAAAAGTATATTCTTCGTAGAATTAAAAAAAAAACTGTTCAAAAATTTTTCATTCTTGAATGATTAATAATTTTCTCGAGTTGTTTAATAAAACGTTTTGCAGATTTATAATTACATGTAACCAATAGTTTTAACTTACTGGTTATTAATTAGTTCACTTACAGTTATTTATTTGTCTTCAGAATCTCACGAGAAATATTCTAAAAACTATTTAATGATGTATATTTTGAAGTGCAAGCTAATATTTCGTGGATATATATATTTTTTTCCTTCCTTAATTTACAGCCGTTTCCTGGCTGTTTTCCAAGTTATTTTTCTGCATTTTTCAACACAACATTTTCCCTCCTTTGTATTGAATTTTTATAAACGAACCGCGTGGAGATACTTTAAGCTGGTGGATATTCTCTTTGTTTTATAAATGTGTGGTCTAAAGCATATTACGACACGAAGTACTTTGTATCCGCACATGCACCGCGTAAATGTAGAATCATCTGTCAAAACATTTTGCAAAAAGCAAGAGATAAAATGTTGAGCAAAATTTAAAAATATCCGCTGTAGTATTTATGGGGTTATAGCAATACTTTCCTTTTTGAATATGCAAATAATACGGGTTGCACGTTTTTGATTACAGGCGATGTATTTTATTTTGCTACCGGCATGGTATCTGCTACTTGTTATGATTATACTTTTCTTGGAAACTTGGAAAATATCATTCCTGTGATATTTACTTGTTTTCTTATGAGATACACTTTTTATAACAAACTTTCCGCAGTTGCCTTGAAGGATTACTTATAACTGTACAAGACTCTTTTTGAAGCGTCTCCATTTAACTTTTCTGTGATAAAATACGAAAATATTAAAATATGAAAAAAATCTTGATACTCTCCAAATGAAAAGTATAAGCAAGTTAAAGTATGCTATAATTTGTTAAAATTTTAGAACGATTATATGATGTTTATTCATTATTTATTGGAATTAAATTCTCAAGCCGTTACTTCTATCCTTGAAAATTTCCTACTTTCCTTGGGAATATCATTCATGTGATAAATACTTGCTTTTTTTTAGATAAACTCTGTATATTAAACTTTCTACAGTTTAACTGAAGTGTTACTTAAAATTGATCAAGACTCTCTCGGTGGTCTCTCCATTTAATATTAGTCATGATGAAGCACGAAAATACTGAAATACGAAAATACTTGAAATTTCTTTAAATGAAAAGTATAAGTGAAGTTGAAGTACTCTGTAATCTTTTAAAAGTTTAGCAATAATTTAAAGATAGTAAATTAATTCAATAAGTTCCTTAATAAATTTTAGAAGAATTAAATTCTGATGTTGTTATCCCTTTTCCGTTTTAACCCTAGAAAGATCACTTATTTTTGAAAATTTTTAATGTTAAACCTTAATATATTTCTTTTATGCGTAACAAAATGACATATATAGCAATATAGTACCACTTACGTAAATATATAATATACGCAATACAAAGTATATGTACATAACAGTTGGGCTGAGCAGTTCGTAGGCTGAGACATAGATGGCGCTACTAGTATTGAATCCATGTGATTTTTAGTTAGTCCTAACCTTCGACAGACACGTGTATAAATTTGACAACTGTCCCAATATTAATTTGTGAAATGTAGTATTTTGAGTGAAGCAAGTTTTGCTAGTTTGAAAACAATGGATAAAAAGGAATTTCATGCGTTAGTAATGCATTGCTTTTTAGCTAAAAAAAAATGTTGAAGCCAAGGTTTGGCTTGATAAACATTATTCGGACTATGCACCAGGAAAATCAACCGTTGAGTAGTAGTTTGCTAAGTTTAAACGAGGGGAAATGAGCACCGAGGACGATGCACGCAGTGGACGCTCCAAAGAGGCTGTTACCGACGAAAACGTAAAAAAAAGTCCTAAAATAATTTTAGATTACTGTAAAGAGAAGTTGATCGAGATATCTGAGACTCTAAAGATATCAAAAGAACGTGTTGGACATATCGTGAAAGAATATTTGGGTATGTGAAAGCAAAGTGAGTGCCGCGCGAGCTCACATTCGTCCCAAAACAACAACGAATTAATGATTCTGAGCTGTGTTTGAAGCTTTTTAATCGTAATAAACCCAAATTTATGCGTCTATATGAGAAAATGGATGAAACATCGCTCCATCATTTCACACCGGAATCCAATAGACAGTCAGCCCAGTGGACTGCAAGTGATGAACCAACTCCAAAGCAAGGAAAGACGCAGCAGTCGGCTAGCAAGGATATGGCATCAGTATTTTGGTATGCGCATGGTATAATATTCATCGACTATCTTGAAAAGGAAAAAGTCCATCAACAGAGACTATTAAATAGCGTTATTGGAGCGTTTGAAGGACGAAATTGCGAAAAAATTGCCCTATTTGAAGAAGAAGAAAGTGATGTTTCATCAAGACAATGCACCATGTCACAAGTCAATGAAAATGATGGCAACTTATATGATTTGGGCTTCGAATTGCTTTCGGATCCAATGTATTCTCCAAATCCTGTCCTCAGACTTCAAGAAAAAATGCTCTCTGGTAAGAAATTTAGCGCCGATGAAGAAGTAATCGCCGAAATTGAGGCCTATTTTGATGATAAAGACAAATCGTACTATAAAAATGTTATCGAAAAATTGTATGACCGCTATCATCCGTGTATCTCCCTTGAAGGCAACAACGTTGAATAATAAAATGAAATTTTATCAAAAAATAATTTTTTTCTATGTTAGCCTACGATCTTTTCAGCCCAACTGTTATACAAGTCGAATTGACGTATGATTATCTTATTTATAATGTATTATAAAATAACGTGTTCAGTAGGTGTCCATAAGTGCCTTTTCTGAGTAAAAATAGCAAACAGTTGTCATTTTCTGTGTTTAATGCTATAATATTTATATTTCAAGTAATGTATGGATACATATGATACTTGATTAAAATAGTTATGCTAGACGTACATTTACGTCCATGTTTGTTGCAGATTTATATAAATAATATAATTAATTCCCAGAATCTATGATCAAAGACGCTATGAAGTTTCTATGGTTGTAATTTTATTATTTAACGTACAGGTTTCCAGACCAAAAATTCTGCCCGCGTTTTAGAAACCGATTCTATGGTGACCCAATTTATCTACTGCACACTTGACTTTGATAGATGTACTTGACTAACAAAATCACAAATAAACCACAATGGTAAAATATTCTTAAAAATACAATAAAAATTTTAAAATTTTACAAGACCATAAAAATATAATATGTGTATTCTTTTCTGAACCGGGAGTCATTATTTTAACTTTTTCCAAGTCACTTTTTGAATTTAGTTTGAGTTTTTAGCGATGCCGGTTGCAATTAAATGGCGTTACTAATTTAAATTGTCTATAATTCGGATTTAAAGTACATTCAACAGCTTTTTGCATTTACCAAATTTGTTTTTTTTTTTCTCCAACATATTTTTTTATCATTGAATATTATATCTTCACCGGGAATGAACTATTTGCAAAATTTCAAATATTTAGCTTGTCAGGAAGGTAATAAAAATTTAAGGAAAAAATTACAAAATTTAAACTGACGCATAAATTTTAAATAAGCAATTAATAGGTACCCTTTAATCAAATTTGTGCCTATTTCTGTCTTCTTGCTATCGTGTCCCATTGTGATTTTAAAACTACCACAAAACAATTGTACAAATTGTGGAAAGGTTGATATACAATTAAAGTTTTATCGGGACCTCCCAAATTTGACTCGGGATTCACTAGTCCTTTGCGACTTAAGTTTATGTAATGAGAATCTAATAGATATGAGATAAATCCATCGATTTCAATGTGTTTTAAAGCTTGACTCCAGGCCCTTTAAATGTGTTTGATAATACCCAATATTTTCATTAATTCTAACGATAATAAGGAAGCTTTAAAAAAAGAACTTTGATATCCAGTCAGGGTTTATTGTTTAATGTATTCACTCGGAATGGGATAAAACTTTGGTGTATTTGATATTTAGAAAGCATCTCATTGAACTTTAAAAATCTTGTTCGTTATATTCTTTGAAGCTCCATCCTGGCGAATCTCCAAGTTTGATTTCCCATATTTGCGCGCCATTTTTTTTTTCTTTTATGGTGAATTTTTTTTCCATATCGAGGAGAGAAAAGGAAAAACTTAATCAAAATTCAAAAGTACTTTAAACTGCTTTCGACATTTCTTATTCTACATTACCCCCGAAATGCATTATGACACATTAAAGTATTTCCAATTCTTGGTGCGTCGCTTAAATATCGAATTATATATAAAAACATTTTTAGTGAAGATGAGGAAGGGGGGGGGAGGGGAGAAAGGAATTTTTGCTAGAAGAGGGGAGGGGGAGAGAAATAATGTCTTCTCAAAGTATTGGTAGCCGTTTGCTGAGAATGCTGTTTCTCCCCTCGCTTTAAATGCCCTGTTGAGACAAATTGCTACAAAACTCCTCTGACACGTTACTAGATGGAAGCTTAACGTTAGGGTTGATTCTAGGATAATATCTCTCTATCTTTTTTATGAATAATAAAAAATAGATATTTTTTATAGCGTCGACAACGAAGGAAGAAAATGTCGCCAGGAATAAAGCATCTTGATTTCCAGGGTGAAATTTATATATTTTTCCAAGGCTTGTGAAGGGGATATTTGAAAATGCGCGAGAATTAAGGAGGTCTTTAATAATGAATGTTCTAGGAGTTTTTACTGCTCTTATTTAAATGTCGAGCAAGTCTATTTATTTTGGATTCTAAAGCGAATCCTGGTTTATTTAAGAGGTAGGGTATATTTCCATTCGCTTTTATTGTGAAGCTACTTTCTTCAAGTGTTTTTTTTATCGTTTTATCTTTTTTTAATTAAATATTTTGTGTGCTTTTTCTGTAAATTCTTTGCCTTACTTGTTTATTATGTTAATTTGGAATATCTGACTTAGATGACCCACACCCACATCCAACTCAAGGGTTTATGGATGTGAAAGCCTTAGCGGTGGGGAAAATCTTTCGACGTTATTCATTTTAAGATTATACACCGAATTATTGACCTGAAATTTAAAAACTTTCTTTTATTATTATCACCATTTATAGTTATTTTACTTTATTTCAAAATTTAATTTGTATAAAAGAGTAGGGAACAGAATATCATGTAGTTATGAATATGTGGTCATCCCCATTACAATAATTAGGTTTTGTAATAGATTCAGGTTGTTTGGCTAATAAAAGTTTTTATAGTAAACACCAAGTTAGTTTGGAGTGCTACGGTCTACTTTTTGCAACAAGAGGGCTAATGAGACCGGGACCTACAGCTTAAAGCCGATTTCGAGCGGCTACGAACATCCATGCCACAGTGAGATTCGAACCTACGAACTCCGGTACCGAAGGCCAGCATCCTAACCCATAGACCATCGTTCAACCTAAACACCCAGTTGAGCAGATATAAAACTTTAAAATCAGGTCCATTGTTCTAATAGGGAAGTGAATCTTGGACCCGTAATAAAGCAGAGAAAGAAAAATTGCTCATTTTTGAAAGAAAAATCTTTTGGACATATTCAAGAGAACAATGAGTGAAGAATACTTTACAGCCATGAAATGTGCAGAAAATATGGTGAAACTGATATTGTGAGAGTTATAAATGCATCACGTATTAGGTGACTAGACCATCTGTACAGATATGCCGATGCTATTCCTACCCAAAGGTGACTTTTTCTAAAATTGAAGGGACAAAACGTAGAGGACGACCACTTATACAACGGTTAGATGATGTTGAAAATGATCTCAAACTAATGGGAGTCAACTGATGAAGTGGTAGTAGGGTCAACTGAAGGAGGATCAGCGAGTCACCCTTGGCCTGCAAAAGACTGTTGAGCTCATGAAAAAGAATAGATACAGGAGATCCATGTATTTAGAGGAGAAAATTTTTTATACAGGACTCGCACTTTACTTTAATAATGAATAAGTTAATTATGAGTAATAAAATGAAGATTTTTTTTAACGTGTGTATAATGGAGGAAGAAAATGTCGACAGGAATATAGCACATTGATTTCCAAGGTGAAATTTATATGTTTTTCCAACGCTTGTGAAGGGGATATTTGAAAATACGCGAGAATTAAGGAGGTCTTTAATAATGAATGTTCTAGGAGCTTTTACTGCTCTTATTTAAATGTCGAGCAAGTCTATTTATTTTGGATTCTAAAGCGAATCCTGGTTTATTTAAGAAGTAGGGTATATTTCCATTCGCTTTTATTGTGAAGCTAGTTTCTTCAAGTGTTTTTTTTTTTTTAATCTTTTTATTTTTTTGTTAATTAAATATTTGTGTGCTTTTTCTGTAAATTCTTTGTTCTTTTTATTTATCACATTAATTTAGAATATCTGACTGTAGTAATCAATATGGGGTCATCCCAACTACAATAATTAGGTTTTGTAATAGATTCAGGCTTTTTGGATGATGAAAGTTTTTATTGCCCCACATATTAAAAAAACAATTTTGGTGAAGACATTTTTAAAAACATTTGTTTTTAAATGTGTGTGTGTGTGTGTGTGTGTGTGTGTTTGCTTATAGTTTAAGAGGGTACCCGATTTTCAAATAAGTATGATAAATCCAGTATTTTTTAAAGCAAGGAAGTAATGCACACTATTTTTCATAAATAACAGGAATAATATTTACACTTCTATATAAAGATATAGTAGTGATATAAGTGCTGGGTGGCTCTTTAGTTCGTAGTATACAAAAGGAGGGGTGGAAAAGGCACAGACTCATTTCATTTCCAAGTATTACCGGTTTTATTGGCCCAGTTTAAAATCTTCACGCTTCTGTTTGCTTTTCAAGATGTCGTTTTCCCCGCTCATTTTATTTCCCGGAAAACTCTTCTCACCATTTCGGTGGCCCGGATGCCGACTTCCTCATACATCACGCAAGACGTCCCTTTAATAAACTCCCATCTCTCCACACTCCCTTCGGAAACAATTCACTTATAACCTCTCGCCGAATTAAATTCCACCCTATAGTGATTTCACAATCTTCAGGGCAGTCCGGCAATCCTCTGCTGCCAAGTAATGGATACTTGGGGGCGCCAGAAATGCCAGACTCGTGGCGCCGGACTCGGAGGTGCCGGAATATGTTGCTATGGATACGGGACGCTCGAGAGGATTTTTTTTTTTTTTTTTTTTTGCCTTTTCCGGATAATGTCAGTGATGTCCTCCTTTTGGATGCCGGATTTCATTTTTTTCCGCCTTTGGTTTATTTATTTCGGGGTGATTCTGGCGCCAGAGTGGCTGATTTTTGTGTTCTTTTCCTCATGTGGGATCTGCGATCCGGGTTATGTTTTCAGGAATGTTGTCTTCACTTTTTATCCCCCTATCTGCGATAGGTGACTCTTAGTTCCTTTGTGACATAAATTAATTATGATAATAGGATTCTGTTGTGGAACGTTTTTGCAGCTATTTTGCCGTCTTTAAGCGTGTATTTATGCGTAAAAATATATGCTCATTCATTCCTTTTTTTTATACTCATATCTCATCTTGATTCTTTTTTTGTGCATTTTATCGTATCTAGTCAGGAAATGAAAGTGCCATTCATTGTTGGCCGAGATTTCGTTGATGTCAAGAATATTTCCTGTTTCGTAAAGAAACTAGCAATTACCCTGAGATTCTTTTGATGTGTGTGTATGTGGATAGTTCTACTTTCGGAAACTTTGTACGATGCACAATGTGCTCTCGTTAAGTTAGGAAACTACTCGTATACAATATTACAGGATTCTTTTGTGACATTTTTGCATCTATTTTGCTGTGTTAATGGATGGTATTTAGCACATTTTTTGTCATTCTTCATGAGTACTTTTCATTCATATTATTACGATTCATTTTTCTACGAAGAAACTTTTTGTTAAAGATGTCAGTTTTTTTGTGTGTGAGATTTCATGGCAATCACTTAAAAAAAACTGGTTATTTTTCTTTGACCTAATGATCTATTGCTTCACAGAAAGAACGGCACACTTTTCTTCAAAAAAGTGACTCTTGATGACAATGATGCATAAGTGATAATAAGACCTATTTGGTATTTTTGCTATACTTCGTGCATTTCTGTCTAAATATTTAACTAACTTATATCCTATTTACATTTCCTACAGTATTTTTTTGTACGAAGAAGTTTGTTTGAAGTTTTACTATGATTGCACTGACTGGTAAAAGTTAATAATTCTTAAAATCTAAACAGCTGTTACTGTTTCTTGCTTGAGGCTTAGGCTTCAATGATCTTATTTAATTCGTATATTTAGTTCATATGCTGACTTTACCTTTAATACAGCAGTGCGCAAATATAAGTTGCGAAAAATAGTTTAATGGATTCCCAAATTGAAACAAAATTTAATCGACAATAAAGAAGTATGAAGGGTTTCTTTAACAAATGTTAGGTACTGGTAAAATAATGAATTAAAATAAAATTATTTCTCAATATAGATTTATATTTTCTTCTACCATGAGGTCGCTACGAAAATTTTCACAAATTTTGGTATCTCTATTAAATATAGTGTGAATAAACTCTGCTTAAAGTATGTGAATCTTTTCTTCCTTATTTAATATTTATTCTTCATTTTAAATTGGATGAGAATTTGGATTAACTAAACTAATTAATTACTGAAATATTTGCTGCTACAAGTCAAATACTAACGAATAAAAATATCCATGCCTCAATAGTATACGGTCCAGCTAACATGTTACAATATCTTCCGCTCACTTTTTGTTTAGAATTCCTACCGTGTGTGTGAGCGTGTTTACAGCTAACATATTTATTTTTCGAAGTTAAATTTAAAATTAACGCACAAATAATGTCATCCATGGTTGACTGCTAAGGATACTATCCGTTAATAAATGAAATCACATGACAAAATGAGTGAAATTGGTTTTAATGTGTACGAAATTTGGTAAATCTTCGTCAAATCCTTTAGATTTACATAGAGAAATAGAGAATGCACGCGAAGCTGCACACATATTCACGCGTATATAAATAATAAATGTATTCATGTAATATATCAAAATTATTCCCTCTAAAATAGGTATCTAAAATTTTCCCCTTTCTCGTTTATAATACCTAACATCCCAACCATAAAATTTCAGATAAAGGAATGTTTTCTGATTTAAATTCTTTTTACCCATCTCTCAAATCTAGGGCTGGAGTAAATACTGATTTTCTGTCCACTGGCCACTTTTTCAGTTGTATTGCTGTAATAGGGTATTGCTTCGGCATTTTATGCAGAGCTATTACGTGTTTCAGGCGGTCAAGACAAATATGTTTTTGATTCTCAATAAATGTTAAATTTTAAAGTGTAAAGATGTGTAAAAAATAAAACGGGTAAAATTTTTAATTTCTAAAATCATTTAATGTTGACTTATGCTTAGGCATATTATTAAATATACCCTGTTGTGCAGGATAAGACTATCCTAAATATATTTGAATCGTAATTTAGATATCTCTAGCAAAAGAAATTAAAGATTACCTTTTTCAAGACTTAAAAATACCCCGTAATATTTCAGTCTTGTTTAAAAGAAAAATCGTTAAAAAAGAATTCTGGATGTTGAATTTTTGATTGACATTGAATCATCAACTTTCTGGATGTCAATTTTTTCATTTATTAATATCACTAGCAGTATATTGCGGCAAGTCTTCTATTGTTACTTTAAATGAAATATAAACATTTATCAGTATTCTTATCTCATTAGATCTGGACTTAAATTTCAGCAGCAGTATTTGTGAGCTTTAATGACAACTATTTTTATGGTCTTAATCGATTAATTGAAAATTTCGTGAATCATGTGGCACCCTTCTTTTAATATCATTTTCGCATTTGATTTAAATGTTTAGTAAAAATTCCAAAGCTTTATTTGTCAATACAAATTATTTGGCAATACAAAGATACATTCTTTATGCCATGCAGAAGAAAGAACTAGAGAAATATAATGAAAAAATAGAATTATTATGAAATTACACAAGTATTACACAAGAAAATATGGATGGAAAAAATGTGTACGTTAAAAGGATATAAAGGGATTAGGTCTGTAGCTTCTTTAAACGGTCTTTAGCTTCCCAGTATCTGGAAAAATTGTCTAATAATGAGAGAGCACGGCAGACGAAGAGATGTCCATCCTTTATAACCGCACCATTGCAGCATAGGGCAAGCAGGACAATTCACAGTTTGAAATCTGTGAAGATATGCATATAAGCAGTCTTTTAAGTAGACGAAAGGCAACTATAGCCCTGCTTCTGGTATAGTCTGGGAGATTATGGATGTTACTTTTGAAGAATTTATCTTTTGTTCTTTCTTTTAGTTCTACAGTTACTTGGGCTTGAAAGTCAAATTAATTTTTGACGATACAGAAATTCCAAAATACAGTACCCTGTTCTTGAATTTACCTTTGAAATATTTATTGACAAAATAAATTTGAATGAATATTTACGTAATTTCATCTATTAGTACGGGGTCAAATAACTTTTATATCTTAAGTTATTACTATTTTTCCTAATTAAATGTTTGATGATTTATAAATTTATGATACTTATTTAAAAAAAATGTTTAATGTTCATTCTGATATAATTATTTTTAAATATAATTTATTATATTCGTCGTTTATTTAGTTAAATGAAAAATGATGATAACTATATTGTAATTGTGAAAGTTTTTCTTTTGTATGTTAATTTTTTTTTTAATTTAACAAACTCATATCTACTACAATACCTTGACGTGTAAATAATGTCGATTAATTGTTTTAAAATACCTGATATTTTTACAGCTTTAAATTAATTTTTTTCTTCAGAATAATTATTCTAAGAGAGACTTTATATCCCCTTTTTCCGCATACAACTTTTTTTATATGGATTTGTGCATTTTATTAGGAAAAAGAAACCGTCTAAACAGGATATTTCTTATTAGAAGTGATAGTCCTTCGCTTTAATCAAATTATCTCGTCTTCGATAATTATTATCCGTAAAGATCTTTTAATGAGACTTATTTATCTATCTAATTAGCAGGTTTCGTTTCAGTTAGATAAGTTTTTATCGTGTTTAAGTTTAAAAACCTGAAAAAAAATTAATTAATATCTATTTTAGCCGTTTAAAAAAATTCCAGGGAATATCAAATCATGATTTATTTTGTTCAACGCTATCATACGCTATTATCATAAATTATATTTATCTTTATTTAATGCTCCGAAACGCATATAATTTATCTACAATTACTGATTTTTCGCTCTGCTCTGTTTCAAGCCAGAATTTGTATTTTTCTTTGCAAATATTTCACAAATCTGGCAGGTTTATGTCCTTGAGAGTAGTTTGTTATCCGAGTTTCTATATATATGTCATTTTCTTCGTTTTATGATTTCGTAATGAATACTTAGATTCTTTCTCTCTCTTTTTTTTAAATATCTTTAAATGCGCTTAGATTTTCCAAAATAACCAACACTTCAGGAGAATTTATGGTGCCTTTATAAATAAGAAGTGTATTTATTTCTCCTTCCCTATGCCTATTGCTTTAAATTGGATATTGAAAAATTCGTTATTTTTCGTCCTTGCTTTGTGTGCTTTTCCAGTTATTGGTTCATAAAGCTTTCGGATTATTTGGTTTTTATATTTGTATATACTCACTCTTATTGATGTTATTAAGATAAACATTCTTGCTTACGTTTCAAATATTTCGTATTTTTTGTTTCCTCTATTATATGTAAATATTCGCATTATTTGCTTGGCGTTTTCCGGAGGATGTTTCACAGGCGAAATAATTTCTTTCAATAACAAACTGATTGCAATTCATTCCTGCTAAGTTTAGCTTATCGGTGTTATTACTCGTATTACTGTATTTTATAAAATCATATTCGAGACTTTTAAATATATGATCTGCAATTATTTCTCGGGGGTATTTTTGTGAAATGTAAATAGATACATGTTATTTAAAGTTTTTAAAATTTCGGCTGTTAGATAAATAAGATATGTATCGACTATTTAAACTGTGATTATGGATCGCGTTATATCTGATCGTTATTAATTTTAACGATACAGTTTT
>CM063508.1:152357419-152372419 GCA_032207245.1 Pardosa pseudoannulata
TTCCAGCTCAGTTCTGACCCTTTTCGTATGTCTCGGCTGTGCTACTTTTTTTTTTAGTTGAAGGATAAATAATGGAACCGTTGTTCAATGACGAGAGATACAAGCAATCTCAAATAGTTTCTTCAGTAATATTTTCTGTTTCGGTACTCTCGATTGATAAATGCTGAAGCACGCTTGCGTAAAAGAAAAATCTAATGTTTTATCATAATGCTTTTCTTTAACACGCTCGGTTAACTGGAATGGTCGACGACCCTTTTATTTACATGAAAAGCCCTTTATTTACTGCGCTTACTGAAAAGAAGCGCAGCAACTTTTCTATTCCTATGATTGCATTTTTATTCTTTTAATTTCAATTCAGTTTGGGATTTGATCTAAGAGTTTTATCTGAGTTATTTTTTCCCTCTAATACCTCTGATAATGATGATGGGGATAACAGTAATATTAATGTCACTCAAAAATTAAAGAAAATTTATTTTCTTGCATTTAATGGCGTCTCCTTTTTGTTGAATCGTTAAGTTGAAATTTGTCTGTATTTTATAAAAACCTTTTAGAAAAGATTTCTATTTAAAAATTTGCAAATTACGTTATTGTGTTGCAATAAATACTTCGCTTCTATTTCATTACAAAAATTATTAATTTTGTTTTTTGCTGTGAATGTTTTTTTATATGTATTGGGTGAATATCGACAATAATTAGTAATATAAATTAGTTTTATCAGTAATTAATTTTGTATTTAGCTTAATGAAAACACATCTAATTTAATTACCAAATGTATCTGAAAGTTTCTATGTTGAATTTTAATTTAAGGAGTATAATACCTTTCAAACGGAAAAAGCTTCAATATAACAGTTTATTTTTAATTCAGTTTAATATAAAATTATCTATTCAGTTTAAAATTTAAATTTTCCGTAAATCTCTTCTAATAAAGATCTTAATTTAATTTTATTATACGAAAAATTACAATTTCAAGAAATGTAAAATATAAAAACCGGTTGAATAACATAAAAAATCCTCTTCTAGCAAAATATTTTTTTAAATATGCATATCAGAAACTAGATTTTTATATTAAAAAGAAACTGATTATCTTTTTACTTAGTTAACCTAAATTATATCAAAGCCTCATTAGACCCTCATGTAGCAAAAAATTAGTCCGTAGCGCTCCGTATGTCAACGTATTTTAAGTATACAGAGTATTTGGCGAGTTGAAAAACATCAAAATTGCACTTAATTTTTAATTGAGTCTAAAATAAAATGTTCCACTCCGTTTAAAATTTAAATAATAAGGAACTAACTTTACAAAAACTACTTTGTTGAAAGTCCTGAAAAATAACATTTAATATGTATATAGAAACTAATTTTTTATATTAAATATAAGCTAATTATCTTTTTTTATTCGAAATTTAATTATATCAAGATGTTATTAGTAACAGAAAAAGTATACCATAGCTCTCAAAAGCAGGACCAAATCAAATCATTTATATCAATACGAGCTATACACTGTATTTTAAAGCATGATTAACGCAATTTATTATTTTAAATTTATTGTGTAGCAATAAATACTTCGCTTCATTACAAAAATTATTTATTTTCTTTTTCGCTTTGAATGTGTTTTTAGGTGTATTGAGTGAATATCTACAATAATTAGTTATCTAAATTAGTTTTATCAGTAATTAATTTAGTATTTAACTTAACGAAATCAGATTTAATGTAATTACCTAGTGTGTCTGAAAGTTTGTTGAATTTTAATTTAAGGAGTATAATACCTTTCAAACTAATAAAAGTTCAATATAACAGTTTATTTTTCATTCAGTCTAAAATGAAATTATCTATTCTGTTTAAAATATTTTTCCGTAAATTTCTAAATAAAGGTCTAACGTTAATTTTATTATACGAAACAATACATTTTCATGAAATGTAAAATGTAAAAACCGATTGAATAACATTGAAAATATTCTTCTCGTAAAATATTAGCGATATAAAAACTATTTAGTTGAAAATCCTGCAAAATAACTTTTTAATATGTATGTAGAAACTAATTTTTTATATTAAATAGAAGCTAATTGTCTTTTTTTTTAATTCGTAACTCAACTATATCAAGATGTTATTAGTAGCAAAAAAGTAAACCTTAGCATTCAAAACCAGACCTAATCAAACCAATGATATCAATACGAGTTATACATTTTATTTTAAAGCATAATGGAGGCAATTTTTTATTTTAAAATTATTAACAGTTTTTTTATCTCAATATGATGTTTTGTGATAAGAGTTATTTATTAAACTCTTATTTATTAACAGTTTTTTTCTCAATATGGTGTTTATTGTTAAGAGTTGTTTATTAAACAGTTATTTATTAACAATTTTTTTCTCAATATGGTGTTCTCAATATAGTGCCTCTCGAGCTGAAAATTGGTCAAAGTAGCCTATTTCTTATACATTATTAACTAAAAGTCACTAATCTGTTTAGAATCGAAACTTCCCTAGATCGCTAATTAGAGTGGAATTTTATAAAATTTTTTAGTTTTGTTTTATGAAACAATACAGTTTAATAAAATATAAAATATATACATTGAGTAAAAATACAGTTACACGCAAAATAACTTTTGAAAATTGTAAATTAGAAGCACAATTTTCATACCAAATTATACCAACTATTTATCATTTGTATTCTGTGATACTCAATTATATTGTCGCTTAGTTAATATATTTTATTTATATAGCATGATAAATGTATATTTTTTTGCTTTCAATTTCGATAAAGTTTTTAAATCTGTTTTTTAATATAAATTCTAAAATTTTAGATATCCCTAAAGTTTTAGTTTCCAGAATAATACAGGTG
This sequence comes from Pardosa pseudoannulata, assembly GCA_032207245.1. Classification (NCBI taxonomy): domain Eukaryota; kingdom Metazoa; phylum Arthropoda; class Arachnida; order Araneae; family Lycosidae; genus Pardosa; species Pardosa pseudoannulata. The sequence goes on from CM063508.1 coordinate 152,360,256, forward strand.
TTTTACTTCTATTTGATATAAAAATTTAGTTTCTAATGCACACATTTCAAAAGTTCTCTTAATGGTAAATGAATTAAATTTGATTCATTTCTTAATTATTTTTATGTAAGTATATAAAATTTACTTATATAAATAAAGAGTTTCTAAAGAACTGTTAGTAAAAAAACTTTTAGAAAATTCCATTCTAAAAGGAAAATACTATTTTATTTTATGATGAATAGAAAAAAGTCTGTTGTAATTAAGATTTTAAGTCTAAAAGGATACTGTATATCCATAAGATAGATTTGTAAATGGGCTGATCGTAGAGTATACTTTTCTTAAAATTCATGATATATTCACTGCACACAGATAATAAAAAATAAAGTGTTGTAAACAAAACCGATTTAAAGTTTAAAGCTTTTGACAGCACCACTAATCTATAAAGAATAGAGTGTTTGATTGAAAGCTACATAACCGACAAAAGTGTGAAGATTTTCGTAAACTATACTGAATGAAAAATTACTTACTTTTCTTTGATTTTCGAAATTCTAGACAGAAAAGGAACGTGATAAAATGGAATTCAAATGAAATTGAATATGAAAAGTAAATTGACAGAATGTTCGTATTTCTCGCTTTTCGTATGAATCTTTCTCTCTTTTTTCACCTCTTTTTCGTTACTGGAGTTATATTGTTTCTCTGACTTCTATCCGGTTAAATTTATGTTCTGTCATGTTTATTTTTGTTTGTTTATTGATTTTCCTTTTGGAAATATTAAGTATGCTATTTGAAATTTTCTTCATATTCTGACTAAGGATTGTTTAGAAAAATGAATGGTGTATGACATATATCTGTTATTTAAATATATACTAGTATATAGTCCTTAGGCATCAGTAAAATTTTTCATTTTCCAGAATTGTAACGTACCTTATGAGGAAGATAAAAAAAAAAATGGTCTGTTTTTTGGATGAGAATTATCTGGTACACGCTCAATAATTTGTTTATCTTCATTTTCCTCTAAAGTTCCTAAAAGTGTGGTTATACATAAAAAACAAACTTCTTAATTTTCAAAGATATAAAACTTAAACGCTAGATATTTATAAGTCCGTGAAATAGACTCCTAGATTTTTATGAAAAGAATTTGTTGTTAATACCAGTAGTAAAATTTTCATTGCAACAAAAAAAATTAAATGATGATTAAATTTAAAACTTTTACATATGTACCTAATCTATTATTTAAGCCAAATATAAAAGAAAATTATTTGCGTACTATCTCAGTTCAGCGATAAAACGTATGAAATTAATGCAGACGATGTTTAAATAATTTAAAATAAGAAATGACTAAATCAGATAATTGAAGGAATGACGCCATAATGCTAGAAACAATGTTATTGTTACTTATTTATTATGTGATAAATTCAATCGCCTGCTCTTATCTGGGGAAAATACGGCTTGAAATAATGGCATTAAACGCTCGAAAAGGGAAAAAGGATGGATTTCGAACGTTTATAAGACGAGAGTATTTTTCGCCTGTGATATGAAGCATATTTATACCAATTTATTTTAGAATCGGATCGATAATTTAGAGAGGATAAACTTTACTGTCTTTGAATTTTGCTAGCTCTAACACCCTAACTCATCCAGTATGGATACCTCTATCCATTCCAGGTCCAACAGCTTCATAAATTCGATTACAGACGGACAGATAATTTAAGCTATTATTATGTAGGGGATATATATTTTTTTTCCGGAGGAGGGGGAGAATCTTATAACGCTTTCACCCCAGCAGATCAGTTCCAACGGCCCGAAACACATAACTCTTGAAAAAAAATCACATTTTTAATTTTTAATCTTACATTGCACATTTTTGTAAATCAATCCAGGTTTCCTCGATAATTACACAAGGAGAGTTTTTTCTTCCATTTTTCTATTCTGTGAATATTTGAACACTCCCGGTGAATTTCTGCCATATTCCTGTGAAATGTTTCTATTATTTATTTTATAGCCTTGCAAACATTTTTGGAAAATTAATAAATTTCGGCTTCAAAATCTGTTAGCTTTGTACTTAAAATAACTTTAGTACGTCAAAAGTTAATATTTTACTACAGGTATTCGTTTTTCTTATATCTTCCAAAAATGCTTACGATAACAATTAAGTTTTATATCTTTCTAGTCTAAAAAGTATCTCAAATAAAAATCTTATTTGAACACCACACGACTTCTTTGCACGCCTATTAAATTATGCCCAATTTTGCTGTACTTTATTCAAATTCTCTATTATTCAAATTCTCTTTATTTAAATTCTCTATTTTATTTGAATTTGAGATATGATATTACCTTGTAATAACGTAAAAATGTAAGTAATTTAATAATAGATTGAATTGTATTCAATGATGAGTAGTTTATATTAGTTCAACAATGAATCAGTGCTGTCATTTTCAGATATCGACTACACTAATAACCTACTTATTAAAATTTTTCTTTACATTGAGTGCGGATTACAATAAAAAAAATAGGAGTGCAGAACTAGGTGTTACAATAGTCTTAAATACAAAATTTCAACATTCTACATGTACCTAATTCTTTTTTAAGCTATGCGAGATACGTATTGTATGTTCAAAGTCACATCGAAAGTAGTACAGTTTCTTTAAGGATGATCAAAATGGGTATTTAAAATTTCAAAGTTAAAATTCCTTGTTCATATATACCTTTGTAAAAACAAAACTAGTCGAAATGTGTTTTTCCTGTTAAAATTTGAATTCTTTCCATTCGCAATCTTTTTAAAAAGTTATTAATTAGTACATTTTAATAATACTTTATCGGGCTTTTTTAACCACATTTAGTACACATATTAATAACATGCTAAATTTTCAAACAGACTGATTGTAAAATAATAATAATAATTAGCTTCAGTAATTAGTAGTTTATATTAGTTTAACAATTTATCATAGCTGCCATTTGCAGATACCGATTACATTAATACCTTTCTTATTGGGATTTTTCCTTATATAGAGTGCGGATTACAATAAAAAAAATAGAGATGCAGAACTAGGTGTCATAATAATCTTAAATACAAATTTTCAACATTTTGCATCTAATTCTTTTTGAACTATTCAAGATACTTATGTTTGAAGTCACGTCGAAACTAGTAAAAATTTCTTCAATGATGATCAAAATGGGTATTTAAAATTTCAAAGTGAAAAATTCCTTGTACGTATATACCTACGTTAAAATAAAACTAGTCAAAATTGATGAAAGCATGACCGAAATGTGTATTTCCGTTAAAATTTGAATACTTTCCGATCGCAATCTTTTTAAAAAGTTACTAATTAATATAGTTTAATAATACTTTATCTTGCTTTTTTAACCACATTTAATACACTTATTAATAACTTGCTAAATTTTCAAGCAGATTGATTATTAAATAATAATGAGTAGTTTATATTAGTTCAACAATGAATCATAGCTGCCATTTGCAGGTACCGATTACATTAATATCCTTCTTATTGAAATTTTTCGTTATCTAGAGTGTGGATTACAATAAAAAATAGACATGCTGAACTATGTGTTATAATAATCTTAAATATAAAATTTCAACATTCTATATCTAATTCTTTTTCAGCTATTCATGCTACTTATGTCCAAAGTCACGTCGAAACTACTAAAATTTCTTTAAGCATGATCAAAATGGGTATTTAAATTTTCAAAGTTAAAAATTCGCTCTACGTATTTACCTATGTAAAAACAAAACTAGTCAAAATGGATCGAAGCATGACCGAAATGTGTATTTTCGTTAAAATTTGAATACTTTCCAAGCGAAATCTTTTTAAAAAGTTACTAACTAATGTATTTTAATAATACTTTATCTTGCTTTTTTATTCTACATTTAATTCTTTTTGAGCTATACGAGATACGTATGTCCAAAGTCACGTCAAAACTAGTAAAATTTCTTTAAGGATGATCAAAATGGGTATTTAAAATTTCAAAGTTAAAAATTCCTTGTACGTATATACCTATGTAAAAACAAAACTAGTCAAAATTGATCGAGGCATGATCAAACTGTGTATTTCCGTTAAAATTTGAATAATTTCCTAGCGCAATATTTTTAAAATGTTACTAATTAATATATTTTAATAATACTTTATCTTCCTTTTTTATTCTACATTTAATTTTTCTTGAGCTATACGAGATACGTATGTCCAAAGTCACGTCAAAACTAGTAAAATTTCTTTAAGGATGACCAAAATGGGTATTTAAAATTTCACAGTAAAAAATTCCTTGGATGTATATACCTATGTAAACACAAAACTAGTCAAAATTGATCGAGGCATGATCAAATTTTGTATTTCCGTTAAAATTTGAATACATTCCAAGCGCAATCTGTTTAAAAAGTTACTAATTAATATATTTTAATAATACTTTTTCTTGCTTTTTTATTCTACATTTAATTCTTCTTGAGCTATACGAGATACGTATGTCCAAAGTCACGTCAAAACTAGTGAAATTTCTTTAAGAATGATCAAAATGGTTATTTAAATTTTCAAAGTTAAAAAATCCTTGTACATGTATACCTACGTAAAAACAAAGCTAGTCAAAATTGATTGAAGCATGACCGAAATGTTTATTTCAGTTTAGCGCAATCTCTTTAAGAAGTTACTAATTAATGTATTTTAATAATACTTTACCTTGATTTTTTTTTAACCACATATACATATTAATATCATGCTAAACTTTCAAACAGATTGCTTATAAAATAAAATAAATTAATTTTGAGAGTTCATTGTTAACTTGAAGTCGATAATTGAATGGAGGAATATAATAGTGTCCAGAGATATAACAGTGAACGAGAGATTCTAGAAAAGAGTGTCTGAAAGGATTTTTAAGAAAAACATTCTCCGAAAATTTCCCTCCAAAAGGTCTGTTTAATTTCGTTTAATTACATCGGAGAAACGAGTACATAATATTACCCTGCGTATAAGATTTGTGAAAATTAACAAAATCCCTTACTTTCTGTGCGATTTCACTTAATTATGTTTCTCTAACGGAGAAGTGTAATTTATACGCTTATTAGCGCCAGGGTGAGTCTATAACGAGTCTCCCATTATTTTTATTTAATTATACCGTCTTCGAAAATATAATTACACATTTCACTTTGAAGGTGCTGTTTGTGCCGTTCAAGTTACTATTTTAGTAGTTAAACGCGCTTGTTATAAAAATAATAATTTAAATTGCATGTTTATGTCATTCTAATTATGCTTCTAATTTCATTCCCTCGTAAATCATCCAGAAACGATTACGTTTTGCGGTTTTGACTTTTATAAGACTAGCAATTTATATAATTTATGTCTCTGCTTCCTCAGTGCTTTTGTTGTAGTAATTCCGCTTCGTTAGCTTTAAAATTTGAAGAATGTAGCTTCTATGAATATTTTCGGAGATTTCCGAACATGTGTGGTATTGATTTTTGGAGGGATTTTCTCATATCGTAAGAATACGTGCAATATTTTAGATTTTGATGAAATATAGTATATTTCTGTCCAAAACAGGTTATTAGTATTGGTATTAAAGTATTTGAGGTTGAAATAGTGATATGCAATATATCATTGTATGCATTTCCTTCCTAAAATGCCACGCTTTCGATTCTCAAAGACAAGTGTTCTGTTTTAGTGTCGGGAGAAAACTGATACTCCGTAAGCAAGTGAATAATGTAAAAGCATTTTTACTGTAGACATCTATTCAAAAATTTATTATGAAGTACTTATTATCGTTATTATTTAACCACTCTGGAGAACTGCACATTTCGAGAATTACGTTATCAACTAAAAATTTTTTTCTTCCTATATTATACAACTTATTTATATTTATATTTGTCTAAGATCTCTAGAAATGTAGACATCTATTGAAAAATTTATTATGGAGTACTTTTGTCATGATTATTTAACCACTCAAGAGAACTACACATTGCGAGAATTAACGATATCAACTAGGAGTATTTCTCTACTAGCATTATACAACTTAATTATATTTATTATGTTTTAGATATCTAATACTGTAGACATCTATTGAAAAATTTATTATGGAGTACTTATTATCATGATTATTTAACCACTCAGAAGAACTGTACATTGGAGAATTATGATATCAATTAGGAGTATTTCTCTACCAGCATTATACAACTTAATTATATTTATTATGTTTGTCTAAGATATCTAGTTTTGTAGACATCTATTGAAAAAATTATCATGGAGTACTTATTGCAATAATTATTTAACAACTCAGGAGAATGGCACATTGCGAGAATTATGATATCAACTAGGATTATTTCTCTACAAGCATTATACAACTTAATTATATTTATTATGTTTGTCTAAGTTATATAGTTCTGTAGACATCTATTGAAAAATTTATTATGGAGTACTTATTGCAATAATTATTTAACAACTCAGGAGAAGGGCACATTGCGAGAATTACGTTATCAACTAGGAGTGTTTCTCTACCAGCATTATACAACTTAAATTTTTTACGTTTTAACTAATTATATTTATTATGTTTGTCTAAGATATCTAGTACTGTAGACATCTATTGAAAAATTTATTATGAATTGCTTTTGTCATGATTATTTAACCACTCAGGGGAACTACATATTGCGAGAATTAACGACATCAACTAGGAGTATTTCTCTACTAGTATTATACAACTTAATTATATTTATTATGTTTGTCTAAAATATCTAGTACTGTAGACGTGTAGTGAAAAATTTATTATAGAGTACTTATTGTCATAATTATTTAAACACTCAGGAGAACTGCACATTGCAAGAATTACGATATCAACTAGGAGTATTTTTCTACTGGCATTATACAACTTAATTATATTTATTATGTTTGTCTAAGATACCTAGTACTGTATACATCTATTGAAAAATTTATAATGGAGTACTTCTTATCATGATTATTTAACCACTCAGGAGAACTGCACATTGCAAGAATTACGATATCAAGTAGGAGTATTTTTGCTACCAGCATTATACAACTCAATTATATATATATATATATTATGTTTGTCTAAGATATCTAGTACTGTAGACATCTATTTAAAAAATTATTATGGAGTACTTATTGTCATAATTATTTAACAACTCAGAACTGCACATTGTGATATCAACTAGGAGTATTTCTCTACCATCATTATACAACTTAATTATATTTATTGTTTGTTTAAGATATCTAGTACTGTAGACATCTATTGAAAAATTTATTATGGACTGCTTATTGTTATAATTATTTAACAATTCAGGAGAACAGCACATTGTGATATCAACTAGGAGTATTTCTCTACCAGCATTATACAACTTAATTATATTATTATGTTGTTTATCTAAGATATCTAGTACTGTAGACATCTATTGAAAAATTTGTTATGGAGTACTTATAGTCCTAATTATTTAACCACTCAGGAGAACTACGCATTGCGAGAATTACGATATCAACCACGAGTATTTCTCTACCAGCAATTACGTAAATTAAAGTAGTACATATTTCTGTAAAAGGTTCTGTCTTTCAAGCTTCAAGTACTACATAATTTGAATGGATTGTACGACAGAAGAACATTTCTAAAACCTCCCGAAATTTTTGTACGCAGGCTTTTAAGTAAAGTTGTTGAAAATAATTTCCTTGTCATGATATGGAAAACAGAAAGAGAAATTTGTTCGGTTTCCTGTACACAAGATCATTATAAAGTCTTCCGGAGAATATTTCATAGTTCTTAAGTGTAATATGTAATTTTAATCTACTTAAGTGATTTAATGAAATGTTTTTTTTTAATTATGAATTTTATTTTTGAAACATAATTAAGTTAAATTCTCTCTTGCTACTTTAAGTCCTTTCTCCCATTTTCTGTCTCATCAGTGTTCGTTAATTATATACCGCTTAATAATTTCTCAAATGTCATCTGTGAAATAAAAGCAACCATATCTTTACCATACTTAACTCGCTTTTAATTGTGTTTCAAACAATACGACAAAGTTTAATTACATATAATTAATTCCGAATTTATTGAGTAGTTGTTTTTTTTCTCCCTTCGTTTATTTTATTCATTTCACTGTTGTCATGTCGAAGAAATATTGAGACGAGGTTGTTCTCAGATTATTTAAAATATTTAATTTAACCTCGGTATTTAGAAGCAAATTATTTTCGTAAGTTTTATCAATTAAAATCTTCATAACACCTCTCACGTCCGTGTCACTTTTTTTTTTCATAATTTTTTTCTTGTACAACATTCAAGCATCTCAAACAAATCAATTGGATTTAGTTTCATGTATTATTAATGCAGTGTTGCTGCCTTGATGTTTTAAAAAAGACCCTTTCAAAGAAAGATTAGTAATAAGCTTTATCGCCTATTAATTGCTTTCGGTGTCGGAAAAAAAACCCAACAAGTAACATTGATTTGCGCAGAGGGACTGCGTATTTTGTGAAAAATCGCTGGTTAGTAAAAAGACAGGCAATCCTCGAGACAGCTGCGGAGTTTCTTTAATTAGTATAATTATGCTCCGTGATTCTATCATGTTTGGATTTCATTTTATCCTCGGTGTTTCATTTAACGATTAATTTTGTTTAAACGAAATAATTTGTACTCTCAAATAGTTTTCACTAAGCCGTGATTAGTCTTCAAGCGAAGGATTGGCGTTGGGGATTTTCTGTCATAAAAGTTAACGTGTGTTTTAATATTTAGTTATTTTCTTAAAGGAACGGAGAATAATTAATAATTAAAGCAGTTTCTGTTTTTTTTTTTTTACTTTGGGTATTATTATGATCTCTCAGTTTATTGCACTTTTCCCCAGTTGATTGAAATGTCGCTTTTTTTTAAATACGGTGAATGTATCATTGGTGTATATTTATTTAAAAAAATGATTTCGTATTTCTTGTTACAATTCAGTTTAACGCGTTTGAATAAAAACGCAAAGAATATAATTTTTTCTTTGTGTTTAGTGTAAGATTATACAAGCAAGAAAAAAAAATAAAATTAATAATGAGGCTTGAATTTTTAGAATTTTTAAATTTAGAAAAAGTGTTCACAAAAGTATCAAATGTTTCAGATATCTTTTTTTATTTTTTTTAATTAATTAATATATATTTTATTATGTACTGGCCGAACCTTGGCCGATTGGTTAGCGTGCAGGCTTTCGGTACCGGAGTTCGTGGGTTTGAATCCCACTGTAGTATGGATATTTGTAGTCGTTCGGAATCGGCTTTAAGCTGTAGGTCCCGGTCTCATTAGCCCTCGTATTGCAAAAAAAGTAGACCGTTGCTCTCCAAACCAAACCAAATCTTTATTATGTTGTATGCCTGTCTCTGCAGACATAAAATGTAAATATTTTTTGAGTAAATAAAATATTTCTATATTTCACTGCCAAGAATTTGAAATTCTTTATAATTCATTGTGACTATACATTTCTCATTCATAACTGGTATAAAATGTTTTTGGATTGACAGACTAAAATTGATTCTTTGAACTGGAAATTAATCCGACTGATTTACTCTGCTCTATACCACCTTATAATATATGTTTTTATTTACTTATTTATTTTCATTTTGATGGTTATATAAAATTTGAGTAATGAGAATTCAAACCCCCTAGATAAGGCCTTATGTGTGAAAGGAAGTCCATTGTATATTAGTTATTTTCTTTATTATCAGTGGTGGGATTGAAAGAGACCTAGCTGTTATAGTGAAGTTTTCCATATTTAAAATATGCTTGTCCGGCTGTGAATTTTGTTGGAAAGTCCGATTTGACCATTAGATATAGGTTTTCCTTTTGTACTATTTAAATTATTTTCTGCGAATATTACGCCTTGCTTCCGAAGACCTCTCATAAGTCACCGTAAAATCCATTTTTTAAACAATGCCAAAGTTCTGTTAGTCCTGACTCCTAATTAATCTTAATGATTAGAATTCTGTTGCTTTAAACAACTTTAACATTTCTACATTTTAAACACTTCTACATTTTTTTAACTTCTGCAAAATCTTTTTTTACGAATTTTAACAACTATACACAATTTATATCTTTCGAATATCAGCAACTGAAAAAAAAATCTTTTTGTTGCCATTTTTGAACAACGAAAGAAAAGAAAATATTAACTGATGCGTTTAAAAGTTCTGCATAAGAGCCAGGACAGTACTCTTCCATAACTAAGTTACGGTACATGATATTATTACCTTTCAAAACGTGCAATTTACAAAAAATATTATAGATATTACACGTGCTGATCTTGAAATTGCACTAGTGGTTTAATTATCCGTTCTATACGCGATTGTTTTCCAAGATTCTATATTTTTGGAGATAAGTCTCTTGGAGGTTTGACAGATTGTCTTATTGACTTTGATGATTGTTCTGTGGTGACGTCTGGACTTCGCAACAAATATGCAAATCTATCAATAAACATTGTAACATCTTTGTCTTTGATTTCTATAGTAAAATATTTTTCTTTTCTGTTGACCGCTTGAAAGGGACCATCGTAAAGAAGTCTTAATTGCTATTTAACTCTATCTTTGCGAATAAACACATGACTGAAAAAATTATTTTGTTGCCATTTCCTAACAACAAAAAGAAATAAAATATTAACTGTTATTTTAAAGTTCTGCGTATGTTCATTATCTAGAACGAGTCTGGGCAACACAAAAGTCTCCTCCGGCCACATTACATGTATGTTGTGTATATAAATATATACATTACATGAATTAACAACAAATAGTTGAAAATTGATAAATGTGCATAAATAATTACAAAAATTATCAGTAAATAAATCAAATATCCAACATGCATTGTGAATAAAAAAATCTATGCATAGGTCATATTCAACTGAAAATTAAGTAGGACCTTTGATTTATCATACATTCGAGCCCTTACTTTAAGGCTTTATACTTAAAACTAATATTTAAATCTAGCCTGAAATGTTTTAACATTATTTATTTACAATACAAGATAAGTTTAATGTTGTGTCATTACATAAAATACAGAGTGCTTTTAAAAAAAATTCATTAGACATAGGTGTTATTCAATTTAAAACTAAGATTCACCTATGACAATAATTAATATTTAACCCCTATATTTTTAGTCGTATTTAAAATTAACCTTAAGTAGTTTAACATTTATACTTCTTTTAAAAAATATCCTATTAATTTCAAAGATGAAAAGTGGCCAGTGTTAATTGCGATATGATCGAATTATAATATTTATCAAGATCGAAACCTGCATTTAAATTGAAATTTGCTTATTCAGAAGAGAGAAAAATCCATTTTGAATCAAGAAAATGCCTTAAATTAGTGTAATTATAAGATAACGCTCTGTGCTGCGCAGTTTTAATCTTTGCATTCAGTCATTAATTTTACGCCAAGGAAAATCACCTTCATGTGTGAATCATTTTCTCCCAACTTTGATTAACTGTCAAATTAACTGTAATATTCGAAAATTTTTCCTGTTCCCTTAAGTATAAGCGTTTTTAAATCTTGCCAAAGTTTTTCGAGATTAATGGGGATTTTTAATTACTAATTAGGAACTGTGTAATTCCTTAATTTTCAACATAAAAATTTCCTTAACAGTGATTGTTTCTTAACTATTAACGTTGTTCTTAATGAATCTGCGTCTTGAATAGAAGTTACAGCTTCTATATAGTTAATGAAAATACCGGTTAATCTAAAATCGAAGAAAAATCGTATGGAAGGCTTTTCTAATTATATGTAATATATCATGTCTGTACTGATGTGTTCAAATATTGCTAAAAATGTGTTTTTTATTTGAAGTATGTCTATACATACTGCTATTTCTATTTTATACGAAATTTTTATACGAAAATTTTCTTTCTATGTTATTTGTGTTTATTCTTGGATGTGTATAAATTATTATTAAATTGAATTTTTATTTATTTTTTAGGTAAGCTATTCATAATTTTTCTCTAATGGTAGTGGTAAGTTTATTTACAGTTATTTTTGTAATTGTATTACGTACACACATACACACTCATATATATGTGTGTGTATATGTGTTTGTGTGCATACATATGTGTGTGTGTGTGCGCGCGCGCGTGCGTGCGTGCGTACGTACGTACGTGCAGTAGACTCCGCTTAAAGTGATCACGGTTAATGTTATCAATCGCTTATTTTTATCGAAATCACTTGATCCCGATTTTCTCTATT